>CM022298.1:677087220-677610926 GCA_011799875.1 Thinopyrum elongatum
GAAATACTACTTGTGCATCCAAACACCCTCAGCCCAGTTTTGCCATGAGAGTCCACTATACCTACCTATGGATTGAGTAAGATCCTTCAAGTAAGTTGTCATCGGTGCAAGCAATAAAAATTGCTCTCTAAACATGTATGATCTATTAGTGTGAGGAAAATAAACTTTATACGAACTTGTGATAAGGAAGACATAAAAGCGACAGACTGCATAATAAAGTTCTTTATCACAAGCGGAAATATAAAGTGACGTTCTGTTGCATTAAGAGATTACGCATCCAACCATTGTAAGGGAAAATAAGCATTGTACGAACTTGTGATGGTAAAGAAATAAAAGCGACGGACTGCATAATAAAGGTTGCTATCACAAAGGGCAATACAACGTGACGTTCCTTTGCATTAAGGGTTTGCACATCTAAAAACAAAAAGCGCATGACAACCTCTACTTCCCTCTGCGAAGGGCCTATCTTTTACTTTCTGTTACTTACCTTTATGTAAGAGTCATGGTGATCTTCATCACTTCCTATATTTTGCCTTTTCTCTTGGCAAGCGTCATGTGTTGGGGAATGATCCAGACATATATATCCATACAAATATATTTGATTATGAATTATTACTGTTGACAATTATCTTTATGATAAATAAGTTGGGAGGCGAAACATTAAGCCCCTATCTTTCTCTGTGTTCGATGGATGCTATTTGTTCTAAAAATATGTTTTGAGTGTAAACAATCATGGAAGACTATATGATAGTTGAGTATGTGGAATTTGCTAAATCAAAGCTCTTATATAGACCCTTCCGGAAAATAAGATGAATTGCAATTGTTTGATGATTAAGAACATGGTTTGTTAGTTTTCAAGAAACTTTCTGGTCTATACTTTAACATGTGAATAGCTTGTTACTTGATCATGAGAAGTTTTATGAGATGAGCTACTGATTATGGTTTATATTGATGTTAGAAAAAGTGATTGGAATTATCATTGATCAAACTTGTGCACTTGCTAGCATTCCACATCAAAAATTCTGTTTTTTATCATTACCTACTCAAGGACGAGCAGGAATTAAGCTTGGGGATGCTTGATACGTCTCCAACTATCTATAATTTTTGATTGTTCCATGCTATTATATTTATCTACTTGGATGTTTTATATGCATTAATATGCTATTTTATATTATTTTTGGGACTAACCTATTAACCTAGAGCCCAGTGCCAGTTTTCTGTTTTTTCCTTGTTTTGACCTTTTTCAGATAGGAATATCAAACGGATCCAAACGGAATAAAACTTTACGGTGATTTTTTATGGACCAAAAGGACCCCCGAACTTGGAGGAAGGCCAGAAGAGCCACGAGGACACCACAAGCCACAGGGCCGCGCCCCCCCTAGGGCGCGCGCCCTGGCTTGTGGCTGCCTCGTGACCCCCCCTGACGTAATTCCACCGCCATAAATTCCTATAAATACAGAAACCCCCAGAAAGAAACCTAGATCGGGAGTTCCGCCGCCGCAAACCTCGTAGCCACCAAAAACCAATCGGGAGCCCTTCGCGCGCACCCTGCCGGAGGGGAAAACCATCACCGGTGGCCATCTTCATCATCCCCGCGTCTCCATGACGAGGAGAGAGTATTCACCCTCGGGGCTGAGGGTATGTACTAGTAGCTAGGTGTTTGATCTCCTCTCTCGTGTTCTTGAGATGTCATGATCTTGATGTACCGCGAGCTTTGCTATATAGTTGGATCCTATGATGTTTCTCCCCCTCTACCTTCTTGTAATGAATTGAGTTTTCCCTTTGAAGTTATCTTATCGGATTGAGTCTTTAAGGATTTGAGAACACTTGATGTATGTCTTGCATATGGATATCTGTGGTGACAATGGGATATTCACGTGATTCACTTGATGTATGTTTTGGTGATCAACTTGTGGGTTCCGTGACCTTGGGAATCTATGCATAGGGGTTGGCACATGTTTCGTCTTGACTCTCCGGTTAGAAACTTTGGGGCACTCTTTGAAGTTCTTTGTGTTGGATTGAATATGATGAATCTGAGATTGTGTGATGCATGTCCTATAATCAAGCCCATGGTACTCATGGTGACATTGGAGTATCTAGGTGACATTAGGGTTTTGGTTATGTGTATCTTAAGGTGTTATTTTAGTACGAACTCTAGGGCTGTTTGTGACACTTATAGGAATAGCCCAATAGATTGATCAGAAAGAATAACTTTGAGGTGGTTTGTACCCTACATAATCTCTTCGTTTGTTCTCCGCTATTAGTGACTCTGGAGTGACTCTTTGTTGCACGTTGAGGGATAGTATATGATCCAATTATGTTTATCATTGTTGAGAGAACTTGCACTAGTGAAAGTATGAACCCTAGGCCTTGTTTCTAAGCATTGCAATACCGTTTGTGCTCGCTTTTGTTACTAGTTACTTCTGTTTTTTATATTTTCAGATTACAAAAACCTATATCTACTATCCATACTACACTTGTACACCATCTCTTCGCCGAACTAGTGCACCTATACAATTTACCATTGATTGGGTGTGTTGGGACACAAGAGACTCTTTGTTATTTGGTTGCAGGGTGTTTGAGAGAGACCATCTTCATCCTACGCCTCCCATGGAATGATAAACCTTAGGTCATCCACTTGAGGGAAAATTGCTACTGTCCTACAAACCTCTGCACTTGGAGGCCCAACAACGTCTACAAGAAGAAGGTTGCATAGTACATCAAGATAACTACACATCCTGCCCATTTGTACCTTCTTTCCCAGTTGCTCCGTTGTTCCGAGAATCCGGGTGTCTACTGCTTTGCAGCTTCTCTCGCACTGCAGATAATTCCTCACACTTTCCGGGGATTCTTTCATCTCCAGTTGTCATGTGTTTTGCTAAATACTTCATAATACTATCTGATTTCCGAAAATCCACTGCAACCTATTGCCTTGGAAAGTCTTGTCTGCCTGCATCTTGGTTAATTCCATATGTCTGGCAATATTCATTAACATCCTTTGTCACTATCATTTTGATCCTATTGATTCAACATATGTGTAATACTCGCAATCATCAGTTGTTTCCTACTAATTCATCCTTCCGGCTCAGACGTCATTCTAGATATGAGTGGTTCTCGTTAAATCAATCCTTGATTGATTGGCCTCTATCTATTCAACATACTCATCTTTTTATCAGAGCATCCGCCTCTGATCCCCTGATTTTGGAATCGTAAACCCTTCGTATTTAGCTTCGGCTTATTTAGATGTTCATAAACCGATGCATTTGCATCCCTTCTTCTTCTGATTGAGTACCGATACTCACCAATCACATCTTTTGCGGCCGCCAGGTCCTTTGGTGGATTATATCTGGTAGTGTCCTCCATATTCCCAAGGATTTCTTTGTTATTTGGTTGCAGGGTTGTTTGAGAGAGACCATCTTCATCCTACGCCTCCCACGGAATGATAAACCTTAGGTCATCCACTTGAGGGAAAATTGCTACTGTCCTACAAACCTCTGCACTTGGAGCCCAACAACGTCTACAAGAAGAAGGTTGCGTAGTAGACATCAAGCTCTTTTCTGGTGCCGTTGCCGGGGGAGGTGAGTGCTTGAAGGTAATCTTTATATCTTGCAATTGAATCTTTTAGTTTCTTGTTTTATCACTAGTTTAGTCTATAAAATAAAACTACAAAAAAAATGGAATTGGAGTTGCCTCATATACTTCATCTTTACAATGTCTTTCGTGAAAATGATGGAAAGGAAAATTGTGCTCAAGTGTTAGAAGAAGAAGTCAAGAATGTTTGGCACCAAACCTCTGAATGATGAGCATGATTGCAATGTTGTTAGTATGAATTCCTTGAATATTCATGATGCTAATGATATGCAAAGCTACAAGCTGGGGATGCTATGTTTAATGAAGATGATATGTTTAGTCCCCCAAGTTTTGATGAGCAAATTTATTATGATGAAACATGCCTCCTATTATGATTGTTATTGTGATGACATGTATGCTATAAAGAATAATGATAACCATGAAACTTGTCATCATGATTTTAATTTTCAATTGGATTATGCCTCACCATATGTTATTTTGTTGAGTTTGCTCCCACTACTTTCATGAGAATAAATTTGCTTATGTGGAGAGTAGTAAATTTCTATGCTTATAAATCATGAAAAGAATGCTTTATGTGATAGTTATATTTTTGAATTCATTCATAGAGCTACTGAAAATTACTATGAGGAGGAATATATGCTTGTAGGAATTGCAATAATATCAAGTTTCCTCTCTATGTGTTGAAAGTTTTGAAGTCATTGCTTGTTTTGCCTTCCTATGCTAGTTGATTCTTGTTCCCTAAATTGTTTATTCACAAAATCCCTATGCATAGGAAGTGGGTTAGACTTAAATGTATTAGTCATATGCTTCATGATGCTCTCTTGCATGTTTTAATTCTTATCTTTTATGTGAGCATCATTGAAATCATCATGCCTAGCTAAAAGCATTAAAGAAAAGCGCTTGTTGGGAGACAACCCAATATTTACCCCTACTGTTTTAGTGTGTTCACATGATTAAGCTACTGTAGTAAATGTTTTATAGCTTTTGTTTCAATAAAGTGCCAAGTAAAGCCTTTGGGATAGTGTGGTTGATAGTTGACTTGATTCTGTGCAAAAACAGAAACTTTTGCGCCCAGTGCAGAATTTTTATAAATTCACCAGAGGGTCAAAAGCTTCTGAAATTTTTAAACATGATTCATATACAAATTCCCTAGATTTTCCTAATTTTTTATAATTTTTAGAGTTGCAGAAGTATGGTGATTGTTCAGATCATAACAGACTGTTCTGTTTTTGATAGATTCTGTTTTCTATGCATAGCTTGCTTGTTTTAGTGTTTCATCATGATTATTAAGTGATATAAAGTGTCGAAATGATAAGTTCAGTAGGCATTGTGTGAGAACAATTATGAATCTTATCTTTGACAGTACCTAAGTGAATGATTTGCTCTTTATCATACTAACCCATCTTACGAAGTTCAGTTAAGTTTTGTGTTGTGTTGTGAAGTTTTCAAGATTTGGGTAAAGATTTGATGGCTATATGGAATAAGGAGTTGCAAGACACTAAGCTTGGGGATGCTTAAGGGAGCCCAAGGTAATATTCAAGGGAGATCCAAGCAACTAAGCTTGGGGATGCCCCGGAAGGCATCCCCTCTTTTGTCTTCAGTCCATCGGTAAATTTACTTGAGGCTATATTTTTATTCACCACATGATATGTGTTTTGCTTGGAGCGTCATTTTATTTTGTTAGGATTTTCTTGCTGTTATTTATATTAATGTTTTGCATCCTTTATTTCAATAAAAGTGTCAAGGGTAGCCTTTACCATGCTCAATTTGCAAGTATATGAGTTTGCTGTTTCAAAACAGAAAGTTTGCTGTTAGTCAAAAATTCCCTAGAATAGTATTATGTCATAAAATCTTGAAATTTTGACACAGCATGGTATTATAAATTCTCTACAGTTTGGTAAATTTTCAGAATTTTTGGAGTTAATTAAGTATGGATCTTGCTGCATTATTTACAGACTTTTCTGTTTAGGCAGATTGCTGTTATGTTTGCATTGTTTGCATATTTTGGCTTGTTTCAATGTTCTATTTGAGAATAGGAGTCTTAAATATGCAGTCATTTAGTATGCAATGTCAAATAATAATTTTAGTGATTGGCTACAGTAGAGAATGATAAGGTTTTGCATGGATTTATACTAACCTATCTCATGAGTTCTTGTTGAGTTTTGTGTGGATGAAGTTTAAGATTTAGGGAAACCGTGATATGAGAGGAATTAAGGAGACACAAAGCTCAATATTGGGGATTCCCAAGGCATCCCTAATTAATATTTCAAGAAGTCTCAACATCTAAGCTTGGGGATGCCCCGGTTGGCACCCCACCTTTCTTCTTCAACAATGATCGGTTAGTATCGGTTGAACCTAAGTTTTTGCTTCTTCACATGATATGTGCTATTCCTTAGAATGTCATCTTATTTTGTTTTGTTTTGCTGTACTTAAGATCTAAAAATTTTAGATGAGAGAGTCTTCACATAGTTATTTAATTTTGACTACTTATTGATCTTCACTTATTCTTTTTGAGTAGTCTGTCATTTACTCTCGTGCTTCACTTATATCCTATGAGTAGATGGTCGAATGAATTGAATATCATAAACTTGAAATTAAATATGCTTCTATACTTATCCCATGGGGAGTAATGACTTCACATATAAGAAGTATAGGTGGTAAAATTTATGGAAGTTAGCAAACACCGCATTGGTCACTTGAACAATTCATGAAAGAATATTGAAGGAAGAGAGATTCCACATATAAATATACTATCTGGACATCTTCTATGATTGTGAGCCCATTAATTATTTTCAAACTTGAGAAAAAGTTGAAGTTGGACAAGGAAGTTGGGTATATTTGTATAGAAGTTATATTGTTATGGATCCTCCAACTGTGGTGCTTGCTTCCACCTCATACTAGCCAAAACTTCCGCACCAAGTAGAAATACTACTTGTGCATCCAAACACCCTCAGCCCAGTTTTGCCATGAGAGTCCACTATACCTACCTATGGATTGAGTAAGATCCTTCAGTAAGTTGTCATCGGTGCAAGCAATAAAAATTGCTCTCTAAACATGTATGATCTATGTTGTGAGGAAAATAAACTTTATACGAACTTGTGATAAGAAGACATAAAAGCGACAGACTGCATAATAAAGTTCTTTATCACAAGCGGAAATATAAAGTGACGTTCTGTTGCATTAAGAGATTACGCATCCAACCATTGTAAGGGAAAATAAGCATTGTACGACTTGTGATGGTAAGAAATAAAAGCGACGGACTGCATAATAAAGGTTGCTATCACAAAGGCAATACAACGTGACGTTCCTTGCATTAAGGGTTGCACATCTAAAACAAAAAGCGCATGACAACCTCTACTTCCCTCTCGCGAAGGGCCTATCTTTTACTTTCTGTTACTTACCTTTATGTAAGAGTCATGGTGATCTTCATCACTTCCTATATTTTGCCTTTTCTCTTGGCAGCGTCATGTGTTGGGGAATGATCCAGACATATATATCCATACAAATAATTTGATTATGAATTATTACTGTTGACAATTATCTTTATGATAAATAAGTTGGGAGGCGAAACATTAAGCCCCTATCTTTCTCTGTGTTCGATGGATGCTATTTGTTCTAAAAATATGTTGATTGTAAACAATCATGAAGAACTATATGATATTGAGTATGTGAATTTTGCTAAATCAAGCTCTTAATAGACCCTTCCGGAAAATAAGATGAATTGCAATTGTTTGATGATTAAGAACATGGTTTGTTAGTTTTCAGAAACTTTCTGGTCTATACTTTAACATGTGATGCTAATCTACACTCTTCAATGCTGCAAGACCGTTGGAGATGCTAGTCTTCGATAGGACTAGGCCTTCTCTCTACTCTAGCATTTCTGTAGTCCAGTCCTCATATACAGCCTTCCTTTGATAATGTTGCATTCTTAGAATAGATCTGATGTAAGTCTTGCTGAGTACTTTGGATGAGTACTCACAGTTGCTTTGCTTCCTCTTTTTCCCCATACCCGAATAATGTGACCAGACGACAGAGCTCCGGAGCCAGCTGCCCCCGTCGACGACTACTTCTATCACCCCGAGGGTGGTTACTACTACGAGCTTGCTGACGACCAGGAGTAGGATCGGAGGGTCCCAGGCAGGAGGCCTGCGCCTTTTCGATCATAGTCTTTGTTTTGCCCCTCCTTCTAAAGGCCTATTTGTTTTATCTTTTATATCTGTACTCAGATATCTGATGCTTCCGCTAACGCTTGTAAGAGAGCTTATGTATTCGAGCCCTCGAGGCCCCTGGCTTGTAATATAAAGCTTGTATGTCTTTTATTTGTGTTTAGAGTTGCATTGTGATATCTTCAAGTGAGTCTTTAGGCTTGATCGTGTGCATTTGCGTGTATGATTAGTGCATGATTGAGCCGGGGCGTCACAAGTTGGTATCAGAGCCGACTGCCTGTAGGAACTCCCCCTTTCCAACTCCTTGGCCGAAGTTGAGTCTAGTATTTGAAAACTGTTTTACTAACATGGCTGTGTGGCTTACGGGCTCACATCACCAATTGGGTGGTATTAGGATCTTTCATTCCTCGTCTTTACTCTGGGACTCTTCGCTCTCTTCTATTCGGGTTAAATGATTTTACTAACTCTGACATTAGGTTCTCGTAACTGCTTCCTCCCGGAGAGCCCCTCACTCCAAATGATGGCTTGAATCACCAGAAGATTTCAAAGATACTCCTCAAAGTTTCCGGAGACTCTTACGCCCGCTGCTTTTGTAGTTCCCTACCACCGATAAACCCTGGGATAATGATACGTCTCCAACGTATCTATAATTTTTTATTGTTCCATGCTATTATATTATCTATCTTGGATGTTTTATATGCATTAATATGCTATTTTATATTATTTTTGGGACTAACCTATTAACCTAGAGCCCAGTGCCAGTTTCTGTTTTTTCCTTGGTTTTGACCTTTTTCAGATAGGAATATCAAACGGAGTCCAAACAGAATAAAACTTTACGGTGATTTTTTATGGACCAAAAGAGACCCCCGAAGCTTTGGAGGAAGGCCAGAAGAGCCACGAGGACACCACAAGCCACAGGGGCGCGCCCACCCCCCTAGGGCGCGCGCCCATGGCTTGTGGCTGCCTCGTGGACCCCCCCTGACGTAATTCCACCGCCATAAATTCCTATAAATACAGAAACCCCCAGAAAGAAACCTAGATCGGGAGTTCCGCCGCCGCAAGCCTCTGTAGCCACCAAAAACCAATCGGGAGCCCATTTCGGCACCCTGCCGGAGGGGGAAACCATCACCGGTGGCCATCTTCATCATCCCGGCGGTCTCCATGACGAGGAGGGAGTAGTTCACCCTCGGGGCTGAGGGTATGTACCAGTAGCTATGTGTTTGATCTCCCTCTCTCGTGTTCTTGAGATGTCATGATCTTGATGTACCGCGAGCTTTGCTATTATAGTTGGATCCTATGATGTTTCTCCCCCTCTACCTTCTTGTAATGAATTGAGTTTTCCCTTTGAAGTTATCTTATCGGATTGAGTTTTTAAGGATTTGAGAACACTTGATGTATGTATTGCATATGGATATCTGTGGTGACAATGGGATATTCACGTGATTCACTTGATGTATGTTTTGGTGATCAACTTGCGGGTTCCGTGACCTTGGGAATCTATGCATAGGGGTTGGCACACGTTTTCGTCTTGACTCTCCGGTAGAAACTTTGGGGCACTCTTTGAAGTTCTTTGTGTTGGATTGAATATGATGAATCTGAGATTGTGTGATGCATGTCGTATAATCAAGCCCATGGGTACTCGTGGTAACATTGGAGTATCTAGGTGACATTAGGGTTTTGGTTGATGTGTATCTTAAGGTGTTATTTTAGTACGAACTCTAGGGCTGTTTGTGACACTTATAGGAATAGCCCAATAGATCGATCAAAAAGAATAACTTTGAGGTGGTTTCGTACCCTACAATAATCTCTTTGTTTGTTCTCCGCTATTAGTGACTCTGGAGTGACTCTTTGTTGCACGTTGAGGGATAGTTATATGATCCAATTATGTTATCATTGTTGAGAGAACTTGCACTAGTGAAAGTATGAACCCTAGGCCTTGTTTCTAAGCATTGCAATACCGTTTGTGCTCGCTTTTGTTACTAGTTACCATACTGTTTTTTATATTTTCAGATTACAAAAACCTATATCTACTATCCATACTACACTTGTATCACCATCTCTTCGCTGAACTAGTGCACCTACACAAGTTACCATTGTATTGGGTGTGTTGGGGACACAAGAGATTCTTTGTTATTTGGTTGCAGGGTTGTTTGAGAGAGACCATCTTCATCCTACGCCTCCCACGGAATGATAAACCTTAGGTCATCCACTTGAGGGAAAATTGCTACTGTCCTACAAACCTCTGCACTTGGAGGCCCAACAACGTCTACAAGAAGAAGGTTGCGTAGTAGACATCAAGCTCTTTTCTGGTGCCGTTGCCGGGGAGGTGAGTGCTTGAAGGTATATCTTTATATCTTGCAATTGAATCTTTTAGTTTCTTGTTTTATCACTAGTTTAGTCTATAAAATAAAACTACAAAAAAAATGGAATTGAGGTTGCCTCATATACTTCATCTTTACAATGTCTTTCGTGAAAATGATGGAAAGGAAAATTGTGCTCAAGTGTTAGAAGAAGAAGTCAATAGAATGTTTGGCACCAAACCTCTGAATGATGAGCATGATTGCAATGTTGTTAGTATGAATTCCTTGAATATTCATGATGCTAATGATATGCAAAGCTACAAGCTTGGGGATGCTATGTTTAATGAAGATGATATGTTTAGTCCCCCAAGTTTTGATGAGCAAATTTATTATGATGAAAGCATGCCTCCTATTTATGATGATTATTGTGATGACATGTATGCTATAAAGAATAATGATAACCATGAAACTTGTCATCATGATTTTAATTTTCAATTGGATTATGCCTCACATGATAGTTATTTTGTTGAGTTTGCTCCCACTACTATTCATGAGAATAAATTTGCTTATGTGGAGAGTAGTAAAATTTCTATGCTTATAAATCATGAAAAGAATGCTTTATGTGATAGTTATATTTTTGAATTCATTCATGATGCTACTGAAAATTACTATGAGGGAGGAATATATGCTTGTAGGAATTGCAATAATATCAAGTTTCCTCTCTATGTGTTGAAAGTTTTGAAGTCATGCTTGTTTTGCCTTCCTATGCTAGTTGATTCTTGTTCCCATAAATTGTTTATTCACAAAATCCCTATGCATAGGAAGTGGGTTAGACTTAAATGTATTAGTCATATGCTTCATGATGCTCTCTTGCATGTTTTAATTCTTATCTTTTATGTGAGCATCATTGAAATCATCATGCCTAGCTAAAAGGCATTAAAGAAAAGCGCTTGTTGGGAGACAACCCAATATTTACCCCTACTGTTTTAGTGTGTTCACATGATTAAGCTACTGTAGTAATAATGTTTTATAGCTTTTGTTTCAATAAAGTGCCAAGTAAAGCCTTTGGGATAGTGTGGTTGATAGTTGACTTGATTCTGTGCAAAAACAGAAACTTTTGCGCCCAGTGCAGAATTTTTATAAATTCACCAGAGGGTCAAAAGCTTCTGAAATTTTTAAACATGATTCATATACAAATTCCCTAGATTTTCCTAATTTTTTATAATTTTTAGAGTTGCAGAAGTATGGTGATTGTTCAGATCATTACAGACTGTTCTGTTTTTGATAGATTCTGTTTTCTATGCATAGCTTGCTTGTTTTAGTGTTTCCATAGATTATATTAAGTGATATAAATTGTCGAAATGATAAGTTACAGTAGGCATTGTGTGAGAACAATTATGAATCTTATCTTTGACAGTACCTAAGTGAATGATTTGCTCTTTATCATACTAACCCATCTTACGAAGTTCAGTTAAGTTTTGTGTTGTGTTGTGAAGTTTTCAAGATTTGGGTAAAGATTTGATGGACTATGGAATAAGGAGTTGCAAGACACTAAGCTTGGGGATGCTTAAGGGAGCCCAAGGTAATATTCAAGGGAGATCCAAGCAACTAAGCTTGGGGATGCCCCGGAAGGCATCCCCTCTTTTGTCTTCAGTCCATCGGTAAATTTACTTGAGGCTATATTTTTATTCACCACATGATATGTGTTTTGCTTGGAGCGTCATTTTATTTTGTTAGGATTTTCTTGCTGTTATTTATATTAATGTTTTGCATCCTTTATTTCAATAAAAGTGTCAAGGGTAGCCTTTACCATGCTCAATTTGCAAGTATATGAGTTGCTGTTTCAAAACAGAAAGTTTGCTGTTAGTGCAAAAATTCCCTAGAATAGTAAGTATGTCATAAAATCTTGAAATTTTGACACAGCATGGTATTATAAATTCTCTACAGTTTGGTAAATTTTCAGAATTTTTGGAGTTAATTAAGTATGGATCTTGCTGCATTATTTACAGACTGTTCTGTTTAGGCAGATTGCTGTTATGTTTGCATTGTTTGCATATTTTGGCTTGTTTCAATGATTCTATTTGAGAATAGGAGTCTTAAATATGCAGAGTCATTTAGTATGCAATGTCAAATAATAATTTTAGTGATTGGCTACAGTAGAGAATGATAAGGTTTTGCATGGATTTATACTAACCTATCTCATGAGTTCTTGTTGAGTTTTGTGTGGATGAAGTTTTTAAGATTTAGGGAAACCGTGATATGAGAGGAATTAAGGAGACACAAAAGCTCAATATTGGGGATTCCCAAGGCATCCCTAATTAATATTTCAAGAAGTCTCAAGCATCTAAGCTTGGGGATGCCCCGGTTGGCATCCCACCTTTCTTCTTCAACAATGATCGGTTAGTATCGGTTGAACCTAAGTTTTTGCTTCTTCACATGATATGTGCTATCCTTAGAATGTCATCTTATTTTGTTTTGTTTTGCTGTACTTAAGATCTAAAAATTTTAGATGAGAGAGTCTTCACATAGTTATTTAATTTTTGACTACTTATTGATCTTCACTTATATCTTTTTGGAGTAGTCTGTCATTTACTCTCGTGCTTCACTTATATCCTATGAGTAGATGGTCGAATGAATTGAATATCATAAACTTGAAATTAAATATGCTTCATATACTTATCCCATGGGGAGTAATGACTTCACATATAAGAAGTATAGGTGGTAAAATTTATTGGAAGTTAGCAAACACCGCATTGGTCACTTGAACAATTCATGAAAGAATATTGAAGGAAGAGAGATTCCACATATAAATATACTATCTTGGACATCTTCTATGATTGTGAGCCCATTAATTATTTTCAAACTTGAGAAAATTAGTTGAAGTTGGACAAGGAAGTTGGGTATATTTGTATAGAAGTTATATTGTTATGGATCCTCCAACATGTGGTGCTTGCTTCCACCTCATACTAGCCAAAACTTCCGCACCAAGTAGAAATACTACTTGTGCATCCAAACACCCTCAGCCCAGTTTTGCCATGAGAGTCCACTATACCTACCTATGGATTGAGTAAGATCCTTCAAGTAAGTTGTCATCGGTGCAAGCAATAAAAAATGCTCTTAAACATGTATGATCTATAGTGTGAGGAAAATAAACTTTATACGAACTTGTGATAAGGAAGACATAAAAGCGACAGACTGCAATATAAAGTTCTTTACACAAGCGGAAAATAAAGTGACGTTCTGTTGCATTAGAGAGATTACGCATCCAACCATTGTAGGGAAAATAAGCATTGTACGAACTTGTGATGGTAAAGAAATAAAAGCGAAGGACTGCATAATAAAGGTTGCATCAAAGGGCAATACAACGTGACGTTCCTTGCATTAAGGGTTTGCACATTTAAAAACAAAAAGCGCATGACAACCTCTACTTCCCTCTGCGAAGGGCCTATCTTTTACTTTCTGTTACTTACCTTTATGTAAGAGTCATGGTGATCTTCATCACTTCCTATATTTTGCCTTTTCTCTGGCCAGCGTCATGTGTTGGGGAATGATCCAGACATATATATCCCACAAATATATTTGATTATGAATTATACTGTTGACAATTATCTTTATGATAAATAAGTTGGGAGGCGAAACATTAAGCCCCTATCTTTCTCTGTGTTCGATGGATGCTATTTGTTCTAAAAATATCTTTGAGTGTAAACAACATGGAAGACATATGATAGTTGAGTATGTGGAATTTGTAAATCAAAGCTCTTATATAGACCCTTCCGGAAAAATGAATGAATTGCAATTGTTTGATGATTAAGAACATGGTTTGTTAGTTTTCAAGAAACTTTCTGGTCTATACTTTAACATGTGAATAGCTTGTTACTTGATCATGAGAAGTTTTATGAGATGAGCTACTGATTATGGTTTATATTGATGTTAGAAAAAGTGATTGGAATTATCATTGATCAAACTTGTGCACTTGCTAGCATTCCACATCAAAAATTCTGTTTTTATCATTTACCTACTCAAGGACGAGCAGGAATTAAGCTTGGGGATGCTTGATACGTCTCCAACGTATCTATAATTTTTGATTGTTCCATGCTATTATATTATCTATCTTGGATGTTTTATATGCATTAATATGCTATTTTATATTATTTTTGGGACTAACCTATTAACCTAGAGCCCAGTGCCAGTTTTCTGTTTTTTCCTTGTTTTTGACCTTTTTCAGATAGGAATATCAAACGGAGTCCAAACGGAATAAAACTTTACGGTGATTTTTTATGGACCAAAAGAGACCCCCGAAGCTTTGGAGGAAGGCCAGAAGAGCCACGAGGACACCACAAGCCACAGGGCCGCGCCCACCCCCTAGGGCGCGCGCCCATGGCTTGTGGCTGCCTCGTGGACCCCCCCTGACGTAATTCCACCGCCATAAATTCCTATAAATACAGAAACCCCCAGAAAGAAACCTAGATCGGGAGTTCCGCCGCCGCAAACCTCTGTAGCCACCAAAAACCAATCGGGAGCCCGTTCCGGCACCCTGCCGGAGGGGGAAACCATCACCGGTGGCCATCTTCATCATCCCGGCGGTCTCCATGACGAGGAGAGAGTAGTTCACCCTCGGGGCTGAGGGTATGTACTAGTAGCTAGGTGTTTGATCTCTCTCTCTCGTGTTCTTGAGATGTCATGATCTTGATGTACCGCGAGCTTTGCTATTATAGTTGGATCCTATGATGTTTCTCCCCCTCTACCTTCTTGTAATGAATTGAGTTTTCCCTTTGAAGTTATCTTATCGGATTGAGTCTTTAAGGATTTGAGAACACTTGATGTATGTCTTGCATATGGATATCTGTGGTGACAATGGGATATTCACGTGATTCACTTGATGTATGTTTTGGTGATCAACTTGTGGGTTCCGTGACCTTGGGAATCTATGCATAGGGGTTGGCACATGTTTTCGTCTTGACTCTCCGGTAGAAACTTTGGGGCACTCTTTGAAGTTCTTTGTGTTGGATTGAATATGATGAATCTGAGATTGTGTGATGCATGTCCTATAATCAAGCCCATGGGTACTCATGGTGACATTGGAGTATCTAGGTGACATTAGGGTTTTGGTTGATGTGTATCTTAAGGTGTTATTTTAGTACGAACTCTAGGGCTGTTTGTGACACTTATAGGAATAGCCCAATAGATTGATCAGAAAGAATAACTTTGAGGTGGTTTTGTACCCTACAATAATCTCTTCGTTTGTTCTCCGCTATTAGTGACTCTGGAGTGACTCTTTGTTGCACGTTGAGGGATAGTTATATGATCCAATTATGTTATCATTGTTGAGAGAACTTGCACTAGTGAAAGTATGAACCCTAGGCCTTGTTTCTAAGCATTGCAATACCGTTTGTGCTCGCTTTTGTTACTAGTTACCTTGCTGTTTTTTATATTTTCAGATTACAAAAACCTATATCTACTATCCATACTACACTTGTATCACCATCTCTTCGCCGAACTAGTGCACCTATACAATTTACCATTGTATTGGGTGTGTTGGGGACACAAGAGACTCTTTGTTATTTGGTTGCAGGGTTGTTTGAGAGAGACCATCTTCATCCTACGCCTCCCATGGAATGATAAACCTTAGGTCATCCACTTGAGGGAAAATTGCTACTGTCCTACAAACCTCTGCACTTGGAGGCCCAACAACGTCTACAAGAAGAAGGTTGCATAGTAGACATCAGATAACTACACATCCTTGCCATTTGTACCTTCTTTCCCAGTTGCTCCGTTGTTCCGAGAATCCATGGTGTCTACTGCTTTGCAGCTTCTCTCGCACTGCAGATAATTCCTCACACTTTCCGGGGATTCTTTCATCTCCAGTTGATCATGTGTTTTGCTAAATACTTCATAATACTATCTGATGTTCCGAAAATCCACTGCAACCTATTGCCTTGGAAAGTCTTGTCTGCCTGCATCTTGGTTAATTCCATATGTCTGGCAATATTCGTTAACATCCTTTGTCACTATCATTTTGATCCTATTGATTCAACATATGTGTGAATACTCGCAATCATCAGTTGTTTCCTACTAATTCATCCTTCCGGCTCAGACGTCATTCTAGATATGAGTTGGTTCTCGGTAAATCAATCCTTGATTGATTGGCCATCTAATTCTATTCAACATACTCATCTTTTTATCAGAGCATCCGCCTCTGATCCCCTGATTTTGGAATCGTAAACCCTTCGTATTTAAGCTTCGGCTTATTTAGATGTTCCATAAACCGATGCATTTGCATCCCTTCTTCTTCTGATTGAGTACCGATACTCACAATCACATCTTTTGCGGTCCGCCAGGTCCTTTGGTGGATTATTATCTGGTAGTGTCCTCCATATTCCATAACCTTGTTAGTTCCCCCCCTGATACATAATACCTTCGGTAAATTGTATCATTTGCATTGACTTCGATACTCTGCTTTCGAACTCCTATCCCTTGCTTTGGTTGATGGTGGTATAGATTCGTAAAAAAATGTCCCGATGGGTTGTATCTATGCTTCTGCCATCTGCGAGAACCCAGTGTAACACCCCCCTGTAAATGAGCACAGTGATCCTCTGTAAATGTGCCAAGTCATGTTGATTAGCAATGCAAGATCACAGTGGTTAAATGGTCCAATTCAAATTTCTCTTTGGATTTAAATTCAAACACAAGTGCAAATTAATGTTGCATAAAAGTTGCTGCAAAAATGTTCATCTTCTTGCAAAAATTCCCTAACAATTATTTGTTAAGGAAAACAACATCACTCTAAAGCAAAGATGGGCAGTATCAATTAAACAGTGCCAATTCAGCACTTTAAAATGGCTTTTCCATTTATGAAAAATGCAAAAGATATCCACTGGCTTCCAAAATATTTGTGGCACTGTCTAACAACACAAGGGAATTAATGGGACACTTCCCATATTTTTCCTAAGTGGATAGGGTGCTGAATTAATTCTTTTCCTTCTCTGTTTATTAATAAAAAGCAAAAACAGAGAAGAGAAAAAGGGAAATAGGGCTTACCTGGCGCTCACCTTCGGCCCAGGCCGGCCCAGCCCACGGGAGCAGTGTCTTCTACCTGCTCCCGCCGCCGTGTCGACTCCGCCGAGGCCGCACTCGCCTCTGCCGCTCGCCGCTCGCCATCGTAGCGTAGCAGGTGACGAGGGGATAAGCCCCAGGCATCCTCCCTCCCCCTGGACATCTCCTCAAACTCCCCCTCACCTTCCTCACTCGGCTTCCTCCTCTCCCTCTCTACCCGAGCGCAACCGCCGCCGTTCTCCATCGCCATCGCAGCCATCTTCATCACCTCGCCTCGCCAAGATGCCGTGAGCGTTCGCCGTCGTCCTCCATGACGAACGGTGCCCACAGTTGGATCGGGGAGCCACCACAGCCCCGGATTCGCCTCATCCCCTTCTGCTTTGGTCGCCGGCGAATCCCATCGCCGCCGGC
This sequence comes from Thinopyrum elongatum, assembly GCA_011799875.1. Lineage (NCBI taxonomy): Eukaryota > Viridiplantae > Streptophyta > Magnoliopsida > Poales > Poaceae > Thinopyrum > Thinopyrum elongatum. The sequence continues at coordinate 677,104,742 of CM022298.1, forward strand.
CTCCCTCCGCGCTCCCGTTCACTCGAGGGCCTCCGTGTGCCGCTCTGTAAGCTTATCCTCCCATTCTCCCTTCTCCTTTCGCCCGCGCATACTCACTAGCTAGCTCGCCGCCGTGCCGTGTTCTGACCGCCGCCGCCGTAGCCATTAACGCGCTCCCGAGCCACCACTGCTCGAGCTAGTGGCACCTGCATGCTCCTTGCGAGCCGCCGCTTCCCCCTAGCTAGTTTGCGCGCTCGGAAACGGCCGGTAACCATTTCCCCTCTTTGACCCGAAGCTCGCCGCCGCCGCAGCTTGCCGCCGACGTCATTCCGACCTCCCCCGTTGTGGCCGATGCCACCAGTCGACGCGGCACTCAATGCCCGTTCGAACGTGCCCCCTCTCGCTCGACACTAAGCCCCGTAGCGCGTTTCCGAACGTCTCGGGCGAGATCGCCGCCGCGGAGCGCTCGCCGGCGCGATTCCGGCGACCTTGCCGATGTGGCCGTGGTGGGGCCTGCCCGTAGTCACTGACCAGTGGGCCCTGGACCCACTTTTGACCCAGTTGACCTGGTCAACTGTGGTGACGTGGCAGCCTCAGTCACTGACATGCGGGCCCCACTGCCTAAAATGTTTTTATAAATAAATAAACCTGTTAATTATAATCTGTTAATTAGTTAGTAGTTAATTAGCCACTGACACCTGGGGCCCACACCCTAATTGACTATGTTAGTTTAGTTTAAATCACTGTTAAACTCAGAGAGGCTGACAGGTGGGCCCCACCTGTCAGTTTGACTAGTCAACAGGTCAGTTGACCTGCTGACATCATGCTGACGCAATATATCATTTTCTGTAATTTTAATTAATTCCAAAATTTTAGAAAAATACTAAATTCTTTAGAAATTTATAACTTTTAAACCGTAGCTCGGATCGAAAAACTTTCTATATGAAAGTTGCTCAGAAAAATGAGACAAAGCCGACTGTGCCATCTATTTCCGTGTCGGGACCCTCTACGGAGGTGAACACGCAACTTTTAGCCCGTTTTCGGTAGATGAATAGTGCATGCGTACCGGTTAATAAATCCAACTTAAATCCTAAAATAACTAATATGACTTAGACATACTTTTAGGCAACCCTGCACTGCATCCAAGCATAGCATGCTCTGTGTTGCCTATGTTGCCATGTGTTTATCTATTTCTTCCCCCTCTTCTCTCTCGGTAGAGCCCGACACTGACGCAGCCCCAGAGACCGACGCTGCTCCGGTGATTGGCTTCACTTCTGACGACCAGGCCTTTACTGCAGAGCTTCCAGGCAAGCAACCCCCCTTGAACATGCCTATATCGCCTACTCTCTTCTCTCTTATGATTGCATTAGAAATTGCTGCTGCTGCTTATCCTATTCTGATGCATAGCCTGTTTTTGTAACTGTTGTTGATACCTGTCTTTATACCAAACTGCTTAATATAGGCTGGGTAGAAAGCTTCTGTGATCCCCCCTACATTGTTGTAGTTGCCTCGCATAGTAATTGTGCCCCGATCAAGGTGATTGTTAGTTGGTTTCTGCACATCACCTCACACCCCCTAACTTGCTCGACTCCGCAGAGTTAATATCGAGTGACGAGGGTGATACCTCCGAACTCACTCCCGATGTTGTCTCTGTAGATTAGCTAGTCAGTCGTGGGGTTACCGAGGGTGATTCCTCTTTCTCACCTCCGACAAGCTTCTGTCGTGCACCCGCTACTGTGAATGTCGCCGAGGGTGATTCCTCCGATACCACCTTAACAGGATTGTCAGGTAGGACTCCAACGAGGGTGATTCCTCGGGTTCCTTCTTGACGCGGTAACCACACGGATGCCTTTACATTGCTGTTGATACTATTCAAACTGGATAAAGTCGGGTCGGCCCTGAGGAGTACCCGCGCGTGCCTGTGTGGCGAGAGATGTAGAGTTGGGTTGACCTGGAGGGTGCCCGCGAGATAACTACGAGGCATGGCCGGGCATTCTTAGCCCTTGCCGCAAGTCCTCGAGACGGGGCGACGGGGTCACATCGATCATGAGCTCTGCTCGTTACCGCGCGCTCCCAATTCACTAAATCATTTGGATATTTGATCCGAGTGGGCCTCTGGCCCGATAGCACTAACCATCACGCGGGAATAAATATGGGTACTATGCGTCGTATGTTTCAGCCGAAGCTTTCTAGATGTCAGCGACTGAGCGGCGCGCGCCGAGTTGGACTGGGAACACCCGTCCTTGTTTAAGGGGTGCAGGTCTGCTCTCGGCCACCCTCGCAACGCGCAGGAGTTTCCGGGGCGAAGGCCCAATACCCCTGGACGCATAGGTTAGTCCGGCGTGCTGACCTCTCTATTAAGTTTTCGGTCGGGCTGCGGCGTGTTGTTTAGCCGAGGCCGGGCAGGACCCCGAAAGTGTGTCCGGCCGGAGTTAAGCAAGCATGGTGGGTAAGTTGGTGCACCCCTGCAAGGAAGAAAACATCTATGCATAGCCGGATCCTCGGTAACGGACTCTCGGAGTTGTATCAACGTCGGTACAACTAGAACTGGTTACTTGTGATGAGATATGAGAATAGGGCTTTGGGATCGCTTTCTCACAGGGAGTCGAGGAAGGATCTCCGGCCGAGGTTGATAACACTACTATTACTTTACTTTATGCTGTACTAATCTACACTCTTCTAATGCTGCAAGACCCCTGAAGATGCTAGTCTTCGATAGGACTAGGCCTTCTCTCTTTTCTGGCATTCTGCAGTCAAGTCCACATATACAGCCTCCCTTTGAAAATACTACATACTTAGAATAGATCTGATGTAAGTCTTGCTGAGTACTTTGGATGAGTACTCGCGGTTGCTTTGCTTCCCTTTTTCCCTACCCGCTTGAATCATTCAGACGACGGAGCCCCAGAGCCAGCCGCCCCTGCTGACGACGGCGGCTACTACTACTACCCCGCTGGGGAGTACTACTACTACGAGGAGCCGTCCAACGACCAGGAGTAGATTCGAAGGGTCCCAGGCAGGAGGCCTGCGCCTTTTGATCGTAGTTTTTGTTTTGCCCCGCCTTGATAAAGGCCTACCTGTTTCTGTTTTATATCTGTACCCAGATAACTAACGCTTCTGTTGATGCTTGTATGACATCAGGCTTATGTATTCGAGCCCTCAAGGCCCTGGCTTGTAATATAAAGCTTGTATGACTTTATTTATGTTTTAGAGTTGTGTTGTGATTCCTTCAAGTGAGTCCTTAGGCTTGATCGTGTGCATTTGCGTGTATGGTTAGTGCACGATTGAGCCGGGGTCGTCACAAGTGGTATCAGAGCCGACTGCCTGTAGGAATCCCCTTTCCAACTCCTTGGCCGAAGTTGAGTCTAGACATCAAAAATTGTTTCACTAACTTGGCTGTGTGGCTTATGGGCCCACGTCGCCAACTGGGTTGTATTAGGATCTTTTATTTCTCGTCTATACTCTGGGACTCTTACCTCTCGTCTATTCAGGTTAAAATTCACTAACTTGACCTTAGGATCTCGCAATCTCCTTCACCCGAAGAGCTGGATTATCTGCATTCTATTCTTTGAACTATTTGCTTCACACACTGTCATTTGATATCTTGAACTCTATGTTTTTCAGATCCGTCCCGCGGTACAGATCGTCCGTCAGACTACGGCGAAGGATACGCCTGAGTTTCCAGCCATTCTGGTCGATCTCCTGACCAGGCTGGGATATCGCTGGACTTCCACGAGTTTAACCAGGAGCAGTACCGCACCCAGATGATTATTATGGATGGGTCGGATCGCCCCATCACCGAGTTACACACCTTCTAGGGCTTTGGAGTGACTGTCGAGATGGCAGTCCAGGAGGTTGCCTATATCGCGATCACCCATCTTCGCCGACAGTACCCTCGCTTGGAGGATTCCGGGTTCAGATACTTTCCGTATCCCCCACCTGGTGATGACACTCGGTTCTATGCTGCTATCTGCACTCCTTACGTGAGTCGCCGATATGATCCGCAGTACCTAGTCCGGTACCTCGAGGCGATGGATCGTACTACTCGGGCTCTTACTGTTGAGTTGTACGCCACTCGTCTCCGCCTGTACGATGCTTTGAGGCACCTGATGCCGGCAGTGGAGGCAGGGATATACCCCCAGCGTGTACTCTACCCGAGCAGGACAGTGATGCCACATGGTGTTGATTGGCCAGATGTTGGAGGTACTACACCTGCACGTGGACCTCTTCTTCTAGTTCAGGACCGCAACCTGCACCAGAGTATCCACGGGCCTCAGGACTACTCTCTGGAGTGGCGGGCGTACCATCGTCACCGTCAGCTTCCTAGCTACAGAGGTTTTCCCCGATGTTGATGTAGCATATCGCTATGTCGCGTTGTTGTATCTCTCCACCGCGTGCCTGCGTGCTGCCTAGTTGTCTTAGCCTACCCCTATGCCGTTGTAACGTTGGTCTGTAACCGAACCTATGTATGGATCTGTATGTCATGTTGTACATGATGTTGCATCTGCTGCACTTCCTTTATGTCGTGCATGTTTACCTCATGAATGATTACATACAATGTGTATGCTTGTCGCTAAACTACCCCTGTTGAATTCGACAGGATGGGTGACAATAATCCACCTCCACCACCGCCCGACTATATGGGTGCTATGATGCAAAACTTTGAGTTGCATCGTCAGTTATTACAGGGGGTGATCAACTAGTTACCGCAACACAATGCCAACAACCAGTAGCCTGCCGCTATCACCTTGCAAGAGTTTGTGCGGCTCAGCCCCACTATCTTTCGCAACACAGTCAACCCACTGGATGCTGATGATTGGCTCCGCGACATCTCCTACGGGATGGAGTCTGCGGCTGTGGCTCCAGCCAACTATGTCACCTTTGCAACATACTTTCTGAAGGGTCCCGCAGCCCAATGGTGGGACAGACACAGGCGTACTCTAGCCGTTGGAGCTATAATCACTTGGGCAGAGTTTCAGACTGCCTTCCGCGCCCGGTACATTCCTCAAGGAGTTATCGACCGGAAGAAGACGGAGTTCCGTAACCTAGTCCAAGGCAACAAGACCGTCGAAGCCTACCAGCGGGAGTTCCTTGAACTGTCCCGCTATGCTGAGGAAGATATTGCCACAGATGCTCGCCGTCAGGAGAAGTTCCGTGATGGACTCCACCCGAACATTCAGCTAGCCCTACTTGTCCAAGACTATCCTGACTTCGCCACCCTGGTGAATAAGGCTATTATGGTCGAGACCGGGCTGAAGAAGCATAATGACGTGCTCAAGCGCACTCATGAGGCGGGCTCATCTTCAGGCTCGTCTTCTCAGAAGCGCCGCATATGGATTCCACAGAGCATGTATCGTCCTAACGCTCCAGTGTACCGGCCTTCTTATGCTGCACCACGTCTGCCTCCTCCACCGCCAAGACAGTACAGGCCCATAGCTCCAGCACCTCGAGCTCCTGTAATTCGTCCTGAGAGTGGACTCTGTTTCAGGTGTGGCCAGCCAGGTCACCGTGTCAGAGATTGCCCACAACATCAGAACCAGTTAGCACTTCCTCCTGCTGGCCGTGGAATGGGTCGTGGAATTGTTCAGCAGCGCAACAATAATGCCAGGCCTACTTATGGTCGTGGTCAGGTCTATCACGTCAACATGAGTGAAGATCCAGAACAACCAGCTACTGTGATGGGTACACTTTCTGTTAACTCAGTAACAGCTTCTGTTTTATTTGATTCAGGAGCATCAGATTCTTTCATATCAGAACCTTTTGCATTCAAACATGGCATTAAATATGAAAAGTTGCATCATCCGCTAGCGATAACTACTTCCGCGGGCCCTTGCCGAGCCACCTTGTTCAGCCCTGAAGTCACTATTGAGATTGAGAGGTTGAAGTTTCAGGCACAACCCATTCTTCTGAAATCTTGCGGTATAGACCTCATCTTGGGGTTGGATTGGTTGAAGGCTCACTATGCCTTAATCAATTGTGCCACTAAAGTCGTACACCTTCGGCACCCATCAGGTGAGCTAGTGAATTACCATGCTCAACTCGATCTAAATGCCGAGGCTCAAATCTATGCTTCGAATGCATTGAACGCTTCACTGCTTGAGGGGATCGAGAACATTCCTGTAGTCTGTGACTTTCAAGACGTCTTTCTGGAAGAACTTCCAGGAGTTCCTCCTGTTAGAGCGGTCGAGTTTGTCATAAACTTGAAGCCAGGCACCACTCCTATTGCGAAGCGTCCTTACAAGATGCCACCGCATGAGCTTCTCAAGCTCAAGGAGCAAATCGATAAATCTCTCAAGAAGGGCTTCATTCGTCCCAGTTCCTCTGCCTGGGGAGCACCGTCTCTCTTCGTCAAGAAGAAGGATGGTACGAATAGGTTGGTTCAAGATTACCGTTCTATCAACCAGGCAACCATTCAGAACAAATATCTGCTTCCTCGGATCAATGATTTGTATGATCAGCTCGCTGGATCCTCGGTGTTTTCTAAACTCGACTTGAGGTTGGGTTATCACCAGATCCATGTCCGCGAAGAGGATATCCCGAAGACTGCTTTCGTTACTCGTTATGGCTCATACGAGTACACCGTCATGTCCTTCGGCTTGACTAATGCCCCAGCTACATTCTCCCGCCTTATGAATTACATATTCATGGATTACCTCGACAAATTCATCGTGGTATATCTGGATGATATTCTGGTTTATTCGAAGAACAAGGAAGAACATCTTGAACATCTTCGTCTTGTTCTCGAGAAGCTTCGAGAGCATCAGCTGTATGCCAAATTCTCTAAATGTGAATTCTGGCTTTCTAAAGTAACTTACCTTGGTCATGTAATTTCCAAGGACGGCATCGCCGTTAATCGGGAACAGGTTCAGGCTATTCTTGACTGGACTCCTCCGAAGAATGTCAAGCAAGTGAGAAGATTTCTCGGCCTCGCGAGTTATTGCCGTCGATTTGTCAAGAACTTTTCCAAGATTGCTAAGCCTCTGACTAATCTGCTTCACAAAGGCGTTAAGTTTGAGTGGACAGACAAATGTCAGGAGAGCTTCCAGACTCTTAAGGACAAGCTCACCTCTGCTCTAGTGCTTGCTCCTCTGGATTCTCGCAAGGATTTTGTGATCTTTTGCGACGCCTCTCGTCAAGGATTAGGATGTATCCTAATGCAAGAGCGAAGAGTAATTGCTTATGCCTCGCGTCAATTGCGTCCACATGAAGAAAATTATCAAGTGCATGATCTTGAACTTGCTGCAGTGATCTATGCATTGAAGCTGTGGCGGCATTACCTTCTCGGTAACCGGTGTGAGATATATACCGATCATCAAAGCTTGAAGTATTTATTCACTCAGCCGGATCTTAACCTCCGCCAACAGTGATGGTTGGAAACTATTACGGAGTATGACTGTGGTATTTCCTATACCCCTGGCAAAGCTAATGTGATGGCTGATGCCTTGAGTCGCAAGTCCTACTGCAACAACCTCAGGGTTAAGCAAGCTCAACCTCCTCTTTACGAAGAACTGAGCAAGCTGAATCTGCGTATCATTCCACAGGGTTCTCTTGATAACCTTGTTATACAGCCAGATCTTGAGAAGGCTGTTAAGGATGCGCAAGCTAAAGATGCCGAAATTGATCTGATGAAGAAAGAGCTTCATCTCGAGAAGTACAGGGATTTCTCGCTGTCTAAAGATGGAACCTTGTATTTGAGAAATCGCATTGTGGTAACTCGCTTTGAGCTCATGACTGACAAGGTCATGAAGGAGGCACATGATACACCGTTGTCTATCCACCCGGGTAGCACCAAGATGTATCGTGATCTTCGTCAAAGGTATTGGTGGCCAAAGATGAAGCAGGATATTGCTCGATATGTTGCTGAATGTGACGTATGCCATCGCGTTAAAGCTAAACATCAGAAGCCGGCTGGAATTCTGCAACCCCTTCCTATCCCACTGTGGAAAAGGGATAAGGTTCAGATGGATTTCGTTACCAGCCTTCCTAAGTCACAGAAGGGTCACGATGCTATTCTTGTCGTCGTTGACCAACTCTCGAAAGTTGCACACTTTCTGCCAGTTAAGGAGACTATCACTGCTAGTCAGCTAGCAGAGTTGTATATCTCCAGAATTGTTTCACTCCACGGTATTCCGAAGGAGATCAGTTCGGACCGTGGCGGTCTATTCACTTCTAAATTCTGGGAAAGTTTCCTAAAGGCTATGGGAACTCATATTACCTGGAGTTCAGCTTATCATCCTCAATCCCAAGGCCAAGTTGAACGAGTCAATCAAGTGCTCGAAGATATGCTTCGAGCTTGTGTCATATCCTTCGGTAAGAAGTGGGAAGAATCTCTCCCCTATGTCGAGTTTTCCTATAACAACAGCTATCAAGCCAGCTTGAAAATGGCTCCCTTCGAAGTGTTATATGGACGTAAGTGTCGAACCCCTCTGAACTGGTCAGAAACTGGGGAACGACCACTCGTTGGTCTAGATATTATCCAACACGTCGAAGAGCAAGTTCGTATCGTCCGTGAAAATCTCAGGGCGGCTCAAGACCACCAGAAGAGCAACTATGATCGCAAGCGATGGGGTTTGACTTATCAACCAGGTGATCAAGCTTATCTGCGAGTCACTCCCATGAAGGGTACTCACCGCTTCGGAATCAAGGGCAAGTTAGCTCCTCGTTACATTGGTCCTTTCCGTATTGTTGCTAGACGTGGTCAAGTGGCTTATCAGTTGGAATTGCCGCCGCAATTCTCTCATATCCACAACGTCTTCCATGTGTCGCAACTTCGCCGTTGCTTCAAGGAATCTCCGCACCGCGCAGTGCATCACGAGATGCTCGAATTACAAGATGGCTTATCTTATAAGGAGCATCCGATCTGCATTCTTGACCAAGCTGAACATCGGACCCATCAGAAGGTTACCAAGTTCCTGAAAGTGCAGTGGTCAAATCATACTGAAGATGAAGCCACTTGGGAACGCGAGGAAAATCTTCGAGCGGAATACCCCGACCTCTTTTCTTGTACCTCCTAAATTCTCGGGACAAGAATTTCTTTCAGAGGAGGAGAATTTGTAACACCCCCCTGTAAATGAGCACAGTGATCCTTTGTAAATGTGCCAAGTCGTGTTGATTAGCAATGCAAGATCACAGTGGTTAAATGGTCCAATTCAAATTTCTCTTTGGATTTAAATTCAAACACAAGTGCAAATTAAAGTTGCATAAAAGTTGCTGCAAAAATGTTCATCTTCTTGCAAAAATTCCCTAACAATTATTTGTTAAGGAAAACAACATCACTCTTAAGCAAAGATGGGCAGTATCAATTAAACAGTGCCAATTCAGCACTTTAAAATGGCTTTTCCATTTATGAAAAATGCAAAAGATATCCACTGGCTTCCAAAATATTTGTGGCACTGTCTAACAACACAAGGGAATTAATGGGACACTTCCCATATTTTTCCTAAGTGGATAGGGTGCTGAATTAATTCTTTTCCTTCTCTGTTTATTAATAAAAAGCAAAAACAGAAAAGAGAAAAAGGGAAAAAGGGCTTACCTGGCGCTCACCTTCGGCCCAGGCCGGCCCAGCCCACGGGAGCAGTGTCTAATACCTGCTCCCGCCGCCGTGTCGACTCCGCCGAGGCCGCGCTCGCCTCTGCCGCTCGCCGCTCGCCACCGCAGCGTAGCAGGTGACGAGGGGATAAGCCCCAAGCCTCCTCCCTCCCCCCTGGACATCTCCTCATTCTTCCCCTCGCCTCCCTTGATCGGCTTCCTCCTCTCCCTCTCTGCCCGAGCGCAACCGCCGCCGTTCTCCATCACCACCGTGGCCATCTTCATCACCTCGCCTCGCCAAGATGCCGTGAGCGTCCACCGTCGTCCTCCACGACGAACGGTGCCCGCAGCTGGATCGGGGAGCCACCACAGCCCCGGATTCGCCTCATCCCCTTCTGCTTCGGTCGCCGGTGAATCCCGTCGCCGCCGGCCTCCCTCTGCGCTCCCGTTCACCCGAGGGCCTCCGTGTGCCGCTCTGTAAGCTTCTCCTCCCATTCTCCCTTCTCCTTTCGCCCGCGCGTACTCACTAGCTAGCTCGCCGCCGTGCCGTGTTCTGACCGCCGCCGCCGTAGCCATTAACGCGCTCCCGAGCCACCACTGCTCGATCTAGTGGCACCTGCGTGCTCCTGGCGAGCCGCCGCTTCCCCCTAGCTAGTTTGCGCGCTCGGAAACGGCCCGTAACCATTTCCCCTCTTTGACCCGAAGCTCGCCGCCGCCGCAGCTCGCCGCCGGCGTCATTTCGACCTCTCCCGCTATGGCCGATGCCACCAGTCGACGCGGCACTTAGTGCCCGTTCGAACGCGCCCCCTCTCGCTCGAAACTGAGCCCCGTAGCGCGTTTCCGAACGTCTCCGGCGAGATCGCCACCGCGGAGCGCTCGCCGGCGTGATTCCGGTGACCCTGCCGACGTGGCCGTGGTGGGGCCCGCCCGTAGTCACTGACCAGTGGGCCCTGGACCCACTTTTGACCCAGTTGACCTGGTCAACTGTGGTGATGTGGCAGCCTCAGTCACTGACATGCGGGCCCCACTGCCTAAAACGTTTTTATAAATAAATAAACCTGTTAATTAAAATCTGTTAATTAGTTAGTAGTTAATTAGCCACTGACACCTGGGCCCACACCCTAATTGACTCTGTTAGTTTAGTTTAAATCACTGTTAAACTCAGAGAGGCTGACAGGTGGGCCCCACCTGTCAGTTTCACCAGTCAACAGGTCAGTCGACCTGCTGACATCATGCTGACCCAATGCTGACGCAATATATCATTTTCTGTAATTTTAATTAATTCCAGAATTTCAGAAAAATACTAAATTCTTTAGAAATTTATAACTTTTAAACCGTAGCTCGGATCGAAAAACTTTCTATATGAAAGTTGCTCAGAAAAACGAGACAAAGCTGACCGCGCCATCTGTTTCCGTGTCGGAACCCTCTACGGAGGTGAACCCGCAACTTTTACCCATTTCCGGTAGATGAATAGTGCATGCATACCGGTTAATAAATCCAACTTAAATCCTAAAATAACTAATATGACTTAGACATACTTTTAGGCAACCCTGCACTGCATCCAAGCATAGCATGCTCTGTGTTGCCTATGTTGCCATGTGTTTATCTATTTCTTCCCCCTCTTCTCTCTCGGTAGAGCCCGACACTGACGCAGCCCCAGAGACCGACGCTGCTCCGGTGATTGGCTTCACTTCTGACGACCAGGCCTTTACTGCAGAGCTTCCAGGCAAGCAACCCCCCTTGAACATGCCTATATCGCCTACTCTCTTCTCTCTTATGATTGCATTAGAAATTGCTGCTGCTGCTTATCCTATTCTGATGCATAGCCTGTTTTTGTAACTGTTGTTGATACCTGTCTTTATACCAAACTGCTTAATATAGGCTGGGTAGAAAGCTTCTGTGATCCCCCCTACATTGTTGTAGTTGCCTCGCATAGTAATTGTGCCCCGATCAAGGTGATTGTTAGTTGGTTTCTGCACATCACCTCACACCCCCTAACTTGCTCGACTCCGCAGAGTTAATATCGAGTGACGAGGGTGATACCTCCGAACTCACTCCCGATGTTGTCTCTGTAGATTAGCTAGTCAGTCGTGGGGTTACCGAGGGTGATTCCTCTTTCTCACCTCCGACAAGCTTCTGTCGTGCACCCGCTACTGTGAATGTCGCCGAGGGTGATTCCTCCGATACCACCTTAACAGGATTGTCAGGTAGGACTCCAACGAGGGTGATTCCTCGGGTTCCTTCTTGACGCGGTAACCACACGGATGCCTTTACATTGCTGTTGATACTATTCAAACTGGATAAAGTCGGGTCGGCCCTGAGGAGTACCCGCGCGTGCCTGTGTGGCGAGAGATGTGGAGTCGGGTTGACCTGGAGGGTGCCCGCGAGATAACTACGAGGCATGGTCGGGCATTCTTAGCCCTTGCCGCAAGTCCTCGAGATGGGGCGACGGGGTCACATCGATCGTGAGCTCTGCTCATTACCGCGCGCTCCCAATTCACTAAACGATTTGGATATTTGATCCGAGTGGGCCTCTGGCCCGATAGCACTAACCATCACGCGGGAATAAATATGGGTACTCTGCGTCGTATGCTTCAGCCAAAGCTTTCTAGACGTCAGCGACTGAGCGGCGCGCGCCGAGTTGGACTGGTGAAAGGATCGAGATGGACCTAGAGGGGGGTGAATAGGTACAATTACAAATTTTAATTCTTACTTAGCAATTTTAGGCAATAATGCGGAATAGGAAAGTGAGCCTAACAATTGCAAGTATGATGCTAAGAGCTAAGCAGGATAAACAAGTAACACAAGTATGAGTAAGCAAGCACAATATGATATAAGTAAGTGCTAGGAGACAAGTGACCACAAGTAGAGATTTAGGGTTAGGAATAACCGCAACTCCGGGAGACGAGGATGTATGCCGATGTTCACTTCCTTGGAGGGAAGCTACGTCACCGTTAGAGAGGTGGATGTTACCACGAAGGCACACCAACGCCACGAAGGCTCACCCTATTCTCCCTTTGAGACAACACCACGAAGGCGTTTCTCAACCACTAGTGGTAGACCTTGGGGTGGTCTCCAAACCCTCACAAACTTTTCCGGGGGTAATCACAGTGGTCGATTCCTCTCCGAAAGACTCCTACCGCCTAGGAGTCTCCAACCTCCAAGAGTAACAAGAACGTTGGGAAATGCTCAAGAACTTGCTCAAATCACGAATTCTTTTGGTGAGAAGAAGGGGAAGGAGTGGATCTATCACTTGATTGGAGAACTTCTCTCAAATGTTCCCAAATCCTTTGGGGATCTAGGATTTGGTGTAGGGAATCAAGAGAGGGAGTGAGATGTGTTCTTAGAAAGCTCAAAGTGAATGGTCAACCCCATCCCGTGAAAGGGAGGAGGCTATATATAGTGATAGTGTAAAACTGACCGTTTGAGCCACACAGTGTACTGGAGCAGTCGGACGTCCGGTGAGTACCGGACGCCCGGTGACTCAGATTGGACTGGACGTCCGGCCGGGCCGCCGGTCGTCCGGTCGCTGGAAAGCCTACCAGGCCAGCGGACGTCCGGAAGACGCCGGTCGTCCGGTGGCCGGACATCCGGTGAGGTCGGAAATCCGCAAATCAACCTTCTGTTGGGGCAGTACCGGACATCTGGAGAAGAACGGCCGTTCGGTGACCGGTCATCCGTTGAGACCGGACTTCCGCTAATTTATATTCTGTGAAGATGCACCGGACACCCGGGGAGAGCCGGATGCCCGATCGGCTGTGAGAGGTCGGACGTCCGTAGACATTCGGATGTCCGGTGATAGCTAAACCTACTAGCTTAGAATCATACCAGTTTTTGTGCACAAGGTAGAGGAAGAATTAGAGATGAAACAGAGATGCTGAGAGAGGATATTCTGTGGGTTTTGAGCAAGTTCTTTCACGAAATCCGACGATCCCCTCTTAATAGTGCGGGATCCCTATACTCAAGAACAAACCGAAATAAAAAAGGAGCCGAAGCTTTTGTCTTTGTCTTGTATCTCTGCTCTTGAGTGATATATAAATATATATGTCCATATTCATGATCCACACACGGCCCTTGAGATATAATCCTGAGATTTACTTGATAAACATGATTAGTCCCAAAATGCATGCTGTCATCAACATCAAAATACGATTAAGGGCATGATTGCACTTTCAACTGGGAACGCCCGTCCTTGTTTAAGGGGGGCAGGTCTGCTCTCGGCCGCCCTCGCAACACGCAGGAGTTTCCGGGGCGAAGGCCCAAGACCCCTGGACGCATAGGTTAGTCTGGCGTGCTGACCTCTCTATTAAGTTTTCGGTCGGGCTGCGGCGTGTTGTTTAGCCAAGGCCGGGCATGACCCCGAAAGTGTGTCCGGCCGGAGTTAAGCAAGCGTGGTGGGTAAGTTGGTGCACCCCTGCAGGGAAGAAAACATCTATGCATAGCCGGATCCTTGGTAACGGATGCTCGGAGTTGTATCCACGTCGGTACAACTAGAACTGGTTACTTGTGATGTGATATGAGAATAGGGCTCTGGGATCGCTTTCTCGCAGGGAGTCGAGGAAGGATCTCCGGCCGAGGTTGATAACACTACTATTACTTTACTTTATGCTGTACTAATCTACACTCTTCTAATGCTGCAAGACCCTGATGCTAGTCTTCGATAGGACTAGGCCTTCTCTCTTTTCTGGCATTCTGCTGTCAAGTACACATATACAGCCTCCCTTTGAAAATGCTGCATACTTAGAATAGATCTGATGTAAGTCTTGCTGAGTACTTTGGATGAGTACTCACGGGTGCTTTGCTTCCCTTTTTCCCTACCAGCTTGAATCATTCAGACGACGGAGCCCCGGAGCCAGCCTCCCCTGCTGACGACGGCGGCTACTACTACTACCCCGCTGGGGAGTACTACTACTACGAGGAGCCGTCCGACGACCAGGAGTAGATTCGGAGGGTTCCAGGCAGGAGGCCTGCGCCTTTCGATAGTAGTTTTTGTTTTGCCCCTCCTTGATAAAGGCCTATCTGTTTCTGTTTTATATCTGTACCCAGATAACTAACGCTTCTGCTGATGCTTGTATGACATCAGGCTTATGTATTCGAGCCCTCGAGGCCCTGGCTTGTAATATAAAGCTTGTATGACTTTATTTATGTTTTAGAGTTGTGTTGTGATTCCTTCAAGTGAGTCCTTAGGCTTGATCATGTGCATTTGCGTGTATGATTAGTGCACGATTGAGCCGGGGTCGTCACACCCAGAAACTTCTACGGGTCATACTCTACTGGTGTTATGCCAGATAAAGTTTCTACACTACAACTTCTTCGAAAGCGATAAGTGAATGAAAGGTTATGCATTGAAGAAGTGGGAGTCGACCTTGAACCTTTGTGTTCATGCCCATGGACCCGATGTAGAACTTATCATGGAAGCTGCTCGTAAAAATACTTATTTCTTTGGTACAAATTCATCTTGTAGCTGTGAATTGATACTTTGTAATCGTGGTTCCGACCATATTTTTCTTCTTGATTCCATTTCTCGGACAAGTTAAAATACTTGTCTTTTGTAGATCATTTTACTTGAATAACCTCTATTCTGATCTACCTTCTAGTATTGCCCCATGTTATCTTGTCGTTGCACTACCACTTGTGAATCCTTTTTGGAATGTTACTCCATCACATCATTCCTAGCCTGATCGGCTATATCCTTATCTTGCTAACGTTAACTGTGCTACCTGGTCCTTATGCCCGGAGCAACTTCCGACGACGAGCTAAGCTTACGTCGATCTTCCTCATCTTATCATTTCACCTCGAACAACAAGCTTGATTTCGAGCTTGTGTCGTATTCGTGGTTCCAATAACTTTTTCTTCATCATTCCTTTTTGGCTTGATGCCGTCGCTGCTCGATGGCATCTTCATAGCGCCTCTCGACAAAAATTGTTGTGATCACCATCAATATTCTGACTTGCTTTAGGATATCAATCGAATTCATGATGATGAATACCATCCTTGCCCCGATGATTTGTGTCATCATCGACAACCTCCTTTCTTCCTGCCAACACTGACTTGGTCATGTTTGCTTATACCTTACATTCCATGATATTCCTGAAATTGTTCGTTTGTAACTCTTGTGATCTTCAAAATCAACCTTTGCTTGAAACACCATATTATTGCTACCTCGAAGCGTAACTATGATACCCCAAACATCAACAAGATAATTGGAAGTGCAATGCTAAACTTTCTTGATCAATTATCCAAACACCGTTTTATGGGTAATATCATGATTCTCCCCTTGCCCCTTTAACTAAATGCTTTTGAACTTGCTGTCCCATCATGTATATCATGCTCCGCTTTTCCTCCGGAAGGATATACTCCCAATTCTTGTGTGTAAACACATTTTTCCTTTCCATTGGACTGTTTAATCCGATAATTTCATTTTCCTTTCCATTGGTTTGTTTAACTTTTCCTTTGATCTATATGATATAAGCAGAAATAATTCCCTGCTTATGAAAAACACCTCGATGTACAATTCCGTCAGGGTGACCCTGTTACTATTGTTGACAACATTCCGGTAACCACCGATGGTCGAGAACTTTGCCTATTGGTCCGCCTCACCTTGCGAGCAGGAAAATGGTTCTCTTCGTCCCTCGCCCTTGGTACTGACGATGTTGCCGGCATAGCTGACAAGCTATCTTCTGACATGACTTATTGTCGTGACCATGATGTCACCGTCCTCCCTACTCTCGATCGACACTCACCACAGTTCCACAGGATTGGAACCTGACCCTTCTGTACATCTTTAATTCCGAAGTTTCCGTTACTCTTGGCCTTGTGTGTTATCACGAGCCACCCTCCGAGAGATGATATATTCCCGTTGCTCTGAACCTCTTTTCACACTCTGTTCAGGAATCAATCGGATGTCCATTCGCCTGAAACTTCTTATTGTACCTTCATACTTTGCTCTCGATGTTTTCTTAAGTCTCAACTCGAGAGATACTTCAGCCACATTCCCTGAATTGTCCACCAGATAATCGACCCTATAAGGGTCAGTTCTCCCGAAGTTACCCTTTACTTCCCCACTTAAATCTCGGGACGAGATTTCCTGTAGTGGGGGAGATTTGTAACATCCCCAGATCTTAACCCTGCCATTTTGCTAATTAATTAGCCATGTCATCATGGTCATCTTCAAAAGTTGCAATTGGAAATAATTCAACCTCAATTCAAAATTCAAAATGCAAGTCAAATAATTATTTCTTCAAACAGCAAAGAAAAAATGTTCATAGTATTGGAAAAATTCTCAAAGCAATTGTAAAATTAAAATAAACATTATTAAAATTCTTAATTTGCCCCTAGCATCCAGAAACAGTACCAATTCAGCCATTTAATCACTTTTCTACTTATGAAAATTCAAATGATTTCAAAACATTCCCAAACTTTTTGAGATAGTAAGGAATAATGCATAATAATTATAGAGACAAGTTGTATATTTTACCAAACTATTTTAGAGCAATAATAAAATTCAAAACAGAAAGTATAAAGGAATACAGAAAAAGAAAGAAAAGGAAAAAGGCCTACACTAAGCCCCCAGCCCACCTAGCTACAGTGGCCGGCCCGGCATCGTCGTCACCTACCTCACCTGCTCCCTCTCTCGCTGTCAAACGCACAGAGCGTGCACGTCGTGGACCTCTCACACGGCTCGACACCTGGCTCCTCTGGAGCTTGCCTGGGAGGATAAGGGCATTCCAACGACTCCCCCCCCCCCGGACCCCCCTGGTCATTCTCTCCCTCCCTCGAGCTCTCTTCCCCTCGGACCTTTAACCACCGATCGGAGCCGTCGCCGTCCGCTCGTCGTCCGCGTGATCTCCGGCGACTCTGCGCCCGAAGACAAGCTGCGTCGACCACCGCACCGTCATCTGCGCTGATCAACTGGAGCCGGGGAGATCCCCATCGCCGGAATCGGGCCGTCCCCTTCGTCGGCCGCCGTGCACCGCATCGACGAACGCGTCGAGCTCCTGCGCTCCTAAGTCCCGCAACAGCCTCCGTGAGCCTCCCGGTGAGCATCCGGAGGATCCCCGCTGCTCTGCCCGTTTGATTTCTCGCCCTAGCACGCCGTCGCCATTACCACCGATCGGAGCTCCACCGCCGTTTTGCTCGCTGTCGCGGTAGTCGCCGTCGTGCTCGGCTGAGCACGCGGGCGTGCTCAGTGTACTCCCCTGGTGCGGCCTGACCCTTGTGGACGCTCGCAATCGCGCTGCAACCACAGCGCCCGTGTTCGCCCGAAGCCGCCGCCGCTTCTGCTCATCGCCGACGTTGATTTCGGCAGCCCCGTGACCTGCCGCTTGCACCACCGAACGCGCCGCGTCGCCAGCTCTCCAACGCCCCCACCTGGACGACCAACCGTGGCCGGAGGCGACCGCACGGTCCTCGCCGGCGTGCCCTGCCTCGCCGGCGTCGCGCGCCGGAGTGCCGCTGACGTGGCCCATCATTAGCCCGGGTCATTAACCCCTAACCCTGGGCCTAATAGCCACTGACCTGCGGACCCAGTCACTATAGTAGTTAGGTTAGTTTAAATAAATGGTTAGTTATTTAGGTCACTGACACGTCGGGCCCACTGACTAATTTGATTAAGTTAAATAAATAAAAGCTGTTAATAAGCTGTCGCACTGACACGCGGGTCCCACTGGGCCCGCTGACCGGTCAAACCTGCTGACTGGGCTAGACCCAGTCAATGACAGGTGGGGCCAGTAGGCCCCTGCTGACTGGTCAGCCCAGCCAGTCAACTGCTGACCAGGCTGTTGACTGGGCCCACCAGTCATACACTGTGGCTAGATCACAGTGTGTAATAAAAGTATATATCGATTTTTCGAATTTAAATTAATTCCAGAAATAGTTTAAAACTTCAGAAAATCATAGAAAATTAACCGTAGCTCGGATCGAAAAACTTTATACATGAAAGTTGCTCAGAATTTCGAGACGAATCCGAATATGTTCTCCTCATACCTGTCACTTACCTCTAGCATGATGAACATGGAACCGTCCCCTCCGGTTCATCTGTCTGACAGACGTCCGGAACTGGGAAAACTTTCCCGTTAAATTCCCGCTCCTCCTGCAACGTGTAACATTGTGTTAGGTCACATTCAGTCGTGCAAGATAGTCCATAACGCCGGTGAGGCGAGTACCCAGTCGCAGCACATTCATCGCAGCTTCGTCCTTGACAGGGGAGTTAATGGGATCCAGATTCGTCTGAATCCGCCCAGTCTCTTCCTCGAAGTTTTGACAGAACTCTGCACACACAGAGAAATGATGAGTCGCCAGTTGCATGATGGGTCGACAGTTGCAAATCAGTCGGAAAAGGGAAAGTACCTTCAAGCATAAGGAACATCTTCTTGGCAAGTCCTCCCAGATAGGTCTCCAATTCGTCCCTCCTCCGAGTGAGATCTTCAACTTTGTCGGTCAAGGCCACCTTGTCCTTCTTCAGCTGCACGACTTCTTTGTTGGCTTCGTCAATGGCAGTCTTCAGTTTGGTGTTTTCTTCTTCTAACTTGCCGACTGAAGCCAGCTTCTTGTCGGCAAGTTCAGTTTTCTCCCGCACCGTCTTATGTGCTGCTGCAAGGTCGAGATCCTTCTGCTCCAGAGCCTGCTTCATTTTGTCTAAAGAAATAACATTCTTCAGACGAGCTTGGAGTTGTCTGTTTTCACTACGCACATCTGTTCGAGTGGAGTCACTCGGTTCAAAAGGCGAAAAGAAAAGGTGGCAAGGCAAACAGTCGGCAAGTTATTACCTCCCATGGCAGCCGCTTCATCCTTAGCCTTTTGCAAGTTCTCCTTGGCCAGCTCCAGGTCGAGATTGAGCTGGGTTTGTTTCTTCTGCAATTCAGCAAACTGAGCCCCGAACTCACAAGATTTCTGCAATCAACAAATAAGACACGTCAGTCGACAGGCACAAAGATTGATTGCTTCCGAGCGATAAGATACAAGTTCAAGTCATCATGGCAAAAAGAGTTCTAAGACCACTGCCGAATCAAACATTTGACAGTAGTCTCGGGGACTACACCCAGTGGGTGCACTTGGCGTGCCCCCACTGGTTTGACTTTCCACTCGACATGGTCCGTCCAGTCGAAGAAAAAAAAATGGCAACATTTGTTCTCAGACCACCGCCGACTACTCGCAGTCGATCGCGGTCTCGGGGACTACACCCAGTGGGTGCACTTGGTGTGCCCCCACTGGTCCCGATCCCACTCGGCACAGCCTGTCTGGACCGAGTGGAAGAACTATAAAGAGTCATTTGACAAAGACCCCCGCCGAATCAAACATTCGACGGCGGTCTCGGGGACTACACCCACTGGGTGGACTCTGCGTGCCCCCACTAATTCAAGGATACACTCGACGCGACCTAGTCGACTCAAGCAGAAGAATTATTCAGCAAAAGTTAAAGCACCCAGTGGGTGAACGGATGCAAGGTGCAGACTCATGATAGATGCACTTTAAAAGGTCAAAACGCTCTTCCACGGACATCTTACGAATAATAAAGCAGCAGTTTTCAAGTACCATATCCTAACAGAGCAAAGATCAAGCTGAAGAACTCAGTCAAAAATCAACTCACCTGGATATTGGTCTGAAGAGCAGAGCTGGCATCGTAGGCAGCCTTGCTAGCTTCGTGCACCACCTTCATTTGTTCCATCATCAAGCCTGCTTGGCGTATAGCTTCCTTAGCAGCACTCATTGGGTCCTCTGGGACACGATGGGTAGCAAGGAGCAGAGTTGGTGGAACAGTCGAGGCAGCCAGGGGATCTGAAGCATGGAGTTGCACAGACGGAGCAGGGGCTTGGGCGGTCGACGCCGAAGGATGATCAGTCGACACAGGATCGGCAAAAGAAACAGAAGCCCGAATTGGATCTCCGGACTGCTGGATCACTGGTTCTGGCGCTGATGTTGACTGAGGTGCCTTGCTGGCAGGCACCCTCCTGCTCGAAGTCCTGCCTTTTCTTCCTATAGTCTTCTGAGGCACAGCTTCATGATCATCGTCGTCTGGAAGTTCAATGACATTTGGTGGTGCTGCAAAAGACTCGATCGTAAGAGTTCAGTCGACCGACAGTACAATTGACAAAATGAGGACAAGATGGTAGAGTTGTACCCGCTTTGGAAGTGGCCGCGTCTTCGGTCTCCTCGTCATCTTGATCCTTGTAAATGTCCATGGAGGTCCCAGAAGTAGCAGCGCTGAAAGTTTTAGAATTCACTCAGTCAAGCAAGAGAACGAGTCGACAATAACATAGAAGTTCCCAAGCAAACTGAAGAGAGAAAGCAAAACACTTACGCAGAAGTGACGGGAACATCCACCTTGATCTTGGGCAAAGCCTTCCGAGGCTTTGAAGGGATGACCTTGGGCTGCTTGGCGGCCTTTTCAGACGGCTCCGGAGTCAAAGTCCGAGTGCGTTTTTGTGTTTGTGTGCTTGGGGGAGCTGCTTTGCCACGACCACTTGCAGGATCTTGGGCCTGTTTGGATCGGCCTTCCAAGCGAGGTGGTGAGTCGGATTCCTCACGATCGTCCGAGTCGTCACTGTCGTCTTCATTGTCATCGGGGGATTGCCAATCACCACTCTCGCCTCCGCTCTCTGTTCCCTCCAGGACTTGCTCTCCATTTGGCATTGAGTACATCTCAGTAAAAATCTGCAAGGCAAGGAATCAAACAAGTATCAATCAGATCCAAGGACAGTTACAAATCGGAATAAAAAGTCACTCGGTGACAAAGGCCAGACCTTGCCCGGCTCATTGTTGGCGTCGAATGGCGCAACTCTTCTAGACCCCCTGGGTTGTCTTTGTTTCCCATGATGCTCTACAGCCACTGTGCCACCGTCTCCTCGGTGACCTCCTCTGGGTGGACCCGAGCGGTGTCGTTAGCGCCCGAGTACATCCACATTGGATGATCGCGGGCTTGGAGAGGCTGGATGCGTCGACTGAGAAACACCTCCAACAAATCCATGCCGGTCACACCATCACGGACCAATTGAACTACCCGGTCGACTAGCATAGACATCTCTACTTTCTCTGCTGGAGTCACGGTCAATGAAGAGGGTTGGCGGACTCGCTCCATGGTGAAGGTCGGAAGGCCAATCGACTGACCAAGGGTCGGAATATCTCGGCAATAGAACCAGGTCGACTGCCACCCCCTAACTGACTCGGGAAGAGTCATAGAAGGAAAAGTACTCCTACCCCTCGTCTGAATCCCTAAAACCCCGCACATTTGGATCACGTGCGTTCTTGCGTCAGTCGGATTTGCCTTCTTCACAGTTTGGGAACGGCAAGTAAAGATGTGTTTGAATAAGCCCCAATGCGGTCGACAGCCCAAGAAGTTTTCACACAGAGAGACATACGCAGCGAGATATGTGATGGTGTTGGGAGAGAAATGATGAAGTTGGGCACCAAAAAAGTTCAGGAAACCCTGGAAAAAAAGGATGCGGAGGCAGAGTGAAACCATGGTCAACATGAGTTGCGAGGAGGATGCACTCACCCTCCTGTGGCTGAGGCTCGGTCTCGTTCCCCGGCAACCTCCAAGATCCGTGGGCAATCAAGCCCGCTTCGACCAGGTCTTCCAAATCCTCCTTCCGGATCGTAGATCGAATCCAGTCTCCCTGGATCCAACCAGGCGGCAGACCGGACCTCGACGACGATCCCCGACTCGTCTTCTTGCCCTTTGCCGCCGCTGTCACCTTCTTAGCGCGCTCCAGGGCCGCCGTCTTCTCCTTTCCCATCGCGGCGGACGGCATACGGGCGGAACGGCGGCGTGGAGGAGGATGCAGTGGGGAAACAGAGGAAGAAGGGAGAGAATGAGGCGCACTGTGCAAACTCATCGGCCTCGACGGCCTTATATGGGCCTATTTCCGAGTGACTGACCCGTGGGCCCGAGCAATCCTGTCAAATCCCGCAACAGTCGCGCGCCCGATACGTGGCGAAAAAGGCGGCATGAAAATCGAGGCGTCCCTATCTGATCACTCCAATTACTGCGGCATGCTCCGTCCTGCGCGCTTCCCCGAAATTTCGAATCCCGTGAGGTCCGGGGACTGCAGAGCAACCAATCGCATCGAAGATTTCGTTCCATGTCGACACTCGAAGATTGCCAGTATAGTTCACTCGACGACGGCCTCTGAATGGACCAAGGCGACTGAAACCAGATTGAAGCTTCAACATGATTCCCAGACCCTGATGAAATACACCCGAAGTATGGAATCGAGTCGGAGTCAGCTTCAACTCTTTCTTCACTCGGTCCTCAATCCATCGGGGGCTAATGACGACGACATGTACCTAGGGTAGGGTCATAGGCCCGACCTAGACACCCTACCCAAGGACACTGCCCTAGAGTCAGAGACATTCAAAATGCAACAGAAGAAACCGACTGGGTTCACATTGGAGTGTAATCCACTCGACCAGTTATGTCACTCGGATACCCAAATTCCGCTCGACCAAGATGAAGTCACTCGACCGTACAAAAAACCACTCGGAGCACGGAAGACCTAAAGTCACACAGGATGGCAACGGTCAGGCGTTCACTCTGTAGTCTTAAAGATCATTTATAGCTCTTTATAGCTAGCGTTTCCAGTAACGCCCTGTCTTAATGAACATTGAACCCTGTGTAACGTGGGACGGCTGGGGTCCTGGCGCACTCTATATAAGCCACCCCCCTCCACTGACACAGGGGTTCGGACCCCTTGTAACTTTCACGCATAATCCAGTCGACCAAACCTCTGGGCACCGAGACGTAGGGCTGTTACTTCCTCCGAGAAGGGCCTGAACTCGTACATCCTGCGTGCACAACCTCACCGTAGCTAGGATCATGCCTCCTCCTACGTACCCCCTATTCTTACTATCAGACTTACTCCCACGATAGTACCCGCGAGAGTTACTATTACTGCTGGACTGGAGGGACAGGCGGTACTACCCAGTAGAGGTGGACCTGAGTTCCTGACAGTCCTTTGCGAGTCGGGTGACCATAGAGAGTACCCGCGAGATGATGTGTAGTCGGGTTGACCTGGAGGGTACCCGCGAGTTTCTACGTGGTGTGGCCGGGCATTCTTAGCCCTTGCCGCAAGTCCACGAGACGGGGCGACTGTAGGGTAACGCAGCAGAAAACAAAAAAATTCCGACCTACGCACTAGCCCAGGACCACTATGGAGACTGCATACAAGGTTTGATCATTTTCGTTACCGACTCGTAGCGCAGCGGAAGTAGAGTCGATGACGATCGGCGGTGCAGATCCCCGCAGCTAGGATTTACAACCTCCCAACCGCGAGGATGTATACCCTCATCCGGCCCTCAGACAGCCCTCCGGGAGGTGGTCGAACAGTCTCCCGGACGGTGTCGCGGACAGCCCTTCGGGAGGACCTTCGAAACTCGGAAGGTCACACGGACAGCCCTTTGGGAGGACCTTCAAAACTCGGAAGGTCACACGGACAGCCCTTTGGGAGGCACTCTCGAACTAAGACCGAAACAACGATCTCTCTACAGAGCTGCACACATACGATGTCATCTATCCGGCAGGGCTTCGCCGTCCAGAACTAGTTCCTGCTAGAACCCAGACAGCCTTTCGGCTCTACGAAACTATTTCGCTGGGAGGGAGAGAGAAGCCAGATAACATCAGATGGCATGTGTATGTGAGAATGGATGAAGGTTTGGGCAGCCCCCTCACCTCCTTTTATAGGAAAACCAAGGGGTAGGATGGGTATTCAAAATACCAAACTACCCCCACTTTATGTCACAGACAAAGGGCATGGAAGGGAAAAGGGATTGCCATGTGGAGCTCCACCATCTTGGACGGCCACCCTCCTTGGGGGGCCCCCATGAGGGGCTCCCTTATCCCCACTCCTTCTAGAAGGCCTTTTGGAAATATCACAAAAGGTGGTTTTTCATAAATATCCCAAAAAGCACTTTCACTATTCACGACGACATTTTTCAGCGTCCGTTCGAACTGAAAATATTTATGTGGGCTTAGAACATTTCCAATACCCACTAAAATAATTTTCAACGTGTTTCAGAACAATTCCGGATTAGTGATATTCATCTGCGAAAAGCATCTGTAGCGGTTCCGGCAGCTCCGGAACATTTCTGGTTTTCATCCCCGAAAATTCCAGAAAGTTTCCAGAATGATTCTGGCACCCTCCAAGAATTATCAGGCATGTGCCGAAACCAATTTGACTTTATGGTATCCTCTGAAACAACTTTTCAGTTTCACCGGAACTCATCCGGTGACCTCTTTCTTCAGAATTTTTCCGCTGTCTCCGAAAAACTTTTTCCGGAAACTTTCTCTCAGACTCCCTGTCTAGTATTCAGCAAATAGATGACCCTTAAGCTTGTGACCCTATAGGTTCGGTGAAGTATAGACATGACCTGGAACCCTTTCCAATCAATGATCAACATCGGAGCCGTGGACACCCATATTGACCCCTATACCCACACGAATGAATATTCGAGTGAACCTCCAGTTGCCGTGTGCTATTCCTGTTGCTTCGCGATATGTTACAAATACCCGAGGTGAGACATGTTGGCATCCCTGTTTATCAACACCTTGTCCACTATGCCAGTTACCTCGTTACCGGTATTGTTCTGTTTTCTCGTTCCGTGTACCGGCATCCCCGTGATCAAATCACAAAGTGTCTGGCCAGACGATGATGGATACTGTAACACCGAGAGGGCCCAGAGATATCTGTCCATCGTCGGAGGAGCAAATCCCAGTCTTGAGCTATCAAGTTACTTGACATACTTTCCCATGAACCCGTAAGCCGCCGTAATAGCCATCCAGTTACGGATGACGTTTAACAAACCCCAAAGTTCATGAATCAAGCATGAAGGAACTCGATACTCTCATGGTCTGAGGAATCATGCAAACGTTAACCATCTCTGTGTTATTAACCATTAACTTGTGACGAATGTATCTCATAGCATAACATCAATTTGGGTCGATTCAACACAGATGTTCTGCTAACATTGTGCCCTCAAAATTGCCGGCATAGTCATGCCCATGATCAGAAAAACAGGATCATCATGCAATACTTGAGCCAGTCATAGAGGCTTGACTAGGAATACATTTTACCGTTTATTATCCCACATGTGCACATGAGTTTCCCTCCAAACCTCGTTTTATTTGCAGACTCGAGAATCATTGCAGTTATAGCATGGAACATAAACATAATTATGAACCGGGAGATAATAAATAACATTTATTATTGCCTCTAGGGCATATCTCCTACAGCGACGGGGTCACAGGATCGTGAGTCTCTGCTCGTTACCGCGTGCTCTCAATACACTAATGATTTGGATATTAAATCCGAGTAGGCCTTTGGCCTTTTCGCACTAACCACCACACGGGAATAAGTATGGGCACTCTATGTCGTACGTTTCTTCCGAAAGCTTTGTCAGACGTCCAGTTCAGCATCGCGGCCGGGTCGGATCGTGTCGATGGCGCTGGTATCCACCCTGCTCGCAACGACCCGGAGTGCTTTGGGGTGAGCGGCCGAACTACCCCCTCGCGCTTAGGATATAGACCGACAGGGACCTCTCTGCTGAGTCTAGGTAGGACTCCGGCGTGTCGTTTAGCCGAGGCCGGGCAGGATCCAGAAAAGTGTGTCCGGCCAGAGCTAAGCGAGCATGTTGGGTAAGTTGGTGCACCCCTGCAGGGAAAAACTAATCTATTCGAATAGCCGGATCCTCGGTGACGGACGCTCGGAGTTGTATCCCGATCGATACAACTAGAACTTAATAATGGAATGAGATATGGATATGATGGCTTCGGGATTGCTTTCTCGCAGGGAGTCGAGAAGGGATCTCGGGGCGTGTTACTACATACTTAATATTTATATTATGCTAATCTATACTCTTCTAATGCTGCAAGACCGCTGGAGATGCTAGTCTTCGATAGGACTAGGCCTTCTCTCTACTCTGGCATTTCTGCAGTCCAGTCCACATATACAGCCTTCCTTTGATAATGTTGCATTCTTAGAATAGATCTGATGTAAGTCTTGCTGAGTACTTTGGATGAGTACTCACGGTTGCTTTGCTTCCTCTTTTTCCCCATACCCGAATGATGTGACCAGACGACGGAGCCCCGGAGCCAGCTGCCCCCGTCGATGACTACTTCTACCACCCCGAGGGTGGTTAATACTACGAGCTTGCTGACGACCAGGAGTAGGATCGGAGGGTCCCAGGCAGGAGGCCTGCGCCTTTTCGATCATAGTCTTTGTTTTGCCCCGCCTTCTAAAGGCCTATATGTTTTATCTTTTATATCTGTACTCAGATATCTGATGCTTCCGTTAACGCTTGTAAGCGAGCTTATGTATTCGAGCCGTCGAGGCCCCTGGCTTGTAATATAAAGCTTGTATGTCCTTTATTTGTGTTTAGAGTTGTGTTGTGATATCTTCAAGTGAGTCCTTAGACTTGATCGTGTGCATTTGCATGTATGATTAGTGCACGATTGAGCCGGGGTGTCACACCTGATCCAAGTCCAAATTGAACAACAAGAACCTCCTCATTCATTCAGAGAGAAAGTAGCCTCGCCTCCTCCTTCCGCCGGCGCCCAAGTCCCAAGTCCAAGTCACACACGCAACCCGCACGCGGATGGATGACTCTCTCTTGTATATATAAAGAGATGGCGGCATGCGGTAGAGAGAACAAGCTCTTGAGGGGTGCCACGGATTGATGAGGTGGCACAAGCCAGACCCTTCCTCCTTCCCTGGCTGGCTCATGGGCATCCCTAGACGCGAACTCGTTTCATTTACAGTAAAGGGAATTAAGTGGCACAGAGTTTCTCACCAGGGGGTTCGTCGTTCCTACTAGCTGAAGTCTCGCACGGCTCCTTAATTACCCAAGAATGCATGGATGGCTGGTATTAAAAATTCGCCTGCATGCCACACGCTTAATTAGGAACAATACAAGGCAACGGTTCCGCTGCTAGTTGCTCGCTATGCCACAGCCCTCCCGACTAATATACCAGTCCGGAGAGAGTAGTGACAATGCATAACAATTTGTTTGCTTGTCATAGTTCTGATGCCAATTTATTAGTAATGTTTGCTTGTCATGCTTCCGATGACAAGTTGCTAGTAATTACTATACAGTGACCTCGAAGATGTTGTGCCAAGTTCAAAGTTTCTTACTAGCAAACTTTCAAGTGGGTCTGGTTTCTTTGGGGATGTCAGAAATAGTCAGTCAATGTGGATTACACTCAATTGTAGACAAGGTGGAACAGCTCATCTTTCTAAAGCTCAAGCCTCTCTTCTTTCATTTTGCTCAGCATGGGTAATCTCTTTTCTCTTATTTTCACAGGATTACAAGCAAATGGACCATAGGCAGGTGACAACAAATGAATACTCAAACTGATTATTTCATCAACAAGACAATGCCTTTACTTAGATCATCAGAAAAGAAATGTTATATTTGATTGCATCTTCCAAAGACAATAATTCTGTTCAACACATACATACATTCATTCATTGGCTGCTGACAATATTTCTGATTCTCGGGAACGAACCAACAAAGAGACAAAAAGACAAAAGACGTGCGCAGTCGCTGGATGACCGATGCCCTTCAAGGAGACCATCACTACTTTTACTTATGTTTCTAATACAAGTAGTGTGCATGCACAAGATTGCACCAAAGGCTCGTGGGGGTGACCAATTAAATTTGGATTTCCCCCTCCCTACTGTTCCTCGACAACCCAGGCCAGATAGATCTCATCATCACAACGTGTAGATCCCATAGGCTCTCCCTCCTGTAATCATATCCAAAGAACAAGTCAGGTTTTTCTAACAAAATAAGTGACAACAAAAGGTTCATGGCTCTGCCTACTTCATTCGAATTCGGTAACAAGCAACATTATCTGGTAACATGTACCATATAATGGCGGCAACATGAAGCCCACAACCAATGCAAAGTGCCTCACTAAGCTGGAATTAGCACTAACCTTCCATGGCAGCATCTTCATCGAGATGAAGTGGTGTCCCACATTCCCTTATAATTCTCCAATTCTCTGCGATGGGAAATTCGAAGAAGAAAACGTCAAACCATGAGTCTAATTTTGACCAGCAACTCCATGGTACAACACAGGCAGCATAAGAAAAGTGACGAGCCCATAGGAACCTTCACAATTTTTTTCCTCTCAGAAATCTTGGTTGTAATGCATTAAAAACAGCGAGATGCAGCGAACCAAGATGGATGGCTTCAACTAAAAGCTAGTTAGGCTGGAATCTAAATGCAGTGTATACACATTGCTTGCACATGTCAAATCAGCAATTAATGAACTACTTTTGCAGCACAGCAAAAAAAAGCTCTGCTCCATTCATAACAAACAACAGATGAAAGAATATAATGGTAGACAAATGACACCAATTGTGGCATCAGATTGACAGCAAGATTTTCTATCTTTGGCATGGATGGAGAGCTCTATATAAATTAAACAAAGCCGGAACAATTTGACCAACCCAAAAACATGGCATCTACAAGGAGCAACTAGTAAGCACAAATGAGCTATCATGTCCAAACTTGCTGAACAAACAGTAAGGTATAATTAGCTAGATGGCCAGATCATCACACAACATGGTGATAGCCATGTCACAAAGGCCAGCACTCAGAACACAGGGGAAGGAGACCGAACCACAACACACGGCGAGGGAAGACCACGAATTAAGGCTGGGAGCACCAGTTGTGAGAAACAAAAAGGGTCTCACTATATCACATCTAGATGTGAGTTACTATCTCACATCTAAGTGATGCCAGCATCATGTCACAACAAATAAACCACCCAGCGTCTTCTATCTTGTTTGTATTGTCAGTTTTTTTGTTGTTGTTGTTGTCTAGCCCACCACAAACAACCTAGCGAGACAACCCCTCCACACTGGGAATTTGTTAATGTTGCTGCACAGGACAAAAAAAAAGAAAAAAACCTAAAAATGCTTTTCTGTGGTTACTATTGTCTCACGGGCTCTAGATCTGGGCTTACAAAAAAGTAAGCCTACACCGGAGAGTTTTTGTTTGTCAAACAAATCTGCACAAAAAAGCAACACTAATCAATACTCTTGAATGGTATTACTAATTGTTAAAAAAAATTACCTTCTTGCTTTGCTCTCAGTACTCTTAAAATCGTAGAAGAAAAAAGAATAAGGTAATTGAATGTTGTTGTGTTTTCCATCACAAGAAAAAAAAAGAATGTTCTTGTGTTTGTTACAGGAGAAAAATAGAAAATGTAAAAACCAAAAAAATAGAAAATAACAAAATGGCTGGTGTTTTTATACCATCAAACAAGAAGTTACCTGATGCTTCTATTTTGGTTAAATCTACATTGCACAATCATCTTCAGACTCCAACATCTTGAACAAAAAATGCTCTTTGCCTTCATCAATACTAACGCCGTCTGGTTTGCTATGCTTGATATCCTTGTTGACACTCGTAGGACCCTAAAGATGTGTGTTTTGTATGGCACCCACAACCACGAAGATATGGAAAACAAATGTATTAAGATAGCTGTTTTGTACTAATATTATGAAAAATGATCTCGATAAAAATGAAAACAACATAAGACATGCATGACCTGTACAAGCCCCTTAGAAAAATAGATGAATAAAAATTGTGTAAGACATAACCCGCGCTAGCCCATCTAGAGCAGTATGGTTTTAACAAAAAGGTAATAATATTATCTACAAAGAGACTAGCTATTTGTTTGCTGGAAACAAACCACCATAGTGCGCGGGTCAAACCAATCAAACCCCCACTTGATGCTACTGAGGTAAAAACAGATCAATGGTCTAATTTGAGTCTAACCAAAAAAGGTTATAAGAACACTAAGAAATAATTGCATAAAAACTAGCTTCCTGGAAAACTCCCTGTATCAAAACCATTACAAAGGGACTTGTTTCATAACTTCTATAACTGAATGCTCTCTCCACCTTCTGTTTAGTGTAGAAAATTCAGAAAACATGTTATCTCCATTTTGACATACTAGGTGTAGTTTTAGATGTACAACATTACCCCACACCCCTTGATTGAGCTACAAGTGGGACAACAAAAACAAAGTGGTACGAAGTTGGACGAGTTGGGAGTTAAAGTTGCAACTCAGACGACAAAAACATACCTGCAACCCAGTTGCAAGTTGAATGTGGTTTTGCATCTAGGATAACAACAATTACAGGCCCGGTTGCTAGTCGAGGTTGGACTTGCAATTGAGACTCCCTACAAACTACAACCCCCAATCGCGACACTAGGATTTGACTTGTAACTAGACCATTTGCAAGTCGAGGGTGGACTTGCAACTAGGGCAACTACAAACTACAAAACCCAGTTGCGAGTCGAGGGTTGACTTGCAACTGGGCAGCTACAACTACAAAGGCCAGTTGCAAGTCAATTATGGGCATGTAACTGGGGCGCCTATACTTCTACAAAGGCCCAGTTGCGAGTTGAGGGTTGATTTGCAACTAGGGCAACTATACCTAAAAACCAGTTGGGAGTCAAAGGAGGACTCACAACTGGCGCAACTACAAACTACAAAAAAAACCTGTTGAAAGTCGAGGGTTGATTATCAATTGGTGGAATTTCAACTTCAAGCCCAGTTGCAAGTCAAGGGTGAACATGCAACTATGGCAACTACACTAGTACAAGACCCAGTTGCGAGTCAAGGGTGGACATGCAATTGGAGCAACAACAACTTCAAAAAGAACCTCAGTTGCGAGTGAAGGGTGGACTTGCAACTGGGGCAACTACAACTACAAAAGCCCGAGTTGTGAGTTCCCTGCCATCTCCATTGCCTCACGTCCACCAGATCCAGTCACTCCGCCTTTGGACTCGTGTCACTCGAGAACGGAAGAACGTGGGACAGAAGAGGAAGAGGAACAGAGAGAGTGGCGACTGGAGTGAGGAAATCGGTACGAGCTCTCCAATTCCTAATACACAACCCAAAACAAACAACGGAGCCAGACCGCAGCATGTGGCTTGAGACGTGGCCAAAAAACAACTCAATAAACGGCCCGCTCTGTCTCCAACAAAGTAGAAAAAGGACCGAAGGCCATGGCAACGCGACGCAAACAATCGCGACACAGCCACTATCACCAGTGCGCGAATTTTACAAACAAAGAAGATCGGACGGTGGAAGACTTAGATGTATGGTAACTAAATGTCATCTAGATGAGAGTTTGCAAATCTGATAAACAAAACTACTAGACCTCGGTCGCGTGTAGAGGATGCACTCGCAACTAGGAGGAGAGCAAACTACGGGGCCAGTTGCGAGTCGGCGGTTGAGTTGCAACTGGGTTGAGAAAACAAATACCCCTAGTTGCGAGTCGAGGGTGGACTTGCAACTAAGAAAACAACAACTACGGGGCTCAGTTGCGAGTCGAGAGTGGACTTGTAACTAGGAAAAAACAAACTACATGCCTAGTTGCTCGTTGAGGGTGGGCTTTCAACTAGGACACCAACAACTACGGGGCTCAGTTGCGGGTCAAGGGTGGACTTGCAACTGAGACAAAGACAACTACAGGCCTAGTAGCACGTCGAGGGTGGGCTTGCGATTGGGACGAAAACAACTATGGGCCCAATTGCTAGTCGAGGGTGCACTTGCAACTAGGGCACCAACAACTACGTGCCACACTTGCGGGTCGACGATGCACTTGAAACTGAGACGGAAACAACTACGGGCCCAGTTGCGAGTCGGGGTGGGCTTGCAACTGGGATGGAAACAACTACGGACCAGTTGCGAGTCAAGGGTGGTCTTGCAATTAGGACAAAAAAATCAAAAAACTATGCCCCCCAGTTGTAGACGAGGGTGGGCTTGCAATTGGTACAACAACACTTACATGGTCAGTAGCGAGTCAGGAGTGGACTCGCAACTGGGACAAAAAAACCTACACATCCCTAGTTGCAAGTCGAGGGTGGACTTGCAACTAGGACGAAAACAAACCATGGGCCCAGTTGCAAGTCGAGGGTTGGCTTGCAACTGGTACAGCAACACCAATGGAGCCGGTTGTGAGTCAGGTTTGGACTTGCAACTAAGACAACAAAAACAACTATGGGCCCAATTGCGAGTCTAGGTGGGACTACAGTTTGGAAGAAAAAATACTATGGGCCTCCCACCCTCGATTGCGAGTCGGGGGCGGGCTAACAGCTGATACAACAACACCTATAGTGCCAGTTGCGAGTTGGGTGTAGACTCGCAGCTGGGACAAAAAAAGAAATACAAACCCCTAGTTGCGAGTCAAGGGTGGAATTGCAACTGGGACAACAACAACAAAGGGGCTCAGTTATAAGTCGAGGGTGGACTGGTAATTGGGAAAAAAACAAACTACATGCCTAGTTGCTAGTCATGGGTGCACTTGCAACTGGGACACCAACAACTACGGGCTCAGTTGCGGGTCGGGGGTAGACTTGCAGCTGAGAAGAAAAAACTACGGACCCAGTTGCAAGTCAAGGGTGGGCTTGTAACCGGGATAGAAACAACTATGGGCCCAGTTGCTAGTCGAGAGTGCACTTGCAACTAGGGGACCAACAACTGCAGGGCTCAGTTGTGGGTCAATAGTGAACTTACGACTGCGACGGAAACAAATACGGGCCCGGTTGCGAGTCAACGGTGGGCTTCCAACTGAGATGAAAATAATTACGGGCCCAGTTGCGAGTCAAGGGTGGTCTTGCAATTGGGACGAAAAATAAAAAGAAACAATGCCCCCAGTTGTGAGTCGAGGGTGCGCTTGCAACTGGTACGACAACACCTACGGGGCCAGTTGCGAGTTGGGAGTGGACTCGCAATTGGGATAAAAAAAGAACTACAGACCCCTAGCTGCGAGTCGAGGGTGGACGTTCAACTGGGACAACAACAACTGCGGGCCTCTATTGCGAGTCTAGAGTGGACTTGTAACTGGGACAAAAACAAATTACAAGCCTAGTTGCGATTCGAGGTGGGATTGCAGTTGAGGCACCAACAATTACGGGGCTTAGTTGCGGGTTGAGGGTGGACTTGCAATTGAGACAAAAACAATTATGAGGTCAGTCGTGTGTTGAGGGTGGGCTTGCAACTGGGACAGAAACAACTATGGGCACAGTCGCTAGTTGAGGGTGCACTTGCAACTAGGACAGCAACAACTACGGGACTGAGTTGCGAGTCGAAGGTATACTTGCAATTGAGACAGAAACAACTACGGGCCCAGTTATGAGTCGAGGATGGGCTTGCAATTTGACTGGAAAAAAAAATATACGCCCCTTGTTGCGAGTCGAGGGTGGGATTGCAACTGGTATGACAACACCTATGAGGCCAGCTGCGATTCGTGTGTGGACTCACAACTGGAAAAAAAAGAATTACACACCCCTAGTTGTGAGTCGAGGGTGGACTTGCAAGTGGGACAACAACTGCGGGGCTGAGTTACGAGTCAAGGGTGGACTTGTAACTGGGGCAAATACAAAGTACGGGCCCAGTTATGTGTCCAAGGTGGTCTTGCAATTGAGACAGAAAAAAAACTATTGCTCCCCGTTGCGAGTCGATGGTGGGCTTGCAACTGGTATGACAACACCTACGGGGCCAGTTGCAAGTTAGGAGTGGACTCACAACGGGGGCAAAAAAGTACTACAAACCCCTAGTTGCGAGTCAATGGTTGACTTGCAACTAGGATGAAAACAAAAATACGGGCCCAATTGCAAGTCGAGAGTGGACTTGCAACTAAGGGCCTAGTTGAAGGAATATGATGGGCTTTCAACTGGGAAAAATCCACCTACGGTCCTAGTTGCGAGCCGAGGGTGGACTTGCAACTGGGGCGAAAACAAACTACTGGCCTAGTTGCGAGTTGAGGGTGGACTGGCAACTGGGACGGAAACAAATTATGAGCCCAGTTGCGAGTCGAAGGTGGGCTTGCAACTGGTACAACACTACCTATGTGGCTAGTTGCGAGTCGAGGTGGACTTGCAACTGGGACAAAAAAAACGCGGGCCTAGTTGCAAACTATAATAGGCATGCAACTGGGACAAAAGCAACTAACTACCAACCCAAAAAAATTACAAGTCGATAATGTACTTGAAACTAGGGCAAGAAACAACTATGGACCCCAATTACGAGTCGGGGATGCACTTGCAACACTGAAAAAACAACAGGGGTTATTTACGAGGTGAGGCTCGACTTGTAGCTTAGACGGGAATAACTACGGTTCCAGTTGCAAGTCAAGGGTGGGCTTGCAACTGAAAAACAATATAAAAACTATGGGCCTCCCCCCATCCCATGGGTTGAAAAGCAACTGGTACAACAACACCTACGGGGCCGATTGCAAGTCGGGGGGGGGGGGGGGGCAGGGGGGTGGTGGACTCGCAACCGGGACAACAAAAAACTAACGGACCCTAGTTGTGAGTCATCACCGAAATGGCTAAAGCATACCAAGCGCACCACATTCTGGCGGATAACCGTAGCATATAGCATAAACAAAGTAGTGCATGTTCATACATAAAAACTTAGCATAGGGGGTCACATGGTTCAGAAAAGACAGACAAGTAGCATAGCTAGTTCCAAAACACACATCATCAAAGTACCCACATGGTTCAAATCACATTTTTGCAAGATCAGTCACCAACCTACAAAACAAGGATATCATCTGACACATTTTCCTCTCTCTCTCTCTCTCTCTCTCTCTCCATTTAGGGCAATGATGGTACAACTAGTGTTTTCAAGTATATCAGTGAAGAAGAACTAAAAAATAATTAAGCCCTTGTCATGAATTTACAAACAGAAGTCAATTTTAAATAGAGTGCAATGCAAACTTTGTATTGTTTTATGATCATCCAGGTCCAAAACTTTCTAAAAATTCATTGCAAGCCATCTCTTGGTCTAAAAGATTTCATAGTTCATGGATAAAACTTTCCACAAAAAGAAGATGAAATGCAAAAAAAAAATCATACGACAATACGAGTAGATAAACACATCTAGGTGAGAAGTTTTAAAAACGAAAAATGGTGAATGAAAAAGGAACAACATACCATCCTTCTATTGTAGTCCCGTCTAGACCCTTGTTCAGCTTCACAGTGCACTTGCCTCCGTGTGCGTCGAATTGCATAAGGCCACAAGTATTGTTGTTGATATGTGACCTAGCATTGCATGGGACAACCAGATTATCAATTAAACATAAAAAGATTTAAAGAATGAAATTTTAAGAAGGGATCTATAAAAAAATGCAAAATTTATCTCTATAAATTATATGATACTGCCAAGAAAAATCTACACCTTCATGTTCACATATATGAAATTAATGCACAACTCCCCCTGCCCAGCTTAATGCACAACTTCTCTATTTTTTTTAAAGAGACAAAGTTGTACAAATAATTTTTAAAACAGACAACGCACTACAACTTACTTTTGCTCTCTGAACCAACAAGGGACACATAACTAAATGACATCAATTTTTTCACTATATTGCTGATTATAGACTGGTTTGCAAAAAAAAAAATCGTACCAACAAAAACACCATATGAAATGTCGAAGTAAAAAACGCAACCCACGTAGATGCTAAAGTCATCGGTGTTGGCATTGTCACAATGGTTTCCGCAAAGTCCACACACCATGTTCTAAGTACGTAGAACAAAAACAAAAAAGATAACGAACGAACTTCAGACAAGCGATCTATCAACTAGTATAAAATAGAAAAAACACGATGCTAGTACAATGTACTTGAACAGAAAGGGTCCACCACAGTAAGCACACGCCCACTTGTAGAAAAAAAACTACTACAAAAAACCAAAATACATTTCCAACCCCACTTGTCATGTGAGCAAGTACTAATATTCTAGCATGTACAAAAAAACAGAAAAAGTTTGCACTCCAGTAGCAACACCTCCATCCTACTAAAAAGGGACAACTCTGACAGATTGGTGTGATCTACAAAAAATTCTGACAGATTAGGTATTAAGGGACAAAAAACTACTGAAGAAATTTAAAATGGGTCTAATCATGCATCTATACAGTAGCTAGTGGTTATAGCTGAAGCCTATTCTAACCCCCAAAAAACACAACCAAACAGACGAGCATCTACTAGTTTGGTTTAGTAAGAATCTGTCAAAACTAAAGAAAATCATCAGGATGTGTGTAGAGCTTCGGGTTATACCACAAACTGATTTCCTACAGGGAAAACACACATAAAAAACACAAGGAGTTCTTAAAAACCTAACAAATCTACGTCCCATCCAGACATTGGTTCACCACTGCCCTTCTATAACAAAAAAAGATTAGGGGATCTGCTCTACTAGAATGTTAGGGTTATGTCTCAATTCAGAAACGCTAGATCCTAGAGATAGGGAGGACAAATCACTCACCGCATCATTGTTGTCTGCCATGTCTTCCATCTCGAAGACAAAGATCGAACCCGCGGTAGACTCCCTCCTTCCTGCTCATGCTGGCTCTGCTGGAAGACAAATGGTAATGTTTTGAAGGGAACAGAGGAGGCAGCGACCAACGACACAGTTCATCTCTTTAGCTTATTGAAACCGGACCAGAAAAACAAAACACCGAAACGGCCCAACAAAGGATGCAAGTGCGACATGGGACAAGCTCGACAAAGCGAAGCGGATCAAGTTTTGTGCAAATTTTACAGCGAGTAGACAATAGTCCA
The DNA here is from genome assembly GCA_011799875.1 of Thinopyrum elongatum. Classification (NCBI taxonomy): domain Eukaryota; kingdom Viridiplantae; phylum Streptophyta; class Magnoliopsida; order Poales; family Poaceae; genus Thinopyrum; species Thinopyrum elongatum. The sequence continues at coordinate 677,141,827 of CM022298.1, forward strand.
CAACTTGGATGTGAGTATGTGACATTGTTAAATCACATCTATATGAGATTTAGCAAATCCCGAACAAACAAACATAGTTAACTATCAAATGACTATTTCAACCCCCTGCTACCTATAAACCCTGGTGACTCTTCGACATGAGACACTTTCATGTATAGTATAAGTCACGAAGCACATAAAAATTACTTACTTACCGGTCATGTTGACTTGTGAACACACTAAGTAGACACACAAAAACTGTTGGTTTTCTCACTGCGGAAACACACACATTATTCGAACTGAAAAAAATGTTTTCCTGTACAAGAAACACAAGGCTGTATGACCAGTACTATACAAAAACAAAAAAGAGAGTGTACATATAGTAAAATGTTTTCGTATATTCGTGAATAGCCACATAAAGTTTAAAGCAAGAAAACTGAACATGGACACATCCTACACGTGCTCCCGCGCCCATATACTATACATGAATCCCCATTTTTGAGAACTGATGTTTCATATACTACACAAGGAAAAACATGGAGAAAAGGTTATATGACCAGTACTGCAAGAAATTTGGATTTGATTTTGGAACCCAATTTTCGTCCAAACAGAAATTAAAAAATCACATCCCCTGACCTACAAAAAAAAATGTGAAATTTAGCAATCCTCTAATCTACACCTGGAAAAAATGATGCCAGACTTGCATCTGTTGGTAGAAAAAAGACATTTTTTCACCCCTACAAAAACAACGGTCGCCACAACCGAGCAGAAACCAAAAACAAACTACAGCTACATTTCTAGATGAACATCAGTATAAAATCTACTTGTACACTACTAGATGTACGTCAGTATACACGAGGCTATAGTAAAAACCATATAGCTAGATTGCAGAAAAAATTCACAACGGGATTCACCTCCCTCACCCCCTTCTTCCTCCTACAAAAATCCGATCTAACACACAAATCTACACTACATTTCTAGATGATGTAGCCTTCACAGAACATATTCCCTAGATGTGGTCAAACATGAAAAAAAAAAAGAACAAGTAGATCGACCTGGCTGCCTTCTCCTCCGTGCTCCCGTCCATCTCTTCTCCAGAATCGACCAGGCTGCCTTTCCATCTCTTCTCCCAGATCGACCTGGCTGCCATCTCCTTCGTGCTCTTCTGTACTCACCTCATCTCCTCTCCTGTACTCACCTCACCCTGCTGCCCTTCCATCTCTTCTTCTAGATCAACCTGGCTGCCTTCTCCTTCATGCTCCCGTCGCTCGCTCGTAGTTGGATCTTGGATGAGAGAAAGAGGAACAGAGTGAGAAGAGGAATGGACTGAAGACTGCTCTGCCTCTCCTTCGGGGAAACAACTCGGGGACAAACAAGCAGAAACGGGCCAAGCCCAGAGTAGGACAACGGGCCACAACAAAAAAACGTGAGACAACGTCGACAAACGGGCCGACGCGAGCCACACCGGCGCGGGACGCGAGCGCTAGACGGGATCAGAAGCTCGCATGAAAAATCAAGCAGAAACAAATCAAACGGTCCTGGACTTAGATGTGAGATAGTATATTACATCTAAATGTGAAATAGCAAATCTGAAACAAAAATAGACGACACAGAAAAATAGAGGTTATCTTGGATACTCCCAGAGTGAATGTTAATAAGCTCAGTTCCTTAATCACTAGCTAATAGGCATACAATTCAATTGATTCCTGGACAAGTTTGGAATAGCAAAATAGCACAATTTTAGAGATCATTTAGTCTGGTATTATGTGCCATGCTGCTCTATTATAACTCCCAGGTTTCTCCCATCATAAATTATTCCCGTAGCTACTTAGACTCCAACACACAAGCACAACAACCACAAACTAAATTACAGCTCACGCATTCAGTACCGAAACAACCTCTTAAGACCATCAGGAACCACACACGCATCATCCATGCAGGCAGGACCAAATATGACATGAATTGGAACCATAGTTGTCATCAGGAACCTACGCAAATTGCAGAAATTCATCATACTACTACACAAGAAGCTGGAGTCCAGTGGCATCAAGCACGCAGTAAACCAAACCCATGACGGACCTCACCGTGCTGGTTTGGTTTCACAACCAGAATAGGAATTACAATCATATATGAGCATAGACACCAATGTAAAAAACTCAATGAACTCTTATCTCGATGACTAAAGTACCAATGTAAAAGGATGCAACCGGTCACTAAAGATTTTTTTTTGGAGTATTTCGATCTTAAAAACACAAATCTTTCACTTAAAGTCCCTAAAGTTCTTCCAGTAGGTGGGTGCTCATACAAGCAGCTAAAGAATAGAGCTGCTTGTATGAGTAAGTATACTCAAGACATGCAACCCTAGTGCACGAGTGGCTGCCACACACATCATATCATATATTCAGATAACCTTGAACACAACATACAGAATTATGAGCTTAAAAGTTGTCGCCTATAACCATATCAAGCAAGGTACGGCATACCAATTATTTAGCAGTACTACGATGCAGTGGCATATGGACAGAATTTCTACCTTGTCCGCCGCAAGCAACGGGTGGTGGAGGAAGATTACGAGCGGCAACATCAAGGATATCAGGGTTGTAATGGGAGTATCATAACTAGTATCATGTATGACAACTAGGCAACTTTGACGAGGTGTCATAGTATTTAATGAAGAAAGAGAGGATTGAGTATCATATCATGATACCGTATCATAATAAATGCTATGCTATTATGTGTTATGCATGTCATAAATTAAGTCATATATGATACTAGAATATGATACTATGCATTAGGGAGGTAGTATCACACACTAGTATCATATGCATGATACTAACTTATGATACTACCCATTACAACCAGCCTCATGTATTATAAAGCTGTCAACGGCAAGATCAACGCCAATCATGTTGTCCTGATTGTAGGGTATGGCACTGATTCCAACGGCATCAAATTCTGGCGCTTCAAGAACTCTTGGGGACCAGACTGGGGCGAGGGAGGGTTTGGGAGGATCCGCAGGCACGTTGACGACAAGCGGGGAGCGTTGGGTATTTTCATGACACCAGGAGTTACATCCAGTGCTTGAGGACTGATTGATCTGGCATGTTCGATCGTTTGCGTGTAAACCTTATATCCCGTACCCAGTTTCATATATTACGATTATTGTAGGCTAATTGCATCGTACTGTTTTTTATCCATGTTGTAGTGCTCCTTTTATATCTAGTGTATGTTGGGCATCTTCCTAGTGAAACTTTATCACGAGGTGGTCCATGAGACTGGTTGTAAACTTTTTATCTCTGATTTTCTTTGTACTGTCATGATTGATTATGAATAGATAGAAAGTTTCATAAAAAAATAATTTATCGTTTATTTGGAGCAACGCAGAGCCAAAACGCCCTCGTGCTGTGGTATTGTCTTTTTCTTTAGGAAAAGGTAGTACTCCCTCCGTCCGGAAATATTTGTCCTAAAAATGGATAAAATGGATTTATCTATAACTAAAATAAGTCTAAATGCATTCATTTCTAGGATCAGTATTTCCGGACGGATGGAGTACAATATAAAAGAAATGTTTTTTTTCATAGCTTCCAGGTGATGAAATTTCTCCTCCTGCCATTATCTCTCTCTTTTTTCTTTTTTTTTTTTGAGAAGGAGCTCCACGTGTATGCATTAACCAAACTCAGCAACAGCACAGCACACGCTCGAACTCCCTGGAACCAGCCAGACGCACACGCGTACAAGCACAATTACACAGAGCCCCCCTAACCAAACTAAACAACAACTAAGCCCTAGGAGAACACCAACTACACAGCAGAACTTTGCAAAGAGACCCCTGAAAACCAAGGAAATACAACAAAGCACAGGGAGGGCACCATCTTCGACTCCGACTGCGTCTCCGCTGCACTCATCGTCTTCTTCGCAGCGATGACAAGAGGAAACGGATGCACTGAAGCAACCAAACCACCTGCACAAGCCTTCGCCACACATGGCTTTGAGTACCGCAAAAGGTGTCCCATCCCGCCGGATGGGAACTGAAGTCCGGTGCCGGCGCCGCGGCCGGGAAAACTTCCCGGGCAAAGCAGGCCAACCTCCACCACCACCACGAAGAACAGGGCAAGAGGGCAGACACGGAACGAGCAGCAGGCAGGGACGAAGAGACTCACTTCGCAAAGCACACCAAAATCGCCTCCTCAGACGCTGACCCTGAACCAGCACAGCTTCTGACGGCGGCAGCTCCCAGAACGGACTCCGGTCGCCCGGATCCGCGCAACAAACGGCCCCGCGCTCCTCGCCGACGCCGCAACCGACGTCAAGCGGACGGGAAGGAGCCAGGCAAGACATTATTCCACCCATCGCCACCATCGTCGTCATGGTGACGATGCAAGGAAGACACACCCCTACAGGAAACCCTATATACACCTCCGCGCAGGGATCCCAGTTCCCCTCAGCCTCCCGGCGCCGAACGGCCGCCGGAGGCGAAGGGGAACGGAGGATCCGCCGCCGGAGGGCACCTCCCTCGCAACGCTCCTTTTTTCGCCCTCTAGCACTGTAGCACAGGAGAGAAACGAGGAGCAGTTATCTCTCTTTTTTTTCTTTAAGATCAGATTTCCTCCACCTCTTGTTTTCTTTCGTGAGAGAGAAAACAGAGCATGCCAAGAGCTCCATGATCCGCCGCAAATCGGGCATGGGAGCTGCCTCCCTTCCTCAAATCCGCCCAACGGGATGCTCGCCCATCCGCCCTGGAAGCGATGCTCCCCAAGGAGCTCCGCCTGGCTGGGAAGCGACGGCCGCCGCGACGCTCGATTTACCTCCAAGGAGCTCGCCACGCCGTGGGCTTCGAGTACCGCTTGAGCCACCCGACGCCATCGGCGGCGTCGCGCCGCGGAGGCGAAGACGGGCGCGGGCGGCGAACTGGAGACGACGAGGAGCGGGTGGGGCTGACGGAGACGCGCCAAGCCTGGCGTCCCCTCAGGCGGATCCACATCGAGCGACTACGCGAGGTTGGCCGACGTCTCTATCCCGAGTGCCCGTCCAGGTTCCTTCCCGGCTGCCGTGGAAATTCCACGGCTGTTGATGTTGACTGAGCAGCACCGTTACTCAGTCATCGTCACGCGGTTCCTTGCCGGCATATCAGTGTTCATCCCGTGTTCTGGCCCTCCACTTCCCGTACTACTTTCCTCTTCTCCCCTGTCTGCCGTGCCGGTCTCATCGAGCTCGACCCAGACCATGTCGGAGCACCTTGCTTCCGTGCCGGAGGAGACCGCCACCGGCTTCACGGGTGACTACCCGCCGCGCAACGCCTACCGCGACTGGATCCGGACAGTCTCCGTGTCCGGAGCGCCGATATGGGGTCTCCCTCTCCCCAACTCCCAGCGCGACCATAACGGATCCAGCTACTCAAGATCGCTCGCCTCCATTTCTTGCCAGTCCAACCACACAGGCCGCTCTGACAGAACCGTCGCGGTGTTCGCTGCCTTAGCGGGCAGTGATGAGCTCAGGAATATCGCTCACCAAATTGGTCAGAGACGGGTACACCCGGCGCATGGTCCAGGCAGTCAACGTCTCGGAGGCTAACACGGAGCCAGCAATATTCCGATACGGCGGCAGGGGCAACGACAGTGCTTTGGAGAGTTGGTTCCTTGAGCTTGACGTGGATTGGGTTCTTCAAATCCACAGCAAGCATGGGTCAGGGCCCCAGCTCAAGCTCCAAGGTAGGTCGGCGTCGTCGCTGCAAGACTTGGTACAGAAGTGGATCCGGGCTTTCATCGTGATCGTCGTCAGTGTCACAGAGCTGCTCTGGGTCTCCTCTCCCCACGAGAGGCCGTCGGTTGAATTCTTTGGCAAAGTGAGCATCGCCAAGATGCTCGTCTTCCTTGAGACCATCGTACATGTTCTCAAGGTGGAGAATCTACGGGCATTGCTAGACATATATATCTGCGTCTCCAGTGCGTCCTACATGTTTAGCGACTTTAGCATAGTCGCCCCGCCTTCGGGAGACCCAAGCCTTTTCTTGGAGACAGGCAGCTCTTTGTGCAGGGAAGCGAGCAGGCTAAACATGGCCATATCCACACTTGCAGAGGGCGGTGATTGGGCCGTTGACATCACACGAGGAAGAGGCGAGGTTCACCGGAACACTAGGTAGATGGTGGCATGCATCATGTCCATGGTTTTATGTATTGTCCATGCCCTATCTGTGGGAATACGAAGGATTACTCTGACTCGAAAACTCTTCACGTCCATCTGCTTGAGAAGGGTTTCATGCCACACTATAATGTTTGGACCAAGCACGGAGAAAGAGGGGTTATAATGGAAGACAACGAAGAAGAGGAGGATGATGAAAACTATCCGTCCCCTGAATACGGTTATACTGCAACGGGGGAAGCTGAAGATTAAGAGGAACCAGACGATGTGCCCGATGATGATCTTCGCTGGGTCATTGTTGATGCAAAGAGACAATGCCAAAGTGAAAGGGAGAAGTTGAAGTTCGATCGCATGCTAGAGGATCACAAAAAAGGGTTGTACCCAAATTGCGAAGATGACAACACAAATCTCGGTACCACACTGAAATTGCTGCAATGGAAGGCAGACAATGGTGTATCTGACAACGGATTTGGGAAACTACTGAAAATATTGAAGAAGAAGCTTCCAAAGGATAACGAATTGCCCGACAGTACGTACGAAGCAAAGAAGGTTCTATGCCCTCTAGGATTGGAGGTACAGAAGATACATGCATGCCCTAATGACTGCATCCTCTACCGCGGTGAGTACGAGGAATTGAACGCATGCCCGGTATGCGGTGCATTGCGGTATAAGATCAGACGAGATGACCCTGGTGATGTTGAGGGCGAGCGCCCCAGGAAGAGGGTTCCTGCCAAGGTGATGTGGTATGCTCCTATAATACCACGGTTGAAACGTCTGTTCAGAAACAAAGAGCATGCCAAGTTGATGCGATGGCACAAAGAGGACCATAAGAAAGACGAGAAGTTGAGAGCACCCGCTGACGGGTCGCAGTGGAGAAAAATCGAGAGAAGGTGGGGGGACTTTGCAGGTGACGCAAGGAACGTATGGTTTGGTTTAAGCGCAGATGGCATTAATCCTTTTGGGGAGCAGAGCAGCAATCATAGCCCCTGGCCCGTGACTCTATGTATCTATAACCTTCCTCCTTGATTGTGCATGAAGCGGAAGTTCATTATGATGCCAGTGCTCATCCAAGGCCCTAAGCAACCCGGCAACGACATTGATATGTACCTAAGGCCATTAGTTGAAGAACTTTTACAGCTGTGGAATGGAAAAGGTGTATGTGTGTGGGATGAGCACAACCAGGAGGAATTTGACCTACATGCGTTGCTGTTTGTAACCATCAATGATTGGCCTGCTCTCAGTAACCTTTCAGGACAGACAAACAAGGGATATCACGTATGCACGCACTGTTTAGATGACACCGAAAGTATATATTTGGAGAAATGCAGGAAGAATGTGTACCTGGAACATCGTCGATTTCTTCCGATCAACCATCAATGTCGAAAGAAAGACAAGCATTTCAAAGGTGAGGCAGATCACCGGAAGAAGTCCGCCCTCCGTACTGGTGAGCACATACTTGCTATGGTCAATGATTTACAAGTAATCTTTGGAAAGGGTCCTGGCGGACTATCTGTTCCGAATGACGCTGAGGGACGCGCACCCATGTGGAAGAAGAAATCTATATGTTGGGACCTACCCTATTGGAAAGACCTAGAGGTCCGCTCTGCAATCGACGTGATGCACGTGACGAAGAATCTTTCCGTGAACCTGCTAGGCTTCTTGGGCGTGTATGGGAAGACAGAAGATACACCGGAGGCACGGGAGGACCAGCAACGTGTGCACGAAAAAGACGGCATGCATCCAAAGCAGTATCAATGTCCTGCCAGCTAAGCTCTTACCAAAGAAGAGAAGGAAATCTTCTTTGAATGCCTGCTCAGTATGAAGGTCCCGTCTGGCTTCTCGTCCAATATAAAGGGAATAATAAATATCCCAGAGAAAAAGTTTCAGAACCTAAAGTCTCATGACTGCTACGTGATTATGATGCAACTGCTTCCGGTTGCATTGAGGGGGCTTCTACCGGAAAACGTTCGATTAGCCATTGTGAAGCTATTTGTATTCCTCAATGCAATCTCTCAGAAGATAATCGATCCAGAAATCCTACCAAGGTTAAAGAGTGATTTGGTGCAATGTCTTGTCAGTTTTGAGCTGTTGTTCCCACCATCCTTCTTCAATATCATGACGCATGTCCTAATTCATCTAGTCGACAAGATTGGCATTCTGGGCCCTGTATTTCTACACAATATGTTTCCCTTTGAGAGGTTCATGGGAGTCTTAAAGAAATATGTTCGTAACCGTGCTAGGCCAGAAGGAAGCATCTCCACGGGCCATCAAACAGAGGAGGTCATTGGGTTTTGTGTTGACTTCATTCCTGACCTTAAGAAGATTGGTCTCCCTCAATCGCGGTATGAGTGGAGACTGATTGGAAAAGGCATGCTAGGAGCGGACTCAATAATATGTAGGGACGGGAATTCTTAGTCTCAAGCACACTACACAGTTTTACAGAATTCTACCTTGGTGACCCCGTATGTCAATGAACACAAGAATATTCTGCGCTCCAAACACCCGGAGCAGTGTGACGACTGGATTACATGTGAACACATCAGGACTTTTGGCAGTTGGTTGCAAACACATCTCATGGGTGACAACACTGTTGCAGATGAGTTGTACTCATTGGTCAGGGGATTATCTTCAACTGTATTGACTTACAAAGGGTACGAGATAAATGGGAGTACATTTTACACGATCGCCCAAGATCAAAAGAGCACCAACCAAAACAGTGGTGTCTGCTTTGATGCAGCAACCAAGAGGGGAAAGGACACATATTATGGTTACATAGTGGACATATGGGAACTTGACTATGGACATGATTTTAAGGTCCCTTTGTTTCGGTGCAAATTGGTCAATCTGTCAGGAGGCGGGGTACAGGTAGACCCGCAGTATGGAATGATAACAATGGATCTGAACAATCTTGGGTACACAGACGAACCATTCGTCCTAGCCAATGATGAGGCACATGTTTTCTATGTGAAGGACATGTCTACCAAACCGAGAAAAAGAAAAGATAAGGAAGTGAATACATCATACGATGAGCCAAAGCGCCACATAGTTCTTTCAGGGAAAAGAGACATCGTGGGAGTGGAGGGCAAGACAGACATGTCTGAAGATTATGAAAAGTTTCATGAAATTCCTCTCTTCAAAGTGAAGGCTTACCCAAGCACCCTGTTAAACGATGAAGATTATCCATGGTTACAGCACAATAAGTAAGGGACACACGCGAAGAAAAAGTGAAGATGTTCTCTCCACAACTATTCTGATGATGGCTCTGATGATGGCTTTAATTACGCGAAGAAAAAATGAAATCCCTTTGTAGTAGATGAGTTTTCGTCCGAAACCATGATACTTCGAAAGAGGTCGTCCATTTTGTACATGAAGTGCATCCAGTTTTTGCCGTAACTCTCTCAACTTTTTAGCACATGCTATGTGGGTGAAAATATGATACCATGCCAACTTTCAACCTTTTCAGAGTTCATTTATAGTGCTTTTCAATTTCAGGGTCATTTAGCTAAAAAAATATCAGTAAATGAATGAAAAATACCAAATGAAGTCAGAAAGGGTTGAAAATTGATGATGTGGCTTTGAATGATGCATGTTGAACGCACAAAAAGTCTGGAGTTGAAATAAGTTCAAAAAAATGAAATTCCTTTGTAACAGATGAGTTTTCATCCGAAACCGTGATATACTTCAAAAGAGATTGTCCATTTTGTACACGAAGTGCATCCAGTTTTTGCCGTAAACCTCTCAACTTTTTAGCACATGCTATGTGGTTGAAATGATGATACCATGCCAACTTTCAACCTTTTCAGAGTTCATTTGTAGTGCTTTTTAATTTCAGGGTCATTTAGCTAAAAAATCAGTAAATGCATGAAAAATAGCAAATGAAGTCAGAAAGAGTTAAAAATTGATGATGTGGCTTTGAATGGTGCATGTTGAACGCACAAAAATTCTGGAGTTGAAATAAGTTCAAAAAAATGAAATCCCTTTGTAACAGATGAGTTTTCGTCCGAAACTCCGATACTTCGAAAGAAATTGTCCATTTTGTACACGAAGTGCATCCAGTTTTTGCCGTAACCCTCCCAACTTTTTAGCACATGCTATGTGGGTGAAATGATGATACCATGCCAACTTTCAATCTTTTCAGAGTTCATTTGTAGTGCTTTTCAAAAGAATGAACTAAAAAGCTTTTATAAAACTCTAATAGCAAAAAGAATGAACTAAAAAGCTTATTTAAACTCTAATAGCATAAAGAATGAACTAAAAAAATCAATTAAAATATTTTGTTATGATCAACTAAAATAAAACTATAATATTCTTCAATAGCAAAAAGAATCAACTAAAAAGCTTTTATGAACCTCTAGTTGTTATCAAAATAATATTAACTTAAAATTATATAAAATTTATGCAACGAAAATTATCAAAGTATTTTTTGTTAAAACCTTTAATAGCAAAAAGAATTTTCATAATGTATTTTATGTTAAAAAATTTAATAGCAAACTAAAATGACATAAAAAATAAAAAAATATTATCCAAATAATATTAACTTAAAATTATATAAAATATATGCAACTAAAATCATCAAAGTATTTTTTGTTAAAAACTTTAATAGCAAAAAGAATTTTCATAAAGTATTTTATGTTAAAAACTTTAATCGCAAACTAAAATGACATAAAACATAAGAAAAATGCCGCCTACTGGGCCACCACAGCCTGCATATGACTAGAAACCCATCTGTACATGGGCCAGGATGCAGGCCCGTGGGCCCAACAGGCCCAACATGGCAGTGACAAAGTTTAGGCAAGTACTGCCTGCATTAGAGAGGAGCTCGAAAGCTCAGCCGCAGTGTGCCTTATAAACCAGCCCTGCCCTCTCTCAACTAGCGAGGTGGGACTAAACTCCCACCACACCGTTGTGCCAGGCTATTGGTCCCGGTTGGTGGCACCAACCGGGACGAAAGGGTGGCATTGGTCCCGGTTTGAGCCACCAACCGGGACCAATGCCACCCTTTAAGTCTCTGCTTCCCGTCCTTTGGGCTGCTGAAAATAGACCTTTAGTCCCGGTTGGTGGCACCAACCGGGACCAATGCTTTGTGTATATAAGCAACACTTAGGAATTTTTCAGATTTCATCTAGCAGTTGCCCCCGACGACGCCGCCAGGCTGCCCGAGCTCGCCGTCGACGCCCTCGACGCCCTCTGCCCCGACGCGCACCCTGCCCCGACGCCGGCGCCGCTCCCCGCGCCCCTGCCCTGCCCCGACGCCGCCCCGTGCCCCTGCCCCGACGCCGCCCCGCGCCCCGCCCTGCCCCGTCGACGGCGCCCCTCCTCCCCTTCGGTCTGGTCGGCCCCCTTTCCTCCCTGTCCTCCCTGTCCTGTTTTTTTCATGATTTTTCATGATGATGATGATGATAGATGATTGTTAGATGATGATGTTGATGATAGATGATGTATGTTTTTTTTTGTTCATATAATTTTTTTTGTTCATATTATGATTTTTTTTTGTTCATAGAATATATTTTTTGTTCATAGCATTTTTTGGCCCATGTATATATGTATGTGTATGTATGAATGGATGGATGTATATATATAGAAAATAATCATATGATGTTTTTTTTCATAGAATATTTTTTTTGTTCATAGAAATTAGTTAAAATTTACCAAGTTACTAAGTTACTAAGTTAAAATGTTCATATATTCAAAATGAGTTAAAAGACTCACTAAGTTAAAATTTACCCCCTCCCCGATAACTTCGACATGAGGGGGGACGTCGGACATGCATGAGAGAGAGGCTGTCCGCTCGCCCGACCAACTCTCGAGGCCACCCAAACCCTATAAGAAAGAGTGTTGTCGACCTCCCGCCCCTACCCGTAATTGTTATGTATAATACTATATATTGGCGTCTAATTCACCGGTCTTACCTCAGTGAACCGAAGGGACTTTATTTATTCGGTAGGCGGCCGGCATAGGTCAATGGGGTAGAGTGGATAGTTTGATCTCCTGCATAGCGATTATTTTTTGCAAAGTGTCCTCTCCTGAAAGTATAACCCCGATAACTTCAACATGAGGCGGGACGTCGGACATGCATGAGAGAGGCGGTCCGCAACTAATCCATTGCCCATATATGCATATGATTCCTTGTTGTGATTAGCTAGGTCTATGTTTGCCACTAATCCATATCTCATGTTTGTATATTGCCATGTTGTAATATTTGCAGAAACTATGGACAGAGACTTGGAACAAGAAGAGTTGTTGAGGGATATAATCCGCGACGGAGGTGATCCCTTGTCGTTTCTCAACGACACCGATGGTCAGGAAGGAGAGGATGACAGCTCCGGTGATCCAACAATGGTGGAGGAAGGAGGTCATGATGGCTCCGATGACCGAACAGTGGAGGAAGGAGATCATGATCATGGCTCCGGTGACCGAACGGAGGAGGGAGCCTTAATTGTTGCAAAGTCCGGCGAGGTATATATATATATATATATATATATATATATATATATATATATATATATATATATATATATATATTAAGACTGTGCTGACTTGATGCATTAATTATTTTGGTATGTACATATATTAACGGTTCTTTCTTCTTTTAGCCCTCCGGATCGAGCCAAACTTCCGTAAGGAGACGAGGCCCGAAGAAAAGGTTGCGCCAGGATGAAAGGTTCACGGTCACAGAAGTCGCGAAAGGTGGCCAACCGATTGCTCCCAAGCGGACCAAGGATGCTTTTGTACATTAGTGCGGAATTGTTGTTAGGGACAACGTCCCGATCAGCATCCAACAATGAAATAAGAAGAACGACCCTGAAGTTTCTTATGTCCAGGATAGACTGAAAGATGATCTTTGGACCTCGCTGATGACAAATTTCAGCCTACCGCTGGAGGAGGATCCGAATAACCCAGTTATAGAGCGAAAGGTCAAGGCTTTTGCTCTTAAGAAGATGGCATCACTATTCAACAACTGAAAGAAAGAGTTGAACAAAAAGTTTGTTGAGAAAAACGAGACTCCAGAATTCATCGGTCCATATGAGAAGATAAGAGATCACTGGCCCACATGTGTGGCCTACAAGACATAGGAGAAGGGTAAGCAAAGGTCACTAACAAACAAGCAAAATGCTGCAAAGAAGAAGTATCACCATCACTCGGGGTCAGGTGGCTACTACAAAGCCCGGCCGTTGTGGGACAAAGCTGAGCAAGACCTGCTTGCTAAAGGGGTCCAACCAGCAACATTGCACTGGCCAGATCGGTCAAGAACTTGGTTCTTAGGGGTTGGGGGAACTTTGCACCCAGAAATAGGGAAGTGTGTTTGGACGAACGAGCAACTTGCAATACCCATCCGGAAGCTTGAGAAAGCAATCAAGGCAGCGCAGGAAGGGACGTTCATTCCCGACAGAGAGAAGGATGAGCTGACAGAGGCTCTCGGGAATCCTGAACACCTTGGACGAACACGAGGCACATCAGGCTCCGTTCCGTGGGTGCATGGGTTTCCCGACAACGGTTGTTATAGAAGCCGAGAGAGAAAGAGAAAACAGGAAGCAAGCGAAATGCAGAAGCTCAGTGCAAGATTAGCAAAACTAGAGGAACTTGAAAGCCAGCGAGCTACCGGCCAACCATCTCAGCGGCACGAAGATCCTTCCTTCGATGCTGCCCTAGAAGCTACCCCATCATCTCAGCGGAGAAGCAGCGTGGCTTCCACGGAGCTCGTTCAGCCTGATTTCACGGCTCCTCGCTACCCCGTGGATAGTATCACGGAGGCTGAACATTGCGTGCTAATGACGAAATGCCAGAACCTGACCTTGAAGGCGGCGCTCGGCTCTGTTGTACCTCCTCGAGCTGAGGGAACTTTCCATTGCCGTCTGATTCCACATGGCTATGCTATTGTGACGGTGGATGAAATAATGGAGGGATTTGAGGAGCTGGAGCTTGACTACCCTACAGGTGAAGGGGAGATTTATCTGGAAAATGCTTTAAGGAGTACCTGTCTATGGAGAAAGGAGTACATCAAGCTTCCAAATTGGACGCCTCAGCAGACTCAGCCAGTTGAGGCCCCTCAGCAGACTCAGCCGGATGAGGCCCCTCAGCAGAGTCCTCTTTCGCCTCAGCTGTCTCCGGCGCGTCAGTGGACTCCGCCTCCTCCGGCGCGTCAGCGCACTCCGCCTCCTCCGGCGCGTCAGCGGACTCCGCCGCGTCAGCAACGGCGGAAGAGAGACGCCGCCGCTCCGGCGGCTAGCAGTACAGGAGACGGGAAGAAATTCAAATATGGTCCAAGACTCAAGCCTCTTCCAAAGTTACCATATGAGAGGACTGACGAGGAAAACGCGGACATCAGTGCTGCCGAAGTGCAGGCCCATTTTGAACGAAAACATCCATCTCCGAAGGAAACAATAGATCTGGTGAAAGCGAAGCGCACTCTGGATGCCATTAAGCGACCACCACTGCCTCCGTCGTAATCCAACTATGACCGCTGTATTGAAAGGAGATGAAGCGCGGCGGTCGGGAAGTACTACCAGTGCTGCAAGAAGAGAAGCAAAACGAAGAAGTGGGAAAACAATTCCCCAGCTCGGCTTACAGGAGAAGCAATCGTGCCCCCCGCTCAAGGTGTCTAGCGATATCGCTAATCATCCGGGGCTACTGCCCGGTACCAATCTTGGTGATTACCTAGGCGATGATGTACAGTTTGAAACGTTAGAGGTAGTAGAGATCTTTAGATACGAGCACGGGAAGCCTCTCGTCAAACCTGATCATCCTCCTCTAACAACGATGATGCGAAGATTGCATGAGTGGTACATGGAAACCTGCAGGAAGTCTGGGACCGACAGTATGTTGCTGGGAATTATAGATGAGCACGACCTCATTGGAGTTGAGGTGATGCCTGTTGAGTTTGTGGAATTATTTCAATTATTCAATCAAGAGGCCCTCAACAAACAACTCATGACTTGCTATATTATGCAGATTGAAGATCGTCGAATGCAAAAGAGGACAAATCTATGACATTGGGTTCATTAGCCCAAATACCGTAAATGAATGGACGGTACAAAACAGAGTTGAAGATACTGAGGAAAACTTGCTACAATCGTTCCTTCGACATCAAAACAAAGGGAAAATACTCTTTCCTTACAACTTCAAGTGAGTGTTACTGTCTTGTGCATATTCGGTTTCGCTTACTCAAGGTTAAGTAATGTAATTGATGAGTTATGCGTGCGCAGGTTCCACTTTATTCTGCTATCCATTAAGCTTGACGAGGGAGTAGTAACTGTCTTAGACTCGAGATGTAAAGATCCCCAGAATTATGCGGACATGACTGCAATGCTCCAGAAGTAAGTTCAATCATTATCGCACCATATCGGCAAATTTCGTTCATTTCCTGATATCAAGTAATCATTTTCTTTGCCTGGCAGGGTTTGAAAAAAGTTCACCGAAATGGTTCCGGGTCTGCAGAAGGAGCTGCGATTTACACACCCCAAAGTAAGTAGTACTAGCTAGTTCCGCGCATCTCTCATTGATTCTAGTTTCATCAATACCATTTATCATGTTTGATTATCAGTTTGATTGAACTCTATTCTCGTAAAGTGCTTGTTGCAGCCACCCGGGACTAATTTATGTGGATACTACGTTTGCGAGTTCATGCGCCACTCGACCTCTGAGCAGGGCTACTCTAACAAATAATTTGAAGTACGTAAACAATATTCACAATTTTATTTTATTACCATCAATTGTGTTGAGTTTCATTCATATATATGTATTGACCCCCTTCTTTAAATTAGATGTGGCAGGTGCGGGATGAACTCCTACCACATGATCGCATACGAGCAATTCAAGAGGAATTGACGGGATTTTTTCTTGACCACGTCATAAAAGAGAATGGAGAATACCATACGGAAATTCAAGCTGATTTTCGGTAGATGATGTCAGGGATCGTAAGAGATGTTATATTGTATATATGTAGTAGCGTCGGATAGATATACGAAAACTTGTTGTTCGACCAAGCACGGAGAAAGAGAGGTCATTTCTCTCTATATATGTTCATGATCATGATGTTGTGTAATTAATGGTTACTTCATTTGCTTACTAGCTAGCGTCGAGTTCTCTCTCTCTATATATATATGTAGTAGGTACCGTCAACCAAGTACGGAGAAAGAGAGGTCACTTCTCTCTATATGTAGTAGCTATAGCTAACACAATATGAAACACCTAAACCCTCTAAAACCCCTAACCCCCCCTCTTAAAAAAAACAAAAACCCCAGCACCTGGGAGCTGCTGACGCGTGGCTGCCTTATAGTCCCGGTCAGTGTTATCAACCGGGACTAAAGGTCCTCCCCCTGGGCGCCCCACAGCGGCCACGTGGAGCTCCTTTAGTGCCGGTTCGTAAGCAAACCGGGACTAAAGGTTTTGCGCATTAGTCCCGACAGTTTTGTCCCGGTTCCAGAACCGAGACTAAAGGTCCTCTGGAACCGGGACTAGTACCCTGTTTTCTACTGGTGACTCTGTACCCAATGGCAACACAATGACCCTTCTTGGCCTGATAGATGACACCGTCGACTATCTCAAGAATCTACTTATAAGAAAATCAGAGTTGTGCTCCAACCTAAGCCTGGGGTACCTCAACAATCTCTACTTTGTATCACAGGTGTTATGTGAGCCATCGGTACCGTTAGACTATGTGGTGTCACCTCTTCAGTTTAGGAGACTTGTTACACCTGAATGTGTGAAGTACCTGGATAGATATCTCGACGTTTCTTGGAGACATGTTACGTCCAGGCTGGACTGCGAACCCGAATTGAATTTTTGTGGACTGCTTCATCATTGGAAGTGGATCAAAACTTCACTAGCTAAATTCAAGTTAGCTAAATTTGAGTCAGCGCTTCATAAAACCTACAAGGCTCAGAAATTCTGAAAGGTTCCCGACCCACCGCTCCGATGCGCGCTGCAGAGAAGTATCGTCCAGGAGGTCATTGGGAGGTACAATTGCTAATGGAGGAGCATCCGGAGGTAGCAGAACACGTTAGCGGTGGAAGCAGCAGCCCCGGCGCTTTGGAAGATATGTTGAGAGAGCTATTTGAAGGATGAAAAATTCCCATGGCCGGGCATTGGACAAAGTCTCCATAGTTGTTTTTGGATTGTTTTACTTCTATTTCCTAGTGAAACTGTATTCTGAATTGTGTTGGTTTCTAGCCGAGTACTTTGTTAAGTGGCCACAATATATGCATCTTAATGGTTTTTATGTGCGGATAATTGTAACGTCTTCTGGCTCATGAAACCAGAGAGTACAAGTTCAGTTCAGGGGCCATACCCAACATGCAGGAAAAAAAAGGGAACGGACTTTAGCGGAGCATCCGGAGGTAGCACAACACGTTAGCAGTGGAAGCAGCAGCCCCGACGCTTTGGAAGAGATGGTGAGACCAAGGTTTTCGAGTCAACGAGTCGTTATGGGGTAGCGACCCTTGAATAGTCGACCCTTGCGACTAGTCGCGACTTTGTTGACTAGTCGACATGTTGTTGAGCCGACTTTCTTTTACCATCGACTAGTCATTTGACTAAAAAATGTTAGCGGTAATCTTGGTATCTTGTATCTGCATTGTAGTTTGCTTTGGTTATGCATGTAGCTCAGTTTAGGGACTCATCCGGCAAGCTCACGGCAAGGCGCACGATGGAGGCGAGATGCTCGCTGCTGCGTGATGTGGCGAGGCGTGATGCCATAGTGTTGTGAGATGCAACATGGCCGTGAGAGACGGCAAAGAGGCGCGGAAGGCTAGGGCGGCTGGACAGTCAACTAGAGAAGATTGGCTAGTTTGTTACTGCATGCATTAGTTAGTTAGTGCATGGAATTAGTTGGGTTAGTGGCCGAGCGTGGTGGCCAGGTTAGTGGGTGCGTCTACCTCCTGTGTATATATGTGTTCTGAGTCGACGAGAAGTGGAGGCCGAGAGGGCTGAGCAGAGGAAAATGTAGCACCTGTGTATTTCACCGGGGGAGACAAGGCAAAGCTAGCTTTCTCCTTGGTGAAGTGTGTGTGTGTGTGCGTTCCCCACCATGTGCATGTGTTCTTGTGTTTTGAGAGAAACAAAGAGAGAAGGTTGAGCTGTGAGAGGCAGCAAGAGGTAGAAGAAGAGCGGCGTTGCGAGAGGCGGCGCCAACAAAAAACAGTGGGCGAGACTGAGAGAGCTATTTGAAGGATGAAAACTACTTGATTCACGTGGCCGGGCATTAGACAGTCTCCATAGTTGTTTTTGGATTGTTTTCTTCTCTTTCCAAATGAAACCGTATTCTAATTCGGTTGATTTGTAGCCTTGTACTTTGTTAATGGCCACAGTATGTTTCTACAAATAGTTTTTATATATGGGAAATTGTCTTCCGGCTCCATTGATCATGAAACCAGAGAGAGTAAGTTCAGTTCACGGGAATCCCCAACATGCAGGAAAGGAAGGGAACAAACTTCTGGTGGCGCACAAAATAACACAAAGAAGATTTTACAAGCTAAGCACTGAACTAATGAAGTGTTGGAGAGTACGAACTGGCATCATGCTTCATCGCTGTTTACTTCTCCATGAAGGCAATCCATGGGAATTCTGCCTCCTGTCGATCCAGGAGGAGGGTCCAATAGGCAGCACTGCATAACGTTTCTGCTTCCTGACGTGTTCAGTCACAACCAAGCTCTACACAAAAACATACTCCCTCCGTTCCTAAATATAAGACGTTTTGGCAGTTCAAGTTTAGAACAGGATCCCTTTCTTTAATCATCAACGGCAAATGGAAGGTAAATAAAAAAATATGTTTTTTGACCAGTGAAATTATGGTTATGAAAGGGCACACTTGATTTGCTACGGAACATTCGAAAAACTGGATGAGACATAGTTTCATGTTCAGCACAAAGCAAGCATGATTTTTCGTCCACAGAACTACGTTTGGCTAGGTGATACCTGGCGGGAACTCTGTATGTGAACAAGAAGCCAGAGCAATATATGCAGGTACAGGGTGCCCTGGGCAGCAATGATAAAAAGGAGCTGACAGAGTATGGTAAAAAAAAAGAGCTACAGAGTAAGCTATTGATGAGTGATATTTGTATGCTCATCACACCATTGTTTAAGCGGATAATTTCGGAATTTCCGATAAAATCACTCTAATATTGTCACTAATGACTAATGAATGTGGGAGATTGATGTCTACTAGCAAATTTATTTTTTGTCGGCTTTGTTGGGCATCCAAGCGCGGAGTTTTGTAGGATAACAATAAATTTTCCTCAAGTGGATGACCTAAGATTTATCAATCCGTGCGAGGTGTAGGAAGAAGGTGGTTCTCTCTCAACAACCCTGCAATCAAATACAAGTGGTCTCTTGTGTCTTCAACACACCTAATACAATTGCCAGTTGTATAGGTGCACTAGTTCGACAAAGAGATGATGATAGATGTGTAATATGGATGTAGAAATAACCTTTTGTAATCTGAACAAATAAAAACAACAAGGTAGCAAGTAATGAAAATGAGTAAAAACGGTGTCTCTGGAAACAAGACATGGGGTTCATACTTTTGCTAGTGCTAATTCTCAACATCATTAACATAATTAAACCACATGATAATCCCTCAAAGTGCAGCAAAGAATCACTCCAAAGTTTTCATTTCTATTGGAGAAAGTAGGATAAAATCGTGTATCATCTTTCCAATCCTGATCTATTGAACCACCTACAAAGTGCCACATATAGTCCCAGAAATCAAACTACGACAACGCATATGATATTTATGATTCAACCTTTACGCTAAGAGTACCCAATGTCATTGCAAGTATCCGTAAGTTAATTACTAGACATGCATCATGTAATCTCAAATCCAAAGTATTTAATCCAACATAAACAATCTTCAAAGAGCAAGACTCAATTCACTACAAAAAAAATAGAGGGAGATGAACATCATAAGATGCAACTTTATTAATAAAGCTCATAATACATCAAGATCAAATACATCAAGAACATGAGAGAGAGAGAGAGAGATCGAATACATAGCTAATAGTACATACCCTCGGCCCCAAAGATGAACTACTCATACATCACCATGAGAACGGAGAGGGATTTGATGATGATGGTGATGGAGGAGATGTCCCCGGCAACGTCCCGGCGCCACCGGATGAGATGGGGAAGGGCCTCCCTCCTCCTTTTTCTTCCTTGGCCCTCCAGGGAGAGAGGGAGCTCTCCTCTAGATAGGATCTCTCTTCTGTCTTCTATTTTTTGCGACCATTTATTAGGCCGAGCATCATTTCTTTTATAGTTATACAATAATTTCCCTAATATTAGCTTTCTTGCGGCCGAAGGAGAGATCCAACCGACTTATAGCGCGAGGGCATTTAGGGATTTCTTCAATTTGCAACCCCTCCTTCTAAATTCTTAGTACTACCAAGCTGAAACTAACTTCAGTAACAGCTAACAAATCTTCGATTAGGGATTGATCTTTAAACATTAAGAGCATTTCTAACCGATCTCCTAGAAATAGTGGAGTATCCGGTGGAGTAATCTCTTAGTGGAGTATTTTTACTCCACTAAATTTTGATCAGACCTAACCGATCCCCTATATATAACGGAGTAAATTTTAGTTTTTCTAAACTTTGCAATTCTAGTATATATTGCAACTACATATTAGCACATGTGTAGAAACTAAACATAAATTTGAATGTTCAAGAAAATGACAATATAATTTACAAACCGAATTATTCAAATTTAAACACACTGAATGGTTCAAATATAGCAAATAGCATGTGATAGAACAACTAGGACTCTCTAAGACGTTGCCAGTGATGCTCAAAAAGATCTTGTTGGAGCTGAGCATGAACTTGACGGTTCTTGATCTTGCGATGCTCCTCAAGGAATGTCAGGATCCTGTTCGTATCATACTCTGACTCAACCACCGGAGTCTCGTTGGTAATGTACCAAAAGTTCTCAGGCATATCCCTCTCGTCTTCAATGATCACGTTATGCAATATGATGCAACAGGTCATTATCTGCCATAGAACCTTGGAGCTTCAATACTCGGCAGGGCCACGAATAATTGCAAAGCGCTTCTAAAGCACACCGAAGGCTCTATCAACATCTTTCCTAGCAGCTTCTTGACATTTGGCAAAGTGAATGCTTTTGTTACCTTTTGGACGCGGAATTATTTTGACCAAGGTGGCCCATGGTGGATAGATGCCATCTGCAAGGTAGTAACCCATCGAGTAGTTGTGCCTGTTGACCGAGTAGTTGCAAGCAGGAGCTTCACCTGTAATAAGCCTAGAAAACAGTGGTGGTCTCGACAGCACATTCAAGTCATTGTGATAGCCAGGCAAACCAAAGAATGAATGCCATATCCAAAGATCCTTCGATGCAACTGCCTCAACAATGATTGTTGGATCGTTGCAGTGGTCTTTCTATTGACCCTTTCACCCTGTAGGACAATTCTTTCATGTCCAGTGCGGTGTCAAAGTCATCCTCGTCCTCTTCCTCTTCAGATGACGACGAGTCCTCCAAGACCATCTCTCTCAACCTCTTCCTCTACAATCCAAACGGCTAGGTTCAATCCAAACGGCTCGGTTCAAAGAGAAACGAACAAAAAAACTCTCCTAGGAAATTCGTCGAACACTTACGGTGCGGTGGTGGTGCACTGACCGGCCGGTGTTGTTTAGACCAAACCGGCGGGTGGCGACGCGAGCGAATGACCTGCGGTGGTGTGCAAGCAAGGTGAGATGCGGCGGCTGACATAAAAAGAAGAAACTACGAAGCAATCCGAGGAATCAACAATGGCGACGGCGGCAACGCTTCACCTTGATTCCAGGGATGGCGACGGGGGCCGAACGGCCTGCACGACAGCCAGAAGGGCATCGGGGGGCAATGGAGGCAACAAGGTAGCAGCATGCCGGCGAGGGGGGAGGGGGGTCGCCGGGAGGCGCGTGGGCGACGCGAGGGTGAGGCGCAGCTTTTAACTCAACCGCCGAGCGGTGGAGTATATTTAGGGAGAAAGTTGGGGCCGGAGTAAAAAATTTACTCCCTTACAGCGGATAAGAGATCGGCTAGGTGCCGGTTAGAGAAGCAAAAACGAATTTTTACTCATCTAACCGGTTATAAGGGATCGGTTAAAAATGCGCTAAGGATAAAGCGACATTATGATTTTACTAATAATTAACCAACAGAACTACAGTACGTTGTAACATAAATTATGGCAATTGGCACTCAACCAAGAACACAGGCTAATCATGATCAAGATGTGCTAAACATTAGGATTTAACCGAATCCATTAGGCTTTAACAGAACTTTACTCATTAATCCTGTTCGTGTGGTTGACTCGGCCGGGTGCTGCCGTGCCACACTTCTCATTCACTCCCCTGCCTGCCAATCTCACCGAGCTCGACCAAGGGCGTCCATCCATTGCGGGGTGGCTTGCTGCCGTGCCGGAGTTGAGAACCAACGGCTCCATGGCTGCCTGCCCGCCGCGCGGCCTCTACCGCGACCAGATCCGGACCGTCGCCGTGACCGGAGCACAGATAAGATCCACTCTCTCCTCCCACTCTCAGTCCGGTCAAAGCGGATCCAGCTGCTCCGGCGACTCCGGTTCTTCGGTTTCCTATAACAACTCTGGCAGCCCCTCCCATTCGCCGTCCGCCGTCGCAACGGATTTCGGCGCCCACGGCCACAAGCTCGCCATGGTCGCTCGCCAAATGGTGAGGGACGGTTACACCCAGTGTATTATCCAAGGTTCCATGTCGCATCTCCCGCACCAGCATTTGGATTCGGTGGCCCGGACCGTGCTCTGGAGGATTGGTTCTTCGAGCTCGACGTGGACTGGGTTCTTCAAATCCACAACGAGCATGGCTTATGTCAGCAGCTTCAGCTCCAAGACAGATCGCCGTCATGGCTCCGGCCAGCGTCATGGCTCCAAGACTTGGTCGAGAGGTGGATTCGAGCTCTCATGGTAACTGCCTTCAGTATCCAAGCGATGGTCAGCACCGCTCACCAGATGCCGGCGGTCGCACGGTTTGTCAAAGCGAGCATTGCCAAGATGCTCCTCTTCGTCGACGTTATCGCCCCTGTTCTTAGGGTGCAGAATTTACAGGCCGTGCTAAACATGTATACTTGTGTCTCCAATGCATCGTACATGTTTACACCGGTCGTGATCTCTCCGGAAGCCCAAAGCATATTCAGTGAGATAGGCGGCTCGCTGGAGAGACAAGGAGACATGCTACATGAAGTCCTATCAAGCTTGGTGGAGGAGGTGAGGACACCCATGGAGGAGGACGACACATGGGCTATTGAGATTCTTCGAGGAGGAGGCGGGGTTCACAGAAACACTCGGTTGATGGTAGATTACATCACATCCATGAGGGAAGCTTCTGCGTCGACGCAGAACTGTGCACCGACCAACAACACCGTAAACCTTCGTGACCTGATAGATGACACGATCGAGTATCTGGAGGATCTGCTTCTGAGAAAATCAGAGCTATGCTCGGATCCAAGCCTGAGGTACATGTTCCTGCTCAACAATTACCATTTCGTAGCACAGGTTTCTGAGCCATCCGTATCGCTTTATCTTGAGCAATGGTCTGAACTTAACCTTACACCTGAATGTAAGAAGTTCATGGATAGCTATCTTGATGTTTCTTGGGGACATGTCCTATCCTGCATACCCAAATCGAGATTTCCTGGACCCATCCATTGTTGGATCAACACGTCTTCGCTAGCCAAATTCGAGTCAGCATTTCACAAAACTTACCGGGCTCAGAAGTTCTGGAAGGTTCCGGACCCTCAGCTAAGAGATGCGCTGCGGAGAGCTATAGCCGAGAGAGTCATTTCAGGTTACCATGACTATCTGGAAGAGCATCCAGAGCTAGAGAAACACATTGGCCGCGAAAGCAGCAGTCCCGAAGTTTTCAAGAAGATGTTGGGAGAGCTATTTGAAGGATGATAACTGCTCGAGGCATCAAACAGAATCACCTGACAAATGAAAGGCCAGAGTAAAGGTTCCTCGTTGCATTTAGATTTCTTGTTTCCTTTTGAAGTGAAGCTGTGTTGTATTCTGAATTCAGCTGGTAGCTTAATAAGCGCCACATTCTGCTTCTTTGTCAATTTCATACGTAGATAAGTGCCATGTGTTAGTTTTGATTATACAGCATGCTGTACGCACTTATTTTTGTCCTGTTCAGTAAAATTTCAGCTTGCAGATGCCAAGATCACTGAAACCTAATGGTAAACCCCGTACTGATAAACAATAGGATGGGAAAATTCGTTCCAAAAACAGTTTTATTTACTACATGTCTGTAGTATTTATATGTGAAAATCCTTTTGCATTTATTATACATTTGTAAGAGTACTAATGTTTATAAATCTAGACCAGCCGAAATAAGCACTGTCGATGCACTCTTAGTCGACCTTTTCTTAATCTACCAGACCAGGCCTTTGTTTAACCTTTAAACACAGTATAATAGTCATAAACTGAATCGTCACAGATTTGCCAACATCTTTTCGACTGCATAAACTGAATCAGAAAAACATCAAGACTTCTCCTTTAATAAGCATCAAAACCAAAACCCTTCATGTTACACAACCTGCAATACAGCCTTTTCTTTTTGCGGGTGAACCAACAATACAGCTGAATTACAACGCTCGGTGGCCCGCATTGTGAACCTGTGATGCCTTCATGTAACTATTCTACCGTGAAAGACCAGATCCAACGGTATGAAAGTCTGTCTACAGACAAGGAGGAGAAGAAAATGAAACAAAAATGGAATACAATATATCACCAACATTCAGTATGCCATTCTATGATGGAATACAATATATCACCAAATTTCAGTGACCTACGTGATACCGTGGTCATGCAAGTTGAGAGCCAGTTCTAAAAAAAATGAAGTTGAAAGCCTCACCGGGCACCCTAGCAATCGTCTTGAGCATGAAGAACATTGGAGCAAAACAGAGTATCAGGGACACAACAGAGTATCAGAGACTCCGAGAATCAAGTATCATGATAACAAAATCCTGTGGGGGCACAAGGCGTAAAAAAGACACATATTCAGAACTTCGGACAGGCTGAAAATAAATTTAGATTTAAAATCTATCGAGGATCTGGATCTTGAATATGTTTTAAATGCCATGAACATTTTTTCTATGGTACAAACATTTTTAAAATTGTATAAATATTTTAACAAGTGTCAAAAACATTTTTTAAACACGTCAACATTTCCTTTAAATGTCACGAACTTTTTTTTGAATTGTATGAAACATTTTCTACAAACCACGCGACATTTTTTTACATTACATAAACATTTTTTACATCTCACGTACATATTTGTGAAACACGTGAAGATTTTTTAAATGTCACAAACATTTGTTTTGAATGGTACAAATATTCTATAAAAATTGTGCTAACAAGTTTTACACTGCATGAACAATTTTTAAATGTCTGATGAACCCTTTTCAATATTTAAGTAAATTATTCTTTGCAATATATATATATATATATATATATATATATATATCGAAATATAAATAAAAGAAGAAAAAATAAACAAACAAACAATGAAAACCGAACGAAACAAAAAAACATACGCCTCCCGAGCTACTGAGTCGGCCCACTAGAGAGGCTGCTTGAGGCGAGCGGTTCTACTATTTTGCAGCAAGAGAGACATAGACACTCCCGGCATTTCCTAAATGGCACCTTTAGCGCCGGTTATAGGCTTATTCACAAGCGGGCGCACCCCCCCCCCCCCCCCCCCCCTTCCATCCTGCGCACTTTTTTTCCTTCTTTTAACCTCCATACAAAATATACATGCGCTCCGTGGGAATCGAACTCCGCTCCTATAGGTGTAACCAACTGGGACAACTCATAGCTTTGCCAACTTTCCTCCTTTTTTGCTTCTTGTGTGGAATACACCGCTAAAGAAAACACCCGCTTTCCCATCAAGGTTTTCTTTTTTTTCTCTTCGGGTTTTGAAGTTTGTGATTTTTTTAAAGATTCTGCTTTTTTTTTAAATTGTGAACTTTTCTAAAAATCCGTGAACTTTTTTTCAAATTGGTGAATGTTTTTTCAAATTTGATGAACTCTTTTTGCAAAATCAATGAACCATTCAAATATGCGAACTTGTTAATCAAAATTGATGAAAAAAATTCGAAATCAGCGAACATTTTTTCATAATTGATGAACTTTTTCAAAATCGCTGAACTTTTTTCAAATATGTGAACTGTTTTTCAAAATCAATCAATTTTTTTCTTCAACAATGATGAACTGTTATTCATAACCGATGAACTTTTTATTTCAAAAACGCTGAACTTTTTTCAAAATCGATGAACATATTTTCAAATCAATGAAGTTTGTTTTTCACATTTGTGACCTTTTTTCTTCAAAAATGATGAACTATTTTTCAGAATCAATTAAATTTTTCAAATTTGATATACTTTTTCAAGTTCATTTTTTTCCTATTTTTTGTGAATTCTTTTTCAGGGTTTTCGTTTGCTTTTTTGAAATAATTTACACTGTGTATATAATATATGTTATATGCAGTACCAAAAGTGTCAAATAGTACTGATTCTTGATAACAGACAATAAGGCGAAGTTAGTCTAGTGGTTAATGTGCAGGCGAAGCTAAGTTTGATTCCTTGATCTCGCAACTTTGTTGGAAACTTTTTCCTTCGCGTTTTCTTTTCAGCATGTTCCTGGGCCAGTCCATTAGGCGGCACGCGCTTAGAGCGCCGAGCAGGAGCACCTAGGAGGAGCTATCTCTCTCATATATACTTGATGAACAAGTTGGTAGACACAAGGCTTTGGAACACGCCCTCGTTTGTTTTAGGGGCAAAACCAAGTTTTATTCATCAAAAACTACAGAGTGTGGGATGCAATTTTGGTCATAGGATTGACCCAGCCAGACATGGCGTCCCAGACCTAACGAGAGGAAAAACTTGGCTAATTCATGAGCTTCTACATTACCGTCTCTACTTTCATAAGTAAAATTACAAAGAAACTGTATTGAATAAGAGGTAATCTCGCTGATAATGGCACCATAGCTACCTTTGGATCTCTTGTGTATATCAGCAATAACTTGCATAGAGTCAGACGCCACAACAATCTGATGCAATTGTAGGTCTTCCGACAGGGCTAGTGCCTCCGTACAAGCGATCATCTCCAGCATTGTCGGATCGTCCACGTCACCCAGCACCAAGGATGAGCTCCCTAGGAAGACGCCCTCGTGGATCGCTTGCTGACTGCTCGTAGCCCACTTTAGCGGGCTAGCCCACATTACATTATCATTTTGTATTCTCTGTGCTTTCCCATGAAGAACATAACATGGCGAGAAGGGAGACCCTATTTGGTGGGGTGCGCGCGAAAGATCCCCCCCCCCCCCCCCCCCCCCCCCCCCCCCCCCCGCTCCTTGTGCGCTCCTCTGGGCCGGCCCATGTGGGGCGCGAGGTTCCCACCTGGTTTTTTGAGATTTCAAAAAAAATCCGACTCTCAAAAAATGTTCACGGATTCAAAAAAATGTTCACCGAATTCAAAAGTAGTATCAAATTCAAAAAATGTCCAGGATTTCAAAAGAATGAACAAATTTTGAATTTATATGAACATTTTCTTATTTTGATGAACAATTTTTATGAGCATTTTTTAATAAGGATGAACTTTTTTGGTATTTTATGAACAAATACTGAATTCAATGAACATTTTTTGAACTTGATGAACAAAATTTGTATTTGAAGAACTTTTTTTTAAATGGATGAACAAATTTCGAATATGATGAACATTTTTTGAAAACGATGAACAAATTCCGAACTTGATGAACATTTTTTGAATTCTCTGAACAAATTTTGAAGTTTGATGAACATTTCATAAATCCCGATGAAAAAACATTAAATTCGCTGAACATTTGTGAATTGATTCACATTTTTTTTACATTGATGAACATGTTTTGAATTCGATGAACAAAATAATGTTCTCGAATTTGAAAAGAAAAGTCACAAAAAAGTAAAAATTTATGAAGAAGAAATATATAAGAGAAAGGAAAACAGAAAAGGAAAAAATGAAAAATGAAAAATGAAAAGGAAGGAAAAAAGGAAAGGAAATGAACTCCACGATTCGCCCCCAAATGCGGCACGGAGCTGTACGTCTCCCTTCCTCTCAAACCTGGCATACGGGAGCTCGCCCGTCCGCCCTGGAAGCCATGCCTGAGAAGGAGCTCGGCCCGACTGGGAGGTTGATTTGGCCGCCGCCGAGTTCGATTTCGCCGCCACGGCAGATTGACATTGGCGGTCTGGTGGTCGCCAGCCACGGCGGCGGCATGGAGACGACGCCGGGATCGAGGGCAGGCTGAAGGACATGCACCGGCACGGCGGGACGGGCACTAGGGCGCCGTGTGGTCCCCTGGAGCAGACCGAGCCACAGCCACCGCTTCGCTTTCACAGCATCGCCGTCATCACGCGGCTCCAGTCGTGTTGACCCCGCACCTCGACGGTCGCCACACGGTTCCGGCAATCAGAATCAGTGAGTGACCCGACCCTGCGGTCACTTCTGACTGTTCCTCTCCAAGGCAATAGCTGTTGATTTCAGCCTCTCATCGAGCTCGCCGACCAAGGGCGTCCATCCACCAAGTAGAAGCATGGCGGGCCGGCTTGCTGCCGTGCCGGAGGAGGCCACCGACGGCTCCCCGGATGCCTGCCCGCGACTCGATCCGGAGCGTCGCCCTTCCCCGCGGGCAGTACATCAGATCCACTCTGTTCGCCCACTCCGGTCAAAGCGGATCCAGCTTCTCCGGCGCTTCGAGTTATTACCCGTCCAGCGACTCCGGCTGCTCCTCGGTACCCGGCTGGGCGTCCGCCCCCACCCAGGTGCTCGCGTTGATCTCTAACCTTATGGTCAGCGACGGCTACACCCAGCGCATGGTCCAAGCATTCGAGTACGGTGGTGACCCGGAGCGTGTGCTGGGCAGTACTGGTGCTGGGGGCCTGGTTCTTCGAGCTCGACGTGGACTGGCTTGCCCAAACGCACCTCCAGGACATGCCGGCGTCGTCGCTCCAAGACTTGGTCGGGAGATGGATTCGAGCTCTCACCGTGATAGTCTTCAATATCAGAAATCTCATGGTCGCCGTTCACAAGATGCCGCCGGTCACGGTGGCACAGTTTGGCAAAGCAAGTGTCTCCGCGATGCTCGCCTTCGTCAGCGCCATCCTCGCTGCTCCCAGAGCAGAGACGCTTCGGGCCGTGGTAGACATGTTCATCTGTGTCTCAAGTGTATCACACTACATGTTTACCACACTCGTGATCTCTCCCGAAGCGAAAAGCATTTTCGGCGAGATAGGCGGCTTGTTGGAGAGGGAAGGAAACATGTTGCTTGAGACCATATGCAGCATGATAGAGGAGGTCAGGACGCTCATCGAAGACGATGACTCGTGGGCTGTGGAGATTGTGCGAGGAAGAGGCGAGGTTCACAGGAACACTCGGTTGATGGTGGATTGCATCATGTCCATGAAAATGACACGCACCTCCGCGCAGAGACACGACACTGGAAACCTTCATGGCATGGTAGACAACTCCGTTGATTATCTGAAGGATGTGCTCCTGAGAAAATCGGAGCTATGCTCAGATCTAAGCTTGAGGTACCTGTTCCTGCTCAACAATTCCTATTTCATAGGGCAGGTGTCTGAGCCATCAGGAGACAACCATGGAGAGCGGCGCGCTGGGCCGAGGTCACAGCCGCGCGCGCTGGGCCGGGGCTGGGCTGCGCTGCCGTTTTTTCTTTTTGTTTTATCTGTTTTTTTGCCTAGTTTTTTGGGGCAAATTTTGTATAGTTTTTCTATTCAAATTAATCTAACGAAAATTTGTCTAGAAAACAGAAAAGTCAAAGAAATGTTTCTGAAAAGTAAAAAGTTCATGAATTTTTTATTCATGTTTTTCCGCTGCAAATAAAAATAAAAGTGCTATTTTTTAAAGGCAAATAAAGTGAGAATTAAATTTTAAAAGAGCATATTAAAGTGATTATTGAAATAATTATGATTTTGTTATTTTTATGACCAACGTTGTTAATAACATAATCATGATTTATTAATTATTATAAAAGGTGCATTTATTTGTATTTTTGCCCACCGGTGATATAGTTTTAATTGCATAAACAGTTGTATGTTTTAATTTTGACCAACGTTGGATTAATGCATGCAATTGTTACAATGATCTCACTTCAATTGTGATTTCAGGAGGTTACTACCTGATGAGTTGCCTAAAAGATGTTCACACACTCCGAGGTGATAACTACACTGAATGGAGAAAGAAAGTTGATTTAGCCTTTGTCTGTGCTGAGGTGGACTGGGTTGTGGATACCCCACAGCCGATCCAACCTCCAGAGCCAGTCAGAGATGCAAAAGACAATGATGCTGCATGGGAGAAAAAGAAAAAGGATTATGCTCCAGTGGAGATGTTATATTCCATCGAAAACCAAAAGTGGGTCAATGCAAATAAAAAGTGCATGGTATTTATAAAGAATACAATTGAGAACGCCATTGTGGGCTCAATTGCAGAGTGCACTTCCGCAGGGGAGTTTCATACAAAGATAAAGAGCCAGTTCACTGGTTCTTCAAAGATATATGACACCCAGTTGTTAAAGCAACTGGTGACAGAAAATTACACAGGCGGTGGTCATGGAATAAGAGAGCACATCCTCAGGATGAGCAACATGGCAGCTAAGCTTAAGCCCATGGATGAGGATTTGGAGCTCAAACCTGCGCTCCTGGTCCACCTGGTCATGACTTCACTGCCAAAAGAGTTCGACACCTTTGTTGTCAACTACAATATGTCACCTGAAAAATGGGACATAGAAAAGTATGGTCAGCGACGGCTACACCCAGCGCATGGTCCAAGCATTCGAGCACGGTGGTGACCCGGACCGTGTGCTGGGGGCTTGGTTCTTCGAGCTCGACGTGGAGTGGCTTGCCCAAACACGCGAGGAGCATGGCTTACGGCGGCACCTCCGGGACATGCCGGCGTCGTCGCTCCAAGACTTGGTCGGCAGATGGATTCGAGCTCTCACCGTGATAGTCTTCAATATCAGAAATCTCATGGTCGCCGTTCACAAGATGCCGCCGGTCACGGTGGCACAGTTTGGCAAAGCAAGTGTCTCCGCGATGCTCGTCTTCGTCAGCGCCATCCTCGCTGCTCCCAGAGCAGAGACGCTTCGGGCCGTGGTAGACATGTTCGTCTGTGTCTCAAGTGTATCATACTACTCCCTCCGTAAAGAAATATAAGAGCGTTTAGATCACTACTTTAGTTATCTAAACGCTCTTATATTTGTTTACAGAGGGAGTACATGTTTACCACACTCGTGATCTCTCCGGAAGCCAAAAGCATTTTCGGCGAGATAGGCGGCTTGTTGGAGAGGGAAGGAAACATGTTGCTTGAGGCCATATGCAGCATGATGGAGGAGGTCAGGACACTCGTCGAGGACGATGACTCGTGGGCTGTCGAGATTCTGCGAGGAAGAGGCGAGGTTCACAGGAACACTCGGTTGATGGTGGACTGCATCATGTCCATGAAAATGACACGCACCTCCGCGCAGAGACACGACACTGGAAACCTTCGTGGCATGGTAGACAACTCCGTTGATTATCTGAAGGATGTGCTCCTGAGAAAATCGGAGCTATGCTCAGATCTAAGCTTGAGGTACCTGTTCCTGCTCAACAATTCCTATTTCATAGGGCAGGTGTCTGAGCCATCAGGAGACAACCATGGAGAGCGGCGCGCTGGGCCGAGGTCACAGCCGCGCGCGCTGGGCCGGGGCTGGGCTGCGCTGCCGTTTTTTCTTTTTGTTTTATCTGTTTTTTTGCCTAGTTTTTTGGGGCAAATTTTGTATAGTTTTTCTATTCAAATTAATCTAACGAAAATTTGTCTAGAAAACAGAAAAGTCAAAGAAATGTTTCTGAAAAGTAAAAAGTTCATGAATTTTTTATTCATGTTTTTCCGCTGCAAATAAAAATAAAAGTGCTATTTTTTAAAGGCAAATAAAGTGAGAATTAAATTTTAAAAGAGCATATTAAAGTGATTATTGAAATAATTATGATTTTGTTATTTTTATGACCAACGTTGTTAATAACATAATCATGATTTATTAATTATTATAAAAGGTGCATTTATTTGTATTTTTGCCCACCGGTGATATAGTTTTAATTGCATAAACAGTTGTATGTTTTAATTTTGACCAACGTTGGATTAATGCATGCAATTGTTACAATGATCTCACTTCAATTGTGATTTCAGGAGGTTACTACCTGATGAGTTGCCTAAAAGATGTTCACACACTCCGAGGTGATAACTACACTGAATGGAGAAAGAAAGTTGATTTAGCCTTTGTCTGTGCTGAGGTGGACTGGGTTGTGGATACCCCACAGCCGATCCAACCTCCAGAGCCAGTCAGAGATGCAAAAGACAATGATGCTGCATGGGAGAAAAAGAAAAAGGATTATGCTCCAGTGGAGATGTTATATTCCATCGAAAACCAAAAGTGGGTCAATGCAAATAAAAAGTGCATGGTATTTATAAAGAATACAATTGAGAACGCCATTGTGGGCTCAATTGCAGAGTGCACTTCCGCAGGGGAGTTTCATACAAAGATAAAGAGCCAGTTCACTGGTTCTTCAAAGATATATGACACCCAGTTGTTAAAGCAACTGGTGACAGAAAATTACACAGGCGGTGGTCATGGAATAAGAGAGCACATCCTCAGGATGAGCAACATGGCAGCTAAGCTTAAGCCCATGGATGAGGATTTGGAGCTCAAACCTGCGCTCCTGGTCCACCTGGTCATGACTTCACTGCCAAAAGAGTTCGACACCTTTGTTGTCAACTACAATATGTCACCTGAAAAATGGGACATAGAAAAGTATGGTCAGCGACGGCTACACCCAGCGCATGGTCCAAGCATTCGAGCACGGTGGTGACCCGGACCGTGTGCTGGGGGCTTGGTTCTTCGAGCTCGACGTGGAGTGGCTTGCCCAAACACGCGAGGAGCATGGCTTACGGCGGCACCTCCGGGACATGCCGGCGTCGTCGCTCCAAGACTTGGTCGGCAGATGGATTCGAGCTCTCACCGTGATAGTCTTCAATATCAGAAATCTCATGGTCGCCGTTCACAAGATGCCGCCGGTCACGGTGGCACAGTTTGGCAAAGCAAGTGTCTCCGCGATGCTCGTCTTCGTCAGCGCCATCCTCGCTGCTCCCAGAGCAGAGACGCTTCGGGCCGTGGTAGACATGTTCGTCTGTGTCTCAAGTGTATCATACTACTCCCTCCGTAAAGAAATATAAGAGCGTTTAGATCACTACTTTAGTTATCTAAACGCTCTTATATTTGTTTACAGAGGGAGTACATGTTTACCACACTCGTGATCTCTCCGGAAGCCAAAAGCATTTTCGGCGAGATAGGCGGCTTGTTGGAGAGGGAAGGAAACATGTTGCTTGAGGCCATATGCAGCATGATGGAGGAGGTCAGGACACTCGTCGAGGACGATGACTCGTGGGCTGTCGAGATTCTGCGAGGAAGAGGCGAGGTTCACAGGAACACTCGGTTGATGGTGGACTGCATCATGTCCATGAAAATGACACGCACCTCCGCGCAGAGACACGACACTGGAAACCTTCGTGGCATGGTAGACAACTCCGTTGATTATCTGAAGGATGTGCTCCTGAGAAAATCGGAGCTATGCTCAGATCTAAGCTTGAGGTACCTGTTCCTGCTCAACAATTCCTATTTCATAGGGCAGGTGTCTGAGCCATCAGGAGACAACCATGGAGAGCGGCGCGCTGGGCCGAGGTCACAGCCGCGCGCGCTGGGCCGGGGCTGGGCTGCGCTGCCGTTTTTTCTTTTTGTTTTATCTGTTTTTTTGCCTAGTTTTTTGGGGCAAATTTTGTATAGTTTTTCTATTCAAATTAATCTAACGAAAATTTGTCTAGAAAACAGAAAAGTCAAAGAAATGTTTCTGAAAAGTAAAAAGTTCATGAATTTTTTATTCATGTTTTTCCGCTGCAAATAAAAATAAAAGTGCTATTTTTTAAAGGCAAATAAAGTGAGAATTAAATTTTAAAAGAGCATATTAAAGTGATTATTGAAATAATTATGATTTTGTTATTTTTATGACCAACGTTGTTAATAACATAATCATGATTTATTAATTATTATAAAAGGTGCATTTATTTGTATTTTTGCCCACCGGTGATATAGTTTTAATTGCATAAACAGTTGTATGTTTTAATTTTGACCAACGTTGGATTAATGCATGCAATTGTTACAATGATCTCACTTCAATTGTGATTTCAGGAGGTTACTACCTGATGAGTTGCCTAAAAGATGTTCACACACTCCGAGGTGATAACTACACTGAATGGAGAAAGAAAGTTGATTTAGCCTTTGTCTGTGCTGAGGTGGACTGGGTTGTGGATACCCCACAGCCGATCCAACCTCCAGAGCCAGTCAGAGATGCAAAAGACAATGATGCTGCATGGGAGAAAAAGAAAAAGGATTATGCTCCAGTGGAGATGTTATATTCCATCGAAAACCAAAAGTGGGTCAATGCAAATAAAAAGTGCATGGTATTTATAAAGAATACAATTGAGAACGCCATTGTGGGCTCAATTGCAGAGTGCACTTCCGCAGGGGAGTTTCATACAAAGATAAAGAGCCAGTTCACTGGTTCTTCAAAGATATATGACACCCAGTTGTTAAAGCAACTGGTGACAGAAAATTACACAGGCGGTGGTCATGGAATAAGAGAGCACATCCTCAGGATGAGCAACATGGCAGCTAAGCTTAAGCCCATGGATGAGGATTTGGAGCTCAAACCTGCGCTCCTGGTCCACCTGGTCATGACTTCACTGCCAAAAGAGTTCGACACCTTTGTTGTCAACTACAATATGTCACCTGAAAAATGGGACATAGAAAAGTATGGTCAGCGACGGCTACACCCAGCGCATGGTCCAAGCATTCGAGCACGGTGGTGACCCGGACCGTGTGCTGGGGGCTTGGTTCTTCGAGCTCGACGTGGAGTGGCTTGCCCAAACACGCGAGGAGCATGGCTTACGGCGGCACCTCCGGGACATGCCGGCGTCGTCGCTCCAAGACTTGGTCGGCAGATGGATTCGAGCTCTCACCGTGATAGTCTTCAATATCAGAAATCTCATGGTCGCCGTTCACAAGATGCCGCCGGTCACGGTGGCACAGTTTGGCAAAGCAAGTGTCTCCGCGATGCTCGTCTTCGTCAGCGCCATCCTCGCTGCTCCCAGAGCAGAGACGCTTCGGGCCGTGGTAGACATGTTCGTCTGTGTCTCAAGTGTATCATACTACTCCCTCCGTAAAGAAATATAAGAGCGTTTAGATCACTACTTTAGTTATCTAAACGCTCTTATATTTGTTTACAGAGGGAGTACATGTTTACCACACTCGTGATCTCTCCGGAAGCCAAAAGCATTTTCGGCGAGATAGGCGGCTTGTTGGAGAGGGAAGGAAACATGTTGCTTGAGGCCATATGCAGCATGATGGAGGAGGTCAGGACACTCGTCGAGGACGATGACTCGTGGGCTGTCGAGATTCTGCGAGGAAGAGGCGAGGTTCACAGGAACACTCGGTTGATGGTGGACTGCATCATGTCCATGAAAATGACACGCACCTCCGCGCAGAGACACGACACTGGAAACCTTCGTGGCATGGTAGACAACTCCGTTGATTATCTGAAGGATGTGCTAGACAACCATGGACTTAAACTTATCCCTTTATATAACTATTTCTACTATGTAAGAACAAGATCCACCTGTATGAAAGTCTAGCTAATGTCTACATATAAAGAGGAGAAGAAAATGAAACGAAGAACCATATATCACCATAATTTAGTATGCTATTCTATGATGCTCTAGCACAGAGGTACGTACAACCGGTCAATCTTCATTTGCAAGCGACTTCTTGACACGATCATTATCTTGTGGAACTCTGCACGGAGTGAGGAGAACGTAGAGTTTCATGCGTTCGACAGGCATTCATTATCTTTGCAATGCTCCGCCTCATCGTATCGTACATTGATGAATGCATCGTACTACAAGTTATCTGCAATGGGATAAGGGAACCAGTGAGCAGTTCATAGTATTGTTAATCTTTATAGAGAACGCATTAAAGAGAAGAGTTCAACTTTTGTTTATAGAGCTATATTATCAGTACAGACAGTTCAAATCCGAATAGCCGAAGTAGGAGACAGTAGCTCAGGTAACAATCTGCTGAAATGAATCATAACTGAGGTGATAGGCACATAGAGGGAGGGGGAGGAAGGAGACTAGAGAGCGCCATGTCTGGCTCTTCGGAGTATTTAACAAAAAAAAAACTACCACAATTCATCAAACCGTGCCTATAAACTATCACTTTACAAATTTGTGCCAAAAACTAGCACTTTTCTTTAATCTTTAACTAAAAACTACCACATCGACTTAATGACTGATTAGCCAAAAATTAAACCTGATTAGCGCCAGGTGGTGGTAACTTCTCCTTGCCCGCTCACCCTCAATCGGGACCACGCAGCCAGCCGGAGCTAGCTAGCTCACGACGGACGCAGCCGGAGCTAGCTAGCTAGCTCACGCGCTTACCGCGGCCGGCCGAAGCTAGCTAGTTCACGACGGACGCAGCCGGAGCTAGCTAGCTAGCTCACGCGCTTACCGCGGCCGGCCGAAGCTAGCTAGTTCACGACGGACGCAGCCAGAGCTAGCTAGCTAGCTAGCTCACGCACGCACTGCGGCCAGCCGGAGCTAGCTAGCCATGCGCGACCGCCGCTTGCTGCTGCTGCTTGCTTCCGCCACCGACGGTGCTCTCGCTTGCCGCCGCCGCCGCTGCCGCATGCCTTTGCTGCCGCTTGTCACTCTCGCAGCTGTTGCATGCCTACGCTCTGCTTGCCGCTGGCTGCTGTGGCGTCGGGGCTACGGGAGAGAGACCGGCCATCGCCCACAGAGTCGCTGACGAGCTCCGGTGACGAGCTCGCCGGCAGGACCTGATTGCTTTTTATTTTATTTTACAGGGACCCGATCACTTTTAAAAAAAATCTATAGGGACCTGATTGCATTTCAAAAAAAAAATCGGCCCCCACTTGTCATAACATGTCAACGGTCAACCTGGCGAGTGGACCTTACGATGCCATGCCAGCACTTGCATGCGGGCCAGGCCTGTCATAAGCGCGTTTAAAATGGATGAATCAGTCGATTTACAGACGTGGTACTTTTTAGGGAAAAATTAGTAAGAAAGTGGTAGTTTTCGGCACAAATTTATAAAGTGGTAGTTTCTGGGCACGGTTTGACGAATTGTGGTAGTTTTTCGTTAAATACTCGGCTCTTCGAGGAGCTCGAGGCCTCGGATGACGGATTCGACCTAGGAGTCGCCTCCTTCGACGGAAAGAAGTAGTGTAGAATGTTTAGTTGTTTTTAGGGATATTTTACCGTGCAAAAACTAATCTAAAAATCGATGAAAAATTGGTGTATAGTCTTTTGAGGGATACGGTTGGATGACTACCACTCGGCCGGATGTCCGCAAAAACGTTCAGACGTGTCTGCGGATATTTGGTGGCGTCCGTTTGGTGACTTGCGTTGAGAATGTCCGAAGCACAAGCGATGACCAACAAATTCAATCAAACGTTATTTGTAAGTCCAGCTTGGTAATCAGCGTAGGTGACTGTAACATTCTACAAATTGTCCAAATTCGAATCCCAGCTAAAAAAACTGAAACTTGATAGCTAAGGGATATATTTTTTAATCGTCTTCGTTTCTCAACTTTTGTTGTGTGATTTTTTGCTCGTGGGTAGTACGTGGTAATTAGTTGTTGAGAGCTCCGTAATTTAGCCCCTCAACATGCAGTTCGCTAACTAAAATTAGTCTATCGGTAACACCACGAAATGCACAACAATATACCTGGCGCGGCGCCGAAAGTCACCTTCTACTCCCTAGCTCGGGATGAACAGTAAGTTCCAAAAAAAATGGAAAAAAACATTTAAAAAATCCTGAATTTTTTGCGTGCAAACTTTGACAAATATTCTCAGCGCTTGTAAATTTCCACGCCAAAATAACATTCGTGCAAGTCATGAAAAAAAAGGGACTCCAAAATGCTTTTGAAAATAGCACTTTTGGAGTGTCGCTTTTGTTTATTTTACCACGACTTCCATGAATATTATTTCGGGATGAAAATGTGCAAGAACTGAGAAATTTTGTCAAAGTATGCACATACTTTTTTTTAGATTTTTTAAACTATTTTTACGATTTACTGCTCATTGGGAAGCATATGAGCTGGACCTGTGAATAGCGACATCCGCGCGGCGCGGCCATTCTTGTTCTCTCTCTTGAGGTTTCCCGAGTCGATCTTGTTTCACGCGGTGGTGGGGCTGAAGGAGATGCGCCGGGTGCGACGTGGCCCCCTCCACCGACCGGAGCCACTGCTTCGCTCGCTCACTGCATCGCGCGCCGCCGAAGAGTCGTCGTTACGGACGCGGCTCCATTACAGTGCCTGCTGTTCACTGTTGGCCCGTGTCCTGCAATCAGTGTTCACCGCAGTGTCCCGGGCCTGCGCTTCACACGGTTTCAACCTCTCTTTTTTTTATAAAAAAAATAGCAACAGTGTACCATTTTCGTTGTTGCGCGACACCGGCATGTGGGTGCTTTGGTTCCTCTCGTGACGCGGCTAAATTTCGTGTTTTGACCCTTTTGTCAAACTTTAGCGGGATCTGACCCCGGTTGGAAAAAAATTCAGGATCTGACCTTTTTTCTACCGCCATGGTTTTTAGCAGTAGGGTAACACTGCCTATCACCATGGTCTACGGCGGTAGAATTTAACTGCGTCATCACATCGTTATAACACAAAAAATATCCTACCGCCACCCGTTATACCCTACCGTCGGGCTGCTTGGCGGTCGGGTCTGCACCATCTTTACGCGACGAAGTAAAGCCAATGCCAAAGCGTAGCATGCATGTCTTTTCCATTATTCAAAGACATGTCAGTCAGTATGTAGGCTTTGCTCCAGTACAGTACTCTTACTACTAGGTGTAGGTTTTTCCTTTTCTTTTTTACTGTCTCCTGTAAAGGCTGCTAAAGACATGCATGCTATTTGTAGGCGTAGTAATTTGCAACTCACGTAGTGTACCTAGCTCATAGCAAAGCTAGGCCAATGCTCGTTCTGACGATTGACATAGACTATACATGTGCAGTGTCATGCCGGGTCTGCAACTCGATGTCTACTCTGTGCTACAGCCTAATCACTGTTTGATCATAAATACAGACAATTCCTCTTCTCAGTTTAAGTGCAGGAGCATTGTTTCATCTTTGTTTATTCGAACTGGAGCAGCCTACGCTCAGAAGCTCGGGGTGTGTGAACAGGAGGCCACAGACAGTATTACACCTGCTACGCAGCATGCATGTGACTCCGCGCAAAAAAGATCGAGAAGGCCTACCGAGGAACCACATGGCGGTAGGA
Source organism: Thinopyrum elongatum (assembly GCA_011799875.1). Classification (NCBI taxonomy): domain Eukaryota; kingdom Viridiplantae; phylum Streptophyta; class Magnoliopsida; order Poales; family Poaceae; genus Thinopyrum; species Thinopyrum elongatum. Next base: position 677,181,394 of record CM022298.1, read on the forward strand.
ATACACAGCCTATAGCGTATTTTTTCACGTTAAATGGATGTGACGATGCAGTTAACTTCTACCGCCGTTGACTTCGACGGTAGGCAGTGTAACCCTACCGTCAAAGACTATGACGATAGAAAAAAGGGTCAGATCTTGAAATTTTTTCGAACCAGAGTCGCATCCTGTTAAAGTTTAAAAAAAGGATCAAAACACGAAATTTGGCCTCGTGACGCGGCTCCGGTACTACTTGATGTTGACTTGACCCGGGTCTTGCATCCGTCGGTCGTCGTCTTCACGGAATCACGGGGCCGGTATACTTTAGTGCTGATTCTTCTCGCCCGGGCTCCCAGTCCCAGTAGCCAGTACTGCACTTCACACGGTGCTTTTCTGTCTCCCCTGCCAATCTCATCCAACCACACCAATGGCGGCGTCCATCCATCCACAAAGTAGCAGCATAGCGGGGCCGGGGCGGCTTGCTGCCGTGCCGGAGGGGAGCTCCACGGCCGCCTCCCCACCGCGCGGCCTCTACCGCGACTGGATTCGGACGGTCCCCGTGTCCGGAGCGCAGAGGCGATCGACTATGAGATCAACCATCTTCGGTCATAGCGGATCCAGCTACTCCAGTACATCGAATTCCTGCCCGTCCAACAACTCCGGCTACTCCTCCGGTTCAGCGTCCGATGTTGCGCTGGAGTGCTTGGGCAGCCAAGAAGAGCTCACGAGGATTGCTCGCCAAATGGTCAGCGACGGGTCGCATGGTCCAAGCATTCCACGACGCTTCATCCGCACCAGCATTCAAGCACGGTGGTAGCCCGGCTCCAGACCATGCCCTGGATAATTGGTTCTCGGAGCTCGACGTCGACTGGGTTCTCCAAATCCATGACGAGCATGGCTTACGGCGGCTGCTCCGAGACAAGCCGGTGACGACGCAAGACTTGGTCGACAAGTGGATCAGGGCTCTTACCGTAATTGCTGCCAGTATCAATGAGTTGGTATGCGCCTTCCAGATGCCAGCGGTCACACTGTTTGGCAAAGCGAGCATCACCGAGTTGTTTGATGTCGTGGATGTCATCATCACCGTTCTCCAAGCGGAGAAGCTACAGGTCGTGCTTGACATGTTTACCTGTGTCTGTGGTGTGTCGCACATATTTACGCCGGTTGTGATCTCACCAACACTCCAAAGAATTTTGAACGAGATAGGCGGCGCGTTAGAGAGACAAGGAAACAAGCTAAGCGAGATCATAGCAAGCACGATGGTGGAGGTGAGGAAACTCGTGGAGGAAGATGACTCATGGGCTATCGAGATCTCGCGAGGACGAGGCGAGGCTCACAACAACACTCGGTTCATAATGGATTGCATAGTATCCATGAGTAATGCGTGCATTTCAGTGCAAAGCACGTGATCTATCACACAATCATTTATCTGAAGGATCTGCTTTTCACGAAATCGGGGTCATGCTCCGATCAAAGCCTCGGGTATCTGTTTCTGCTCAATAATTCCTATTTCGTAGCTCATGTGGTGTCTGGGTCATCAGGAGTTCAGGACCTTTCATTCTTGAGCTGAGGCAACTCGCACTTATTCCCCCTCAATGTCAGAAGAGATTGTTACCTCGATGTTTCTTGGGGACCTGTGCTCTCCTGCGTACCAAAATCAAGATTTTCTGGACCGATCCATTGTTGGATCAACACCTCTTCACTGGCCAAATTCGAGTCGGCATTTCACAAAACGTACCAGAGTCAGAAGTTCTGGAAGGTTCCGGACCCTCAGCTCAGAGATGCGCTGCAGAGGGCTATCACCGAAAGAGTCATTTCAGGTTACCGCGACTACCTGGAGGAGCATCCAGAGCTAAAGAAACGCATTGGCCGTGAAAGCAGTCGTCCTGAAGTTTTGGAGGGGATGTTGGAAGAGCTATTTGAAGGGTGAAAACTGCTAGAGAGGCATCAAAGAGAGTCACCTGACAAATCAGATGCTGAAGTGATGTTTCACCGTTGTATTTGGATTTACTGTTTCCCTTTTATGTGGAGTTGTATTCTGAATTCCATTCCCCTGCAAAAAATGGTGTTCTGAATTCCGTTGGTAGCTTAATAAACGCCAGATACTATATCGACTGGGCATCAGCCATGGGTGTGCTTTTATTCGATTTCAAGATGCATTCTGCTTGTTTGTCAGTTTCATAGATAGATAAGTGGATATGTTAGTTTTGATTATACAGCATTAATTCTGTATGCACTTACTTTTGTCCGGTTCATTAAATCGTTTTTTATATCAACCTGTCGTATTCAAAACTTCAGCATGCTGATAATCACTGAAACTTAAAGGTAGCCCCGTATGAGAAAATTTCTATCACAAAAATAGTTATATTTGCCATGTATCTGTACTATTTGTATGTGAATATCCTTTTGCTTATCTGATTATTATGCACCATAATCTAGGCCAGCCGAAATGAGCATTTCTGGGTACACTATTATGTTCAGGCCTTTTCTTTTTGTGTGGTAACCAACAATAGAGCTGGATTACAACGCTCGGTGGCCCGCATTGTGAACCTCTTATGCCTTTATATAACTATTTGTACCATGTAAGATCATATCCACTAGTACGAAAGTCTGGCTAATGTCTAGATACAAAAAGGAGAAGAAAATGAAACGAAGATGAAATACTATATATCACCAAAATCTAGTATGCTATTCTAGGATGGAATAAAATATAGAGTATCAGCAAATGTCAGTGACCTGCGTGCTACTGCATGCGGTCATGTTAGTTGAGAGCCAGTTATAAAAAAAATTGTAAGTTGAGAGTTTAGAGCCTCACCGAAATACGGCGCCCTAGCAATCGTCTTGAGCAGGACGAACATCAGGGTAAAACAGAGTATCACGGACAGAGTCCTGTGGGCGCACAACAAGACGTAAAAGGGCCACATGTTCAGAACCTCGGACAGACTGAAAATACATTCAGATTTGAAATTTATCGGGGATCTGGGGAGCCCTAGCTGTATGAGTCACTCACCGTGAGGAGAGTTAAATGCATAAAACCACCACATTGAAGGCGACTTTTGCGAAAAAGACTACCCTACAGATTCTCTGCAGAAAACACCGCGTCTACGGTAATTCTTTTGCAGAAAGCACTGATCGGCGGAACGGGCCGTGTTAAACCTGTTTATGACAGGTGGGGCCAGTTTTTTGCGTACGTGGCACTGTCGGCCGTCCCGACAGCACCCGACGCCGTTAGACGTCCCCTTCACCGTTTCCCCCTTCACCATTTCCCCTTCCCGCCCCTTCACCATTTTCCCTTCCCGCCGCCCCCTCGCACCCGCACCCGCCGCCCCCTTGCAGCCGCCGCCCCCCTCGCACCCGCACCCGCCGCCCCCTCCACAGATGGCTAGTCCGGCGAAAGCAGGCGTTCCTGGCGGCGGCGCCCTGCCCGGCAGTGGCGCACCCGTCGTGGATCCCGATCCAGGCGAGCATTGCGGGAGCTCAAACCCTAACAAGGCGACGGAGCTGGAGGAGTGGCAGCTTTCGGAGGAGGACCCGCAGTATTCGGTGGAATTCCGGGCGGCGAGGGCATTCGCCGCGGCGGTGAAGGCGAATCCGACTGGAAGCCACCACATCGGGTCGTCCTACGGCGGCATATAGTGAGATCCCCATCTCTTTGCTCTTCTCCTCCCCGTTCCCCATTTGATTTCGTTTCTAGGGTTAGGTTTAATATTGTTGTCAGAATAGATTTAGTATTATCATCCTTTGCCCTAGGGTTTCCAATGTGATTTCGTTCACATTTGATTGATTGGTACTGTTTGTGCTGTGCCCTAGGGTTCATATTGCTCATGTAGTTGTTCTTAGGTACTGGTACTGTTTGTGATGTGCCCTGTGATTGTATTGGTACTGTTTGTGCTGTGCCCTGTGATTCAATTAATTTTAGTTAACCATATATTATTGTATTGCTAGGGTTTGGCCTGTGCCTAGGGTTTGTGTGTGATTGGCATGTGCCCTGTGTCATATGCATTTTAATTCAGCAATGTAGGTGATGTTCATGATAGATTGTCTCAAGTTAGGTGCTGTTGAGCTGTTTAATTTGTTTTATTCAGTTTAAATTAAGTACTTATACTGCATTGATATTTATTTTTAATTGTTTGCAGTCTGGATGATGAGGTTTGGGAATTGAGGATGCATTTTCATGACAGAGACAATATTGAGAGATCTATGATGCTGTCTGACATAACCTTTTACAACCTAGTAGCACTGATAGAGACAGACGGATATGGTTTTAGAGATTACATGTACTATGTTAGGGATCCAGGGCTAGGGATAGAAGGAATGGATGAAATAGATGATGATGACAAGCTTGAGGAAATCCTAGACCACATAGCATTGCAGAATAAGAAGGTCTTGAGTGTGACAGTTGTCAGGGCCAGTTCTCCCAAAGATGCAAATATAAACAGCAGTTCAAATGTTATTGAGCAACAGATCCCTCTAGAAGAAATTGGTGAGCCCAGACTGTACCAGATAGATCCTGCAGGAGTGTTGTTCAATGCAACAAATGTCAATGTAGCAGCAGTAAGTTCAGAAGCAGCAGTAAATTCAGAAGCAGCAGAAGAGGAGCCAATTCCCATACAGTTTGAAACACAGCACAGCACAAACAATTTGAATGTGGTGCCTACTTTAGAAGTGGAACAAGATCATGTACAAGTGGAAGAAGATCATGTACAAGTGGAAGAAGATCATGTCAACAATTCAGAGGAGCAACTGGAGATAGAAAGAGTTATGGAGGAGACTAGGAGGAAGGAAATTGAAATCTTCAGGAATAATAAGAAACAAAAAGAGAAGGTCAATTTGAAAAAAAAAGTTGCAGTGATGGACAAAGAAGAGGACAGTGATGATGATGATTTGATGGAATATGGTGATATCCTTGCTAGGCTTGAGGAGATGAAAAGACTGAGGGATGATCCATTACATCATTTTGAAGGGGACACAGATGTTGAGGAAATGTATGAGACAGATGAAGAACTATATGAGCCAGAAGGTGAAGAGAGTGAAGAAGAGGATGAAGATGAGATGGAATTGGAGGTAGAGGAACAAGGGGAGGACCTAGGGCAAGTTGTAGACAAGAAGAAAAAGGCCAAGAGACACAGAAAAGGCCCAACCAACAGATCACATGGAAGTGTAGATGAGGAGTTTGAGGAGGACTGGATACCATCATCTGATGAGGACAGGGAACGAATGGACTTGGGTGAGGAAGATGATGATGGTGCAGAAGCATTGGCATTTGTTTTGCCCAATGGGAGGAAAAGCAGAGCTAAGAAGATGAAGAAGAGAGTTTGATATGATGAGGAGAGAGCTCACCCATATGAGCAATTTGTGAAGCATCTTTGCTTCAGAAATGTGTACCAGTTCAGAACAACACTTCAAACCATGCACATTGCACAGAACAGGAACTTTCAGTACCATAGAAATTGCAGCGACAGGGTTATAGCACAGTGCATAGATGAGACATGCCCTTTCTATGTAGTTGGTTCTCTGATTGCAAATGAGAAGACATTTACCATCAGGAAGCAGTATATGGTGCACACATGCCCTTCTGTGTCAGAGAACACCAAAGTGACTGCTAAGTGGGTTGCAAAATTGTGTGAGGAAGCAATCAGAAATGACCCATGCACTACAATCACAACTATTATTAACACTGCAAAGAGCAAGTATGGTGTGGAAATATCTACCCACATGGCATACAGGGCCAAGAATGCAGCAAAGAAAGTTGTACTAGGAGATCAGAAGGCCCAGTACCCAAGTATTAGGGATTATTTGCAGGCTGTGCTTGATACTAATCCAGGTTCAAAGTGTATTGTCACAACTAGATATCTGAAGGAGCATCCAAGCAGAAACCCTAGGTTTCATGGTTTGTTCTACTGCCTAAATGGATGCAAAGAAGGGTTTCTTAGTGGCTGTAGACCATTCATAGGTAAATACCTGGTAATGATATTTCTATAACTAATGTGTGGATTGAACTACAGGCTGCTGAGCTGTAATTTGTGCTTTCATTTACTTGTTGTAGGTTTGGATGGATGCTTTGTAACACCCCCAGTGGTTAACTACAGTAATTCCATTTTGATAATGCCAAGTCAGCATGATTAACAGTGCACGATCATCATTTGCATCATAATGCTTTTCAACTCCTAACTCAAAATTCAAATTTAAGTGAAAGTGGAAAATAAAAGTTGCCTGAACCTGAAAACTAAAATGTGCATCATGTTGCAAATATTCTCATAGCATTTATAAAAATGATTGCAACATTTGTTGGAATTGTAAAAGGACTCGAACAACAAGGAACAGCAGCAACATAACACTGTTTAATCCTTTTTCAATTTAAATAAAATCCAAACAAAAAGATATGGACCCCAAACCAATTTCTAGCAGTGACAGATAATGCACTGTAAATAATGGAGCAAGTCTCATATTTTACAAAAGTCTTTTGGAATAAAAATAAAGAGAAAACAGAAAAGGAAATAAAATAATATAAAAAAAAAGTAAAAAGGAAAAGCCCCCCCCCCCCCGGACCAACTGGGCCGTGGCCCAGCTGGCCACCAGGCCACCACCCAGGCAGGCCCACCCCGGGCCTATACCCCCTCCCTCACCCCGAAACCCTAATCCCCCCCTCGCTCCTCTTCCCCCCCGATCCAGTTCTGGATCGGGCCGCGCCGACGCCGCGCCCATCGCCGCCGCCGTCTCCGGTGCCACCTCGCCGGACCTCCCTCTCCATCGTCGCCTCGTCCCCCGCGCCCCCTCTCTCCCTCGGCGCGCAACGCGCCGCGCCCCGGTGCTCGCCCCCTCGCCGTTGGACGCCGCCTCGCCGGAGCGCTCCCCCGCCGGCCTGCTTCCGCGCCGTCCCCGTCGTCCCCCGTCACCCTCCTCGCGCACCGCTGCCTCTTCCCTCCATCGCCGGTGAGGCCCGTGGCCTCCACTCCCCTCCTCTCTGCCCGCGGTCATCGCGCCCGCGCTGTCCCCGCCGCGCTCCCGCACGCCCTGAAGCTCCCTCGCCGCGCCCTTCTGTCGCTCGCGCAGGCGCCCCGCGACGACCGCTCCGCCTCTCACCGCGCTCGCCCCGCTCTCCTTGCTGCGTCGCTCGCCAGCCACTGCCGCCCCGCACGCGCCCGCACCGGCTACGGCCGCCGCTGCTCCCCTCTGCTCCGCCACCCCCGCCGCCTGCGCCGCGCGCCGCCACCCCCCTGCCGCTCCGGCCCCGCGCGCACTGCCGCGCGCTGCCGCGGCCTCGCCCGCCCGCGCCCACGCGTGCCATTTGGGCACCGGACATGTCCGGTCCCAAACGGGCATGCTCCGGACATGTCCGGCCCTGGTCCACTGACCAGTGGGGCCCACAGCCCTGCCTGTTAATTAAAATAAATAATAATAAACAATATAATTAAAATAAATAATTAATTAGTTAATTAACACTGTTTAGATTAGTCTAATTTGATTAATTAGATTAATTAAATGTTAATTAACTTAAGTAACCCTGGTTAATTAGAGCTAATTAATTAGTTAACGTAATTAACCTTGCTGACATCAGCATGATGTCATGCTGACATCAGCGAGCACTATTCTGGATAATGTTTAATTTAAATAATAAAAATAAATTCAGAAAATTAATAAAAGCTTTAGAAAATCATATAAAATAATCCGTAGCTCAGATGAAAATACTTTGTACATGAAAGTTGCTCAGAACGACGAGACGAATCTGAATACGCGGTCCGTTCGTCCGTCACGCGTCCCTAACTATCCGAACTTGCAACCGTTCCCCTCTTATCCTCTGTCCGATAATTCCAAAGACCCGGGAAATATCGTCAGATATTCTCCCGCTCCGTCTGTTACGTGTGATGCTGCGTTAGACTACCCCTAGCACCGTGTATCGTATTTGTCATGCTCATGTTTGCTCTATATTTATACTGTTTCCTCCCCCTCTTCTCTCTCGATAGCCCCCGACCCCGACGTCGTCCCCGAGACCGACGCAGCTCCGGATCCCGAAGACACCATAGACGACCTTGCCCTTGCCGCCGAGCAACCAGGCAAGCCCCCCCCCCCTTTTGATCATCCCGATATCGCCCATTCTATATTCTCATGCTTGCATTAGAATTACTTCTGCTGCTGCTTTACCTATTCTGATGCATAGCCTGTTCATTGTAACCTGCTGTTGATAATTACCTACATATCCTAAACTGTTTAGTCTAGGCTGGGTAGAGACCTATCAGTGACCCCACTTATCCCGACTGCCGCGCTGGATCGTCAGAAGACCCGATCAATGGGATTGAAGACCAGGACCCGACACCGCACATCACCCCCCCCCCTTAGTTGTAACGACACTGCAGCGTTACTATCGAGTGCCGAGGGTGAAACCTCTTGTAGCACTTCTGATGTTAACTCTGTAGAGTAGCTATTCGGTCGTGGTCATCGAGGGTGATTCCTCCTTCACCGCTTCCGATAACGACGCTGTCCTACAACACCTCAAGTGTGGACCCAGTGAGGGTGATTCCTCCTAGTTCACCTTGACGGATACATCGAGTGGGAATTCAATGAGGGTGATACCTCGGATTCCCTGATGTTATGGACACACGGATACTTGGACCTTACAATGTTACTTGGAAAGGCGGGTCGACCCTGAGGGGTACCCGCGTGTGATGTGAAGGCGGGTTGCCAGTGTGGTGCCCGAGTGGTGAATACGAGGCACGGCCGGGCATTCTTAACCCTTGCCGCAAGTCCTCGAGACGGGGCAACGGGGTCACATCTTTCGTGAGTCTCTGCTCGTTACCGCAAGCCCTAGTCCTAATGATTTGGATATTTGATCCGAGCAGGCCTCTGGCCTGATAGCACTAACCATCACATGGGCATAGTATGGGCGTTCTGCATCGTATGCATCAGCCGAAAGCTCTGTCAGACGTCCAGTTCAGCATGGCGGCACGGTCGGATCGTGTCGGCCACCCGAGGCGATGCTGGTATCCACCCTGTGCGCAACGACCCGGAGGGCGAGGGGCGATGGCCAAGACCCCCTTGCGCTTAGGACGTAGACCGGCGGGGACCTCTCTGCTGAGCTGTAGGTAGGGTTGCGATGTGTCGTTTGGCCGAGGCCGGGCATGACCCAGGAAAGTGTGTCCGGCCGAAGTTAATCGAGCGTGTTGGGTAAGTTGGTGCACCCCTGCAGGGAAGAACACTTCTATCGATAACCGGTCCTACGGTAAAGGACACTCGGAGTTGTATCCTGATTGATACAATTTAGAACTGGATACCTGTGATGAGACCCGTATATATGGCTCTGGGATTGCTTTCTCGCAGGGAGTCGAGAAAGGATCTCTGGGTGAGGTTGATATTATTACTACTACTTTATATGGCATTGTTCTACTCTCTTCTACTGCTGCAAGACCGCTGAAGATGCTAGTCTTCGATAGGACTAGGCCTTCTCTCTATTCTGGCATTTCTGCAGCCTAGTCCACATATACAGCCTCCCCTTGATAATGTTGCATATGTAGTGTAGATCCTTGCTTGCTGAGTACTTCAGAGTACTCACGGTTGCTTTGTTTTCCTTTTTCTCCCCATATCAGTTTGACGTGACCAGAGGACGGAGCCCCCTGAGACAGATGCCCCGACGATCGTTACTACTACTACCCAGAGGATGGATACTACTACGAGTTGACTGACGACCAGGAGTAGGATCGGAGGGTCCCAGGCAGGAGGCCTTCGCCTTTCGATCGTAGTGTTTTATTTTGCCCCGCCTTTCTAAAGGCCTTTCTGTACTTTCTTTTATATCTGTACTCAGATATCTGATGCTTCCGCTGACGCTTGTTCGCAAGCTTATGTATTCGAGCCCTCGAGGCCCTGGCTTGTAATATAAAGCTTGTATGACTTTATTTATGTTTTAGAGTTGTGTTGTGATATCTTCCCGTGAGTCCTTAGGCTTGATCGTGTGCATTTGCGTGTATGATTAGCGCGCGATTAAGCCGGGGCGTCACATGCTTCATAAAGCTCACTACTGGTCAACAGATTCTTGCTGCTACTGGAAGAGATGGGAACAATAATATATTTCCCATTGCTTTTGGAATTGTTGATAAGGAGGACACCAATTTCTGGACTTGGTTTCTGTATCAGCTGAGGACAGCACTAGGTGGCCAATCTGGGAAGTTTGGTAACTACACAATAATTTCTGATAGGCAGAAGGTAATAAAATGCACTTGTGCTAGTTGTAGTTACTTTCATCTAGTTCTTTCTTGTAGTTACTTGCATTTAGGTGTAGTTACTAAGTTATAGTTAATTTCACACAGGGCCTGCTTAATGCAATAAACAGAATCTTCCCAGATTGCCCACAAAGGTTTTGCCTCAGACATATTTATCAGAACTTTCAAAATGCTGGGTTTAGAGGGCCAGAATTAAAGAAATACATGGATGAAGCAAGTTACTCATACACTGAACATGGGTTTAATGTTGCAATGGATGAGTTAAAGAGAGAGTGTGAGGCAGCTTGGGACTGGCTTAATAAAATCCCAAAGCACACTTGGGCCAGACATGCTATGGACACCAATTGCAAAACAGATTTAGTAGTTAACAATTTAAGTGAGGTTTTCAACAAGTGGGTTCTAGATGTAAGAGCTAAGCCAATAAAGACCATGGTTGATGGAATTAGAACAAAGTTAATGGTGAAGTTCAATACAAATAGAACCAAGACTCAGACAGTCAGATGGGAGATTTGTCCAACATATGCAGAGAAATTGGAGGAATCAAAGAAGTGGTCTAGAAACTGCCAATCATTGATGGCTGGCCCCAATCTTTACCAAGTTACTAGTGGGAAGAATACTTATCCTGTCAACCTACAACATAGGACTTGTGGGTGTAAGAAGTGGGACATTACAGCAATTCCTTGCAATCATGCTGTTTCTGCCATAAACAAGGCTAAGCTTCAGCCAGAGGACTTTGTTCATGAATTTTTCAAAAAACCTATGTACTTGGCAGCTTACAGTCCTATAATATATCATGTCCCTGGGCCTGACATGTGGCCAAAGACAGATAGTATGGACATTGAGCCTCCCATTTTCAAGGAACACAAGGGCAAATCACAGACTAAGAGGAGAAAGGGCCAATTTGAGAAGCCAGCTCCCAAAGACACCTCAAGGATGGCCTCAATTACCTGCTCCAACTGCCAGAAGGTGGGCCATAGGTACACCAATTGCCATGATACTTTGAAGCCTGCACTGGCTATGAGAAAGAACAAGCATGAGGTAACTTGATATTAATTTGTTTTTTCTTGGTACTTTGTTATTTACAAATCTTAAAATAACTTGTATTTTCATTGCAGCCAAGCAGCACATCTTACCCACCTGATGCACCTGCAAGGACTGAAGCCTCTGCTGCTGCCACTACTGCTGGAACTTCAAGGAGGCCACCAACTGCTGCAAAGGCAAAATCTGCTTCTACTGCAGCTGCCACTCCTGCTGGATCATCAAAGAGGCCACCATCTGCTCCAAGGGCAAACTCTGCTACCACTGCTGCTGGAACATCAAGGAGGGCACCAGCTGCTACAAAGGCTAAATTTGCTGCCACTCCTGCTGGATCATCAAGGAGGCCACCACCAGCTCCAAGGGCAAACTCAGCTACCACAACTACTACACCAGCTAGGTCATCAGCTGCAAGCAAGGGGAAGGCAGCAGCAGCCACTAGATCTTCCACTGCTGCTGCAAAGGCACCAAGGTTAGCCTTCCTGCCTCCCAGAGCAAGTGATGGTTCCCAGAGAATCAGAAAGCCCAGCAACAGAATGAAGGGCTACTTGACTGCTTCTGGTGCAGAATGGTAACCATTTGTGCTGTGTGAAACATTTGTGCTGCTTCTGGTGCATGTTGGTTGTGCTGTCTAAAACTATGCTACTTGCTTGTGCTGTCTAAAACTATGCTACTTGCTTATGTTGATCAATTAATGTAATGCTACTCCAGTGTCAAACTATGGCTACTCAAGTGTGTAATGCTACTCCAGTTAATGTTGTGTTGCTCTTGTCATGATGAAGATTTAGCTACTCCAGTTATGATTCTTGTTAAGTTCTAGTTCTAGTACTCCAGTGTCAAACTATGGCTAATCAAGCAATGCCTCGGCGTCGACAAAACCCCTAAAACCCACAACTTCACCCTAATTGATGCCTCGGCGTCGACAAAACCCCCTAAAACGCCAACTTCACCCTAATTGATGCCTCGGCGTCGACAAAAACCCTAAAACCCCAACTTCACCCTAATTGATGCCTCGGCATCGACAAAAACCCTAAAACCCCAACTTCACCCTAATTGATGCCTCGGCGTCGACAAAACCCCCAAAACCACAACTTCACCATAATTGATGCCTCGGCGTCGACAAAAACCCTAAAACCTCAACTTCACCCTAATTGATGCCTCGGCGTCGACAAAAACCTAAAACCCTAACTTCAGATCACAATCATCAGTTGCAAAGAATAATACTTAAGATCACAATCAACAATTATAAAATAGCTTACTTAAGATCATATGCACCAACTCTAAATACCATCACATTCAGCATAACTTCAAATCCATACATAATCCATACATTACACAACCATAGTTCAGTAGTACTCTAGTTCATAAACTACTATCATTAAAGCACAGCCAAACCACAACCTACAAAAGGTCAGCAAATGCAAATGATAGTGCCCCATAGCCAGGTGCTCATTCAGTTAGGATGGCCTTGATCCCCTGCAGCTTCAAATTGCTATCCTGCAGCTTCACCTTGTTGTCCTGCAGCTGCACATTGCTCTCATGCAGCTTCACATTGCTCTCTTCCACACTCTTCTGGAGCTCATCAATGTGGATCTGCAAGTTCTTCCTCTCTTCAGCTAGCTTCACCTTCATGTTCCTAATGACATTGGCTTGAGCAGCTGCTAGGTTCTTAACCATGTCATACTTCTCCTGCAACTTCTTGGTTTCTGCATCTGTCTTTTCCATGTCTGCCCTCTGCTGTTGGGCATCCAAAAGTGCATTCACATCTTCAACCAACTTCTCATAGCTGGCATTCAGCTTGTTCTTCTCTTGTGTCAGCTGGTGGACAGTAAATGAATTCATCAAATTGTCTTCTGTCCTGTTTCTCTTAGTCTCTTCATACATATGCCATAACTTGGACAATGCATTCTCAAGACAGATGGGCCAAGCTGGATCAAGCCATTCAACTAGTCCACAGCTTCTACCTTCCTGAAAAAATACAGTAAATAATGTTGGCAGATTATTTATAAAGTCTCCTAAAATTCAGAACTGGCAAGGTCAAGGAAGAATATTTGCTAATGATGCTGTGCTCAAAAGTAAACATTGCTGGCAGAGTATCCAAGCTGCAGGCCTGTCCTAAAGTAAACAATGATGTGCTCAAAAGTAAACAAGTACTTACTAAACTGTTATGGTGTGCTAACCTATGCATCTTTTGCCTTATTTTATAATTAACATTCCATTGTCCTAACTAAAAAATGTTGCCAGATCCTAATAAAATGTAGCCAGATCCAGACTGTAAAATGGTGGCAGAGTAAACAATGACTTCATCCACTGTCCTAACTAAACAATGTTGCCAGATCCACTAAACAATGCTAACACAGTACATATACTTATTAAACAAAGCCAATGGTAACTTCATACCTTCTCTGCACAACGAAGATACCTCCTTCCAGTGTGAATCCCTTCGAAAGCAACTGCCCTCTCTGCTGCCTTGCCATGTCCATGGCACAAAACAAGCAAGTCCGTCTCAGGGCCCTCGAAATCAGAGTCTTCAGTGCTAGCAGGAGCCTGGAGTGGCACAGCATTGATCCACAATATTGAGAACAAGCTGGATCGAGAGATCCCAGAGTACCAAACCCTAACCCTAACTGTAAGAACTGACCTTAATGATGCCGTCGTCGGAAGCAGAACTCACGTACTCCACGGTGTTCTCGCTACTGTCCTCACTCCAGGACACCATCTCGTTCGCGCGCGCCGGGGGGGAGGGGGGGCGGCGCGGCGGCGGCGAATGCGGCGAGAAGAGAGGAGCGCGAGAGACAGAGGAGAGAGCGAGCAGAGTGGCGGGCGACCGACCGACCAGACCGGTTCGGTCTTAAGAGACAGGAGGGAGCGAACGGTACCGGCGTCTAACGGCGTCGGGTGCTGTCGGGACGGCCGACAGTGCCACGTACGCAAAAAACTGGGTCCACCTGTCATAAACAGGCTTAACACGGCCCGTTCCGCCGATCAGTGCTTTCTGCAAAAGAATTACCGTAGACGCGGTGTTTTCTGCAGAGAATCTGTAGGGTAGTCTTTTTCGCAAAAGTCGCCTTCAATGTGGTGGTTTTATGCATTTAACTCCCGTGAGGAAGATGTTGAAGAACTGCTCGAGCCTCACGAGTCGTGAGTAGCAAGAAGAGGAACACATGGATGATGAGACAGGGTAGCTCCTTTTCGGGAAAAAAAATAGACAGTGTAGCACCGATGTCGTCTTGTTGCATCAAGCATGACGACATTCGCGTGTGTTCACTCCATAGGCCAACTACCTCGGTAAGGTGGTGGATGTTCGGTGTGGTATGACAACGGACAAATCATCGGCCTCTTAACGGCCATGGTGATGGTCTGATGTGGAAATCCGTCTCACACGTCTACTAGTGAAGCTCCGGCCTAGTGTGGAGAACTGACAGCCGTGACTCAGAAGATCTGTCGTCAAGCTTATGTTTGGAACACACTGCATGTCCGAGGTGAAAACCCTTGTTCTGGTCTTTACTGTTCGGGATTAAATAGCGGCGGACTTGCATTGTTATCTTATTGATGACATTGTCTCCTTGCTGATGTGTTGGCCTTATTTTGTTGGTCTCGGGTATTAGAATGGAAATCCTTGTCCTGTTCCTCACCGTTCAAGTGTAGTTGCTTATGTTTTGTATTTCACTACTTTAGCCTTGTTGCCTTGCATTAACTTTAATAAAAACCATTTTTTTTACATCAATTGTGTGTGCGGGTTTAAACCTCCTTTTAGGGAAAAACCTCCTTTGATGATAGGTCGAGGGTTTAAACCTCCTTTTAGGGGGGAAAAAAAATCAACAGTGTAGCACTTTCCTTGTTGCCCGGCATGCTGTAGCTGTGGTTCCTTTGGTGAAGGCATGTGCGGGCGCCTTCCTAGAAGCTGTTGGTGTAGCCGCCAACCGCGGCTCCGGTACTTGGTGCTGACTTGATCCACGTCTTACATCTGTCAGTCGTCGTCACGGGTGGGCCTGTTTGGATGGTAGCCCACGGCTGCCATGCCAAATTCTTGGCGTTGACTGGAGTGCTTGGCGTCCGTTTGGATTGCAGCCAAAGTTTTGGCTCACAACCAATTATTTGGTCACTCGATGAGTTTCTGTGTACGCACGCTGGCGAGTTTTCCGGCGGGCGAATTCCTTCGCCAATATTTTGGCTCGCCCCCGTTTTGGTCGGGCAGGCATGGGCGCAATCCAAACAGGCCCATCGTCATATTCTTCTCGCCCGGGCTCCCACTCCCAGAGTCCCAGTTCCAGTATTTTTCTCTCTCCCCTGCCATCCTCATCCAACTGAACCAATGGCGTCCATCCATCCACAAAGTAGCAGCTCCGCGGCTGCCTCCCCGCCGCGTGACGGCCTCTACCGCGACTGGATTCGGACGGTCACCGTGTCCGGAGGGGCGAGGAGATCGACCATGAGATCAACCATCTTGGGTCATAGCGGATCCAGCTACTCCAGTGCTTCGAGTTCCTGCCCGTCCAACAACTCCGGCCACTCCTCCGGTTCAGCGTCCGCCGTTGCGCTGGAGCGCTTGGGCAACCAAGAGCTCAGGGGGATTGCTCACCGAATGGTCAGCGACGGGTACGCCCAGCGCATGGTTGAAGCATTCGTCCGCGCATCTCCTGCACCAGCATTCCAATTCGGTGGTATCCCGGACCATGCTCTGACAAATTGGTTCTCCGAGCTCGACGTCGACTGGGTTCTCCAAATCGACGACGAGCCAGGCTTACGGCGGCTGCTTCGATACAAGCCGGCGACGACGCAAGACTTGGTCAAGAAGTGGATCCGGGCTCTTACCGTAATTGCCGCCAGTACCACTGAATTGGTATTCGCCTTCCAATGGACGCCGTCGATCGCACCGTTTGGCAAAGCGACCATCACCGAGATGCTCGGTGTCGTGGATGTCATCATCACCGTTCTCGAAGCGGAGAAGCTACAGGTCGTGCTTGACATGTTTACCTGTGTCTATGGTGCGTCGTACATCGACTTGATTGAGCCGCTCAGGATCTCTCCAGAAGCCCATAGCATTTTAGAAGAGATAGGTGACTCGTTACGGAGACAAGGAAACAGGCTAAGCGAGGTCATAGCAAGCACGCTGGAGGAGGTGAGGACACACGTGGAGGAAGATGACTCATGGGCTATCGAGATCTCACAAGGTGGAGGCGAGGTTCACAAGAACACTCGGTTCATCATGGATTGCATAGTATCCATGATGAATGCACAGACTTCAACGCGAAACTCTGCACCGAGCCACAACTCTGAAAACCACCTTGGTGGCCTGATCGATGGCACAATCGATTATCTCAAGGTTCTGCTCTTCACAAAATCGGAGTCATGCTCGGATCAAAGCCTCCGGTATCTGTTCCTGCTCAACAATTCCTATTTCGTAGCTCATGTGGTGTATGAGTCATCAGGATTTTTCATTCCTGGCATGTGGCACCTCACACTTCCGTCTGAATGTAAGAAGTACATGGATAGTTATCTCGATGTTTCTTGGGGACCTGTGCTCTCCTGCTTACCAAAAATCGAGATCTCCTGGATTGATCCATCGTTTGATCAACAACCCTTCGCTGGCCAAATTCGAGTTGGCATTTCACAAAACGTGTCAGGCTCAAAAGTTCTGGAAGGTTCCGGACCCTGGGCTCAGAGATGACCTGCGGAGAGCTATCACCGAGAGAGTCATTTCAGGTTACCGCGACTACCTGGAGGAGCATCCGGAGCTAACAAAACATGCTGGCCGCGAAAGCAGCAGTCCTGAAGTTTTGTAGGAGATGTTGGGAGAGCTATTTGAAGGGTGAAAAGTGCTCGAGGCATCAAACAGAGTCACCTCACAAGTAAGAGGCCAGAGTAATGTTTCAGCGTTGTATTTGTAAAAAAAAAATTCCTTTCCTTTTGAAGTGAAGCTGTATTCTGAATTCTGTTGGCAGCTTAATAAGCGCCAGATACTGTATCAACTAGGCACCTGCTGTGGCTGTTTTAAATTTGATTTCCTGATTCCATTTCCATGTCAAATACTTCCACATCTGCTTCTCCGTCAGTTCCATACATAGATAACTGCCATGTTTATTTCTGATTATGCAACATCATATATGCACTTGTTTTTTTGTCTAGTTCCATAAAAGTTCAGCTTGCAGATGCCATGAGCACTGAAAAGTAAAAGTAACCACATACTTGGGGAAATTTGGTCACAAAATGGTCACAAAAAACAGTTATATTTGCCCGGTATCTGTACTATTTATATGTGAAAATTCATTTGCGTTACTTATACACCTGTAAGAGTACTAATGCTTATCTTACTATTCTACACCATTATATATCTAGACCAGCAGAAATAAACATTGCCGATACATTACCATTGAGCTATATATTTTTAATCTCCTAGAGCGAATGTTCAAGCCTTTTTTAACCTTTATAAATATAATACAATAGATTAATTGGACAGACTTAATACCATTTTCAATCTTGAGCTAAACTGACGATATACGCAACATGTGTCGTCATCACGGTTTTCCCAATGTCTTTTCAACAGCAAAAACTGAATCAGCAAAACATCAAGACTTTTCCTTCAACAAGCATCAAAACCCTTGATGTTACACAAACCACAGCACAGCTGGATTACACCGTTCATGGCCCGCGGTAATGCCTGACCAACGGTGCACATCTCTCATTGTAAATCTGTGATGCATTTATAAACCTATATTCTCTATGTAAGATTCACAAGTACGAAAGTCTGGCTAATGTCTACATACGAAGAGAAGGGAGAAAAAGGTTGGAATACAATATATCACCAAAATTTAGTATGATACTCTACGATGCTCTAGCACGGAGGTACGTACAACCGGTCAGTCTTCATTTCCAAGGGACTTCTTGACAGAATCATTCTGCATCAGCTTCTATTGAGCTCTGCACGGCATGAGGAGAACGGAGGGTTTCATGCGTTTGACAGGCCTTCATTGTCTTGCAATGCTCCGCCTCATCGTCCCGTACATTCACGAATACATCATACAAGTTATCTGCAATGGGTTAAGGGGAGCAGTGAGCAGTTCATTCATACTCATAATCTTTATGGACAAAGCATTAAAGGGGAGAGTCCAGCTTTTTTTTATAGGCGCTATATTATCAGCACAGAGGGTTAAAATCCGAATGGCACGAGTAGGAGAGTCAGCAGATCAAGAAACAATCTACTGAAATGAATCATAACTGTGATTTGATGGGTTTTCTATAATATATGTTCCAGCAAAAGGTGGCAGCTAGCACACCTTTCCAATGAACTCATGTCTTTGAACAGACAAATCAGTGAAATTAATTCCCAAAGCTACAGGCAACTTGTGAAGCCCTGACATTCTGAAAACCTTAACTCAGTAAAACTGCCAAGGGGGGGGGGGGGGGGGGGGGGGGGGGGGAACTTACCAACTTTAGGCCTCCTAGAATTTGGAGCTCTTGATGTTTGAAACTCATCTGGGAAACAAGCCATGCAAGCAATAAGCATAGATATTGATGTTTAATATAAAGCATAGAATAAATACAGGTTAAGGTACATCTAGAAAAGAACACAAGTGAAGTAAGGGCCTACCAAACATGTAGAGATCCTCATTCATGTAATAGTTTACAGCCACCTCTGGAGCTGGTAGCTTTTTCAACTCCTCTGAAATAAGAACGAGTAGCTGACATTATTACGGAATTGGAAGTGTCATTACAGCAAAGCAAACATGTTTGCATTGGGAGAACACATTAACTGAGTTAGCAGCTTTCCCAGTGCCCAGGTAGGTAGGCACCAAAACTATGATTTAAGCAAAGAGCAATCAATGGTTTGTACAATTTAAGCTTTCCATTTTTTGGTAGGATTAGGAAGGGCAGATTTAAATATAGGTTAAAGGATAATGATATAAAATGCAAAATGGATTCCATTACAAAGTTACAATGATTTGGCCCTCAACCCCTCAGCTCAAAAAATTCTGAACAGAAGGTTAAATACTTCAAATCAAACATGGAAACAAGAGATAACCAACTTGACTACATAAGCTAATACTCTGTATTCAATAGGCAAGGTGCTGTTATTCCATAAAATCCTAGATAGAGAACTTGCAAAACAGGAAGAATTTACTTAGCCGAGTAAAGTTGCCTTACCTCCATTGAGCTTAAGGAACTTGTCATAAGTTGAGTATGCATGCCTCTCAACACATTCTGAAAAGTGGTCTGCACATAGATATCCGAGTTCAGAGCAGCTTTATCATCACAAAAACACAGTAACAAAAAAGAAACATCTGCTTCATAAGTAGAATTAATATGTGCACTCACATGCCATTCTTGGGCTCAGCATGTACATGGCAACAGTGACGAAGTAGTAAAAGAAGGCACTAAACCGCGCAAGAAAGCGATCAAGCCATACAGAGTTGCCACCCAATGCCTGATATGAACCGAGAGAAGGAAGAAGGTAAGAAATATGCAATAGCATAATCCAACAGAAAACTATATATATCAAGAGCTGAAGTTAAGGGCAGAGAAGAAAACAGGATGTATTCATTTTGACATGACATTGAAGGAACAGACATCTTAAAAGATTTTGGACATACTTCCATGATTAAGAGGTGATGGAACTCGTTCATGCTTTCAGCAAAGTGCACTTTGATGTTATCAGCTCTTCTCGACCATCCAAAGGTCTCGTACAAGTGAAGCACCGATATAAACGCTGTTCAACAATCAATTAGTCAGTTAACAAGACAGTGAGTAAATTTGTACTGTATGCCAGACAATACCAAAACCATATATGTAGAGGCAGAATTCAGTGAGCTGCAGGCATGAAGATGAGGCCCTCACCGAAATACGGCACCCTGGCGATGGTTTCGAGCACGAAGAACCTTGCGTAGTCCCGGTCGCGGTACAGAATATCGAGTATAAAGATGACAGTATCCTGCGGACACACCAAACGTTAAGGCCGATAGTGAAATCTGATCCCGAACCCACCGGGAATCTGGGCTGGAGCCACTCACCGTGAGGAATACGTTGAAGGACTGCTCGAACCTGACGACCCAGTCGCCGTCCTCGCCGGCGAGGGTGAGCTCCTCGTCGAATCCACCCTCTTCTTCCGGGGGAGCGGCGGCGGCCTCCCTGACGGGGAAGGAGTCCTCGACGGCGGCCACCTCGGCCTCCTGCTGCTCCTTCTCCTGCCGCGTCCTCGCCGTCGCCTCCGCGCGGATCCTCCTCCCCCTCCTGCGCAGACACGAAATCACCAGGCCGAGCGGAGAGAGCGGAACGGCGAGGATGGAGCGGGGGATCGAGTCGAGCGGGTTACCCGGAGGCGAGGACGACCGGATCGAGGCGGAGGCGGCGGGCGCGGGGAGGGAGGGGGAGGAAGGCCGGCGGGGCGCGCGCGGCGGCGGGGCTGCAGGCGAGCGCGGCCCGGAGTGGCGCCGCGGAGGCGGCCATGGCGGCGCGGGGAGGGGATATTCGCCCGGGGTCTGGGGGATGTGGCAGTGTGTGTGTGAGGGGCGCGGCTCGGCTCGGCGGCGAGGGAGGGGTGGTGATGGGCACGGGGAGTGGTGGGGTGGTGGTGGGTATATTCGCGCGGGCGCACGGCGCGTGGGTTGTTTTGTCGTCGGGGGGAGGCGGGAGCGCGACGGCCGCGGAAACGACGGCGCGGCGGACGGAGGAGGCGAAGCGAGGCTAGCGTGACCGCGATGGGGTGCGCGTGGGCAGTGGGCCGGCTAGTGCTGCCGACCGGCCTCGCTGGTTGATCGCTACTGCAGGGGAGGCCCGTGGCCCGTGCCGTCCGTGTCCCGGTGCCGAACGGTTTGCGGCAGAGAGCGAGAGGAGGCGCACGCCACGAACTCGGTCAACTTTGGCCGTGACTCAACCATCTGTACGGCTGTGAGTCGCCTGGTAGCACGAACGGCATGTGAGCTACTACCAGGCAACAGCGTCCTGAGTTATCCAAACACAAATATGGCGACGAGCTTCCAAAAAAAAACACACATGGCGACGAGACAAATATCGCCAGGAGTTTCAGGGCTATGGTGCATCAGCCCCGTCTGTTACTTATCAATCAAGCAGCAGGTTTAGTTGCTAGCGCTACAAAATTATCCACCACCGGATGGATCAGACCGACTGGCGGCTGGCTGACCGCCAGTTCACATTAAGCTACATCATCTTAGCAATGTTTGCCCTCTATTCTCAGGCACATCATCGATAGTTTCCTTCAAAACCCCGCGTTATCTTTCTAATCAGAGACTCATCTGCAGCCTGCCGCCGCCGCTGTTGGCTGAGAGCCACTGCTGACGTTCGCAGAGGAAACGTTGTTTGAAAGGGGCTCGGCACCCTGGCCCTTGTTGACAGAGGCCCTGCTCATCGAGGGGGCCTCGGCGTCCATGCCAGGAAGTGGCGGGGCGTCCGAGCTCTTGGAGGCGTGCCGGTTGCTCCTGAACTTGGTCCTCAGCTTGCTGAAGGGGCGCCAGTGCCACCTGTTCTGCGACTTTATCTGGCCCATCAGCTTCTGCTGCTCCCTCCGGACGATCCTCCGGGTGTACCAGGCTCCGCCGCGCCACCCCAGGGCGTACCTGAAAGTCACACAAGGTGGCAGGTTTCATCGTTCAGGTTCGCAAGATGATAATAACACTGACTATTGAGCGTTGGTGTCAGAATGGATTCTGAGATTCACGGAAGACACCAGGACAACTTATGTGCAGCAATTGATTCAGAGGAACTGAGGCATGACAGCAAGTTTAGCATGCTTTTTTAAAAAAATTGGAGAATATGCAGAATCACGGCGAAACTATGTCGTTTGTGCATGTCCCAGTTATGCATATAGTTGGAGGCAACTAAATAAATGGCAACATCAGAGCTACTACACTTTTGCCTGTATGCATATCCAGGTGGTGCCAAGTTGGGGCAGGGTGTTCAAAACCAGATGTGATATTAAATACTGTCCATTCTTTGCAGAAAATTAAAACTAAACTCGAAAGCAACCAATAAAATGACCCAAAGTAAATAGCCTCTGTGCAGCACTTGCTCTTAATTATTTCAAAATGAACTCAGATGTACCAGGAACTTTAGCAGGGATTTTGATTATGGAGTTCCTTTGGAACATATACAGAGGATGACAGCAAAACTATGTCGTTTGCGCATGTCCCAGTAATGTGTATAGTGGGAGCAGGGTATTCAACTAAATATGTGGCAGCATGAGGGCTACACTAAGTTGGAGCAGGGTAATAGAAAAGCAGCTGTGATATTAAATACTATCTCTGCAGAAAATGAAAAATAAACTCGAAAGCAACCGATAAAATAACACATAAGTAAATAGGCATTCACATCCTAACTCAGTATGTCAGTGTTACAGCCAACGATTATATGAACATATGATTCTATGATTGATTGAGAGTTGAGGCATGTTGATCAGCATTGACTGCATTAATATGAGCATAGAGAGTATATATAAGCTTCACTAGGGCATTGAAACCTTATGTATGTAGAGAGTAAGTAACATATGCCTGGTGCTACCAATACATATAGTATTGAAAGGTTTGGATCATAGTAAATTAGTATATATATTAAGAACAGCATGAACATACCCAACAACCGTAGTTGTCAATGCAGTGGCTATACAAGCTGAAGTGCTAATATTATAGGAGGTAACAATCTTTTTGATCTCATCATGTTCAACTTTGTGGGTGTTCCTCAACTGTTCAGAAAATAAAAGAGAAGAAATATATCAAAGATTGTCCAGAGTACATATTCAGTAAAACAAATAAATATTGATGATACATCAGGTAGTCGATCTGCCGTCTAGAATGAAACAGGAAATGGAAGCAGATGTTTCTAACTGTATGAAAGTTGTGACCATCGGAGTGTAAAACTCCACTGTTATAAACACACCATAACTCATCACAAATGTTAAATATCAGCACCTCAAATTTAAAAAAAGAGTTGAAACAAACAACAAAATACATGTTAATCTCACCATCAGAAAACATGAAAGCATGTTGCACTGAATTGACAAAGTAACAGATCTCAAAAAAAAAAAAAAAGAATTGACAAAGTAACACATATGCACACAGGATTGTCTTATGCTAAGCCTACCCTGGTGCCATCTTGAACTTCTGTCAAGAGTCTTAACTGCCTATTAGCATTTCTATAAGTCGTGCACCGAGAAATGCACATTACAAAAGGAAAAGAATGTAACCCATTCACAAAACAAATAACCATGACATTAACAGGCTATCTCCTAAATTGCTTACAGATTCCTCAATGGAATGAAGCCTCTTGTCGATCTTTGCTTGCTGCATATGACGAAGAGAATAACCTATAAAAAGAAATTAACGTTTTAGAAACTGTAAATCATCCAAAAAGAAAATTACCAAGTAAACTTAAGAAACAGTACAGATGTACAGCATAATGACATATGCTCCACCCGGTATGCATTACCAATATTACCAAAAACAGCACATAAAGTCGACTGCCTTTGATAATCGTAGTACACGAAAGGAGGCCTATCAGTTGAAATGGCAAGGAGTCTGACTTCAAATTAAGCACACATATTGGAATTACTTAACATTTACTAGTCACGTAAGGGGCGAAAGTAGTTCCACATCTCAACTAAACCGAGGATGACCAAAGAATCCAACATTTCAAGTGAAATAACTACTGCTGTACTAGTGTGCAGCGATTGGGGGAAAAAACTCATCAATTAGATTGTAACTTGGTGCGCTTGCATTCAGTCATCACCGCCAATGGACCATTCTGAAACAAAACTGCTCTAGTGCAGCTGTGGTTCCAATTGAGGTGTGCCCTATGGTCTTACATAAGCCAAACAAACTAATTAGGGTTCAGCAGCAAGCAGATGCACAACTGCATCACTCCCTGTCTCCCTCCCTTCAGAAACAGCAGCGATTGTTGAAAACAAAAAGGTAATCAATCGGACGGGTCAGCGACACACTCTGAACCCGAAGACAGCATGCGAACTGCCGGGGGGAGCAGAGAAGGGGGTGGAACAGGGGGCTTACCGGCCCACGCCGTGAGGACGGAGGCGATGGAGGTGCCGACGGTGAAGACGACGCGGTGGCTCTCGAACACTTCCTGCACGCACCGCGTCGGGGGATCAAAACCAGATCACGAGAGGCGCGCAGGGCGGGGGCATCAGGGATGGGGTTGATTTGATCTGGGCGGGGCGGGGCGGGGGGAGCTTACCTTGGTGGAGAAGAAGGTGTCGCGGACGGCGGCCCAGGAGTTGGTCGCCCGCCGCCGCACGCTCGGCAGCGAGAGCACCGCGCGGCCCGCGCCGGCCAGCCGCCGAGCAGCCATCTCGGTGTCCTCTGCTCGCTCGGTGGGATTTATTTTCTGGAGGATTTCGTTCGGGGGGAGCGGGGTTTGGGGGGGAAAGGTAGGCGATTCGGCTCCTTGAGCGCGCGACCAACTTGCGAAGGAAGAAACGGAACGGGCGGCGTCGAGGGCGGCGGGCCGAAATAGCCGGTGGCTACGGACGGGGGAGCGTCGGAGGGCAACGCGGCGGCGGTGCCGGGGGCACCGAACCGGAATCTTTTTCCTTGTCCACTGCCTATTGGTTCTTTTTATTATTTCGTTTTCAGAAAATATCAAAAGACTATCAGTACTAGCGTACTACGGTAGCAATCTCTACTCCTAAAAGCGCAGTCCGTAAGTCGTTCGTTAGCCCCCGTCTCGATCCCACCAATTTTTTCACGTCAAGCCCATCTCCACTGATTTTTCTCTCCTCCTACAGTTTTTTTTTCTACTCTGGAGCCTCTCTCTCAGGGTCACACCTCTCCCCGCACGAGGGAGCCAATACTCCTCCCATGGGGTAACCCTAGATGGCCGCCGTCGCTGATGTCGCCTTCCTCTCCCTCGACCTTCAGCCATCCAGCGGTTGCCTCCGTCATGCCTATTCCCCAACTCCTCCAACTCCTCCTTCTCCTCCTCTGTGCCATACTCGATTGGATCGGTGTGGATCCCCACCCTCCGCGACCACGGTGCCCATCCGGCCATCCTCGCCGCCGTCCTGATGGTCGGAGTCCAGCGCCCCGCTCCCCCTCTTGCGCACTGTTCGTGCTGCCCATAGATGGAGGATGTCATGGAAGGCAGCCACGCACCAGCACAAGGGTGTCATGCCAAGGAGCATCGGATTAGGCGGACCTCCATGTAAGGAAGATGGAGGGCGAGCCTTCACGTCAGGGAAGAGACGAGGGGCTCCTGTGGTCCTGACAAGGAAGCTTCTTTTAGCAGTTTTTGTGTGCCAAGTTCTCGCCCAGTACACAACGAGTGCTTCTCCCCCCTACAAGTTTCTATCGATTGAGATCGAGCGGATTAATGATTGCGTTCTGTAGGGATTCCGCCCTCATGGTTGTGCGGGAGCTGCTCCGTCCCGAGGGAGGCACGGTGGTGGTCAGGCTAAACGTAACGGACACATCGTAGTGGAAGCTGGGAGTGTTGTTGTTGATCTGGTCTCGAGGCGGGCAGGTGAATTTGTTCTGTTCTTCAGCTCGAGAAATGCAACATCGCCACCAAAAGTCTTTCACCTTTTGTGGCAAACTCAAAGTGTTTATTTGCCAATTACAATGCATAACACTCATATGATCAAGTAGTAAACATACAATGTTTATATGCATCGCAGCAGGAACTGATCTATGCACTTTGATTGTTTTCGTGGTTAATCGCAACTGGCATTCCTACTGTTGTAATTAATCCATGTACGAGTGGAGCAGCGACCATATATGAGGTTTTGTTGCAGCGACCAGGCAACAAGGACGAGTGGAGCAGCAGCTAGAAGTGGTGGCCAGACAGAGAAGATTCCTGAGCGATGGCAATGAGCGAAGGCGATCAACACGGCTCGGTTCTGGTGTGATATATCAGTTTGATTTGTTGGTGTGTTATCGACGATAAATTTTGGTAAAATATTGTATTCTCGTTATTGCTACCGTTTTGGTGCAAAAGGAGATAGTTATAGATATATTTGATGCCATATATTTGCCATGCTTAATGTGTTTGCTGATTAATGAGGTGGTGTAGAAGGCATACATGGCAATCATCGACATGAGGCTACAACATTAAGATTGGACCAGGTTGTCGCATTGAACGAATGAAGTTTGACATGGGTTCCACCTCGGTAAGGGGGCATGGATCGATTGATTTATAGTCAAGCCTCTCCTACTTATCATAATTTTCATAACTGAAACAAACTGAATGGAGTCGTGAATCTGTTGTTGCTTTTGGTAGAAGAATATTAGGCAAATTAGTGGCTCAAGCCGGCTCGGTGCGGAGCTCGAGGAGTGGGTGGGGTAAGTCCACGGGTTGAAGAGTTTCTTCGCAAGCATCAACTCTGTCGTGGATTTGTCACGGCAGATGCCCTAGCAAAAGGACTTAGGTGTGGAGCCATCGCAACTAGGTTAGCTTGAAGGGGTTGAACGGGACAAAGGACACATAAAGTTTACCCAGGTTCAGCCTCTCTCAATGAGGTAAAAGCCTACGTCCTGCTTTTAGTTATATTGCTGGAGTTTCGATTACCAGGGAGCGAATACGCTTGACCTAGCTTTCGATTGATTGTTTTCTCTCTCCTTAACCCGCCGCCGGGTCACCCCCTTATATACACGGGTTGATGCCCGGCGGCTTACAGAGTCCCGGCCGGCTCATACACAATGTGTCCGGCCCGGTGACTAATACTAAACCTTCCTTAACATACAAGTTAAACATCTGGCGGTTTATGCCCATGGGCCTCAAGTCGCCTCCGGGTCTTGGGCCTTCGGTAAGCTTGCTACATGAACCGCCATCTTCAGCATCTTCTTGGGCCTTCTCATCATGAACCACCAGTGGTATAACCCGGCCCTTCTTGGGCGGGTTATACCCAATAGTTATATCCCCAACAAACTCCACCATCACAATTGCCATCGACGCGAAGGGAATCAGGTAATAAACTTGCCTTCTTATTATTACCCTCCTCTTATTTTTGGATAATCATAGTTTTTCTTTCTCAACAGAAATAAACCTGTTCATAGTTTTCTTGTGTTGTTTCTTCGATGTGACTCCTTTCCTGACATGTTGATGTTACTACGTATCCCATACTGGGTTTCGAATGTCCATGCCTGAAGCACAACCTCGTGTACATGGTTAAGTGCAGCAGACGAAGTTCGGAAGAAGATTGAAAATTTCAAATGTGAGAATGACTACTACAGGAAGACTATAAGCCTTTATATCGATTCTTCTTGTATTATCACTAGAAGCGCCAAGGGCCAACTTTCTAACGATATTTTTTCTAGACAGGAGCGCCAAGCGGTTGAGTTGTTAATTGTTAGAGATATATTTGGATTATTTGTATTTGGTAGTCTAGGATTTGTAATCCGTCTCCTAACTTATCTTCAGGAGAGGCTTCTTGTCCTCCAAGTCTTGTACTCAATATATACTCGCCCTTGAGGCTCAATAATACATCCATCATACTTCATCAATCTCTCTCTCTCCCTTCTAACATGGTATCAGTCTAACCGATCCAAACCCTAGCCGCCAACGTCGCTTCCGCTCCGTGCCGCCCCCGGGGCGGTCGGTCTCCATGATCGCTGCCGGGGGCCGCGCCGCCCGTACCTAGGATTCGTCCGCCGATCATGTTGATCGGCTGCCCTAGAGAGTCTTTTTCCCGATCAATTGATCCGGGTTTTTCTCTCTCGCCGGTCGTTTGATCGGTGTTACTTTTTGGTTTTCCAATCCACGATCGGTTTGTGTCGCCCGCCGCCGCCATTGACCCCCGCGCCTCTACTCTAACTTTGGCATCGACTCCACCGACGTCTTCTCCGACTTAACGGCCTCGCGCGATACACGGCATCCCGGAACGGTCGCCGTCCGCGCCTCCGTTCGCACGTCAGTCCGCCAATCGTCGTCGCCTCGATCGGATCGGGAATCCTACATCAACTCGTTCGCTCCCTTTCATCAACCGCCGGACGACTACGCGCGTGTGGCCGGGTGCTCCGTCCGCCGTCCACATCCAGCTAGCTTGCACGCGATGCTTACATGCACGCATATGTGTTGTGCATCTACATATACCGTACGCAAGTAGTCGACGGGACGTGGACATCTCGAGCTGAACCCGAGCTGCATGTCACCGCTCATGCAGGACCAATCCATCTGTGTGCCGGCGCTGTATCGGCCCTTTTGCCGGTCAGTCAACCGAACTGCGCGGCCCCTTGATCGCTCGCGTGTTTGCGCGTGTGGATGCTGGGCTAGTCGTGCTGCTTCGCTGACACATGGTGCTTGGCCTTCTGCTGTAGTCTGCGCATCTTCCACCCCGTGAGCGACTGGACTGATCATCTGAGCGCACACGATCCATTTCATCCGCGCCGCGCGATCGACCTGGCCAGTCGGTTGCGGGCGCCTCCGCAGATCCCGTGAAGATTATCCCCGAATTCAACGCGCCCCTCCACCAATTGAGCAACGGGCTGCCGTTGCGTCACCTCGCCGGACCGCAGCGCCGTCGCCCCGTGGTTCTCCTCGCGGCTGCATCGACTCGCGCCTCGCCTCTGCGTCGTCCTTTCGGGCCGTAGTGCCGCGATACACGATCCCCGCCGCCGCCCCGAGGCCGTCCCCGTGATTGCACCGACCCGCGCTCTGCCGCTGCGCCGCCCCTTCGGGCTGTAGCGCCGCGGCCTGCGTTCCCCGCTGCCATCCCGAGGTCTTCCCATCGTCGCCCCGACCCGCCTGCTGCCGTCGCGTCGCCCCTTCGGGCCGTGGCGCCGCGGTTCGCGGTCCACCGCCGTCCCCATGCGTTGACTTCCCGTGGTATGCGCCGCGCCGCCTCCCTTGGCGTGGGAACGCCACCGTCTGCGCCGGTCTTCGTCACGCTGTCGGGTTCCTCGCCTACTTCGAGCATCGCCGTCGCCCTCCTAACCAAGCCGCCGCCGCCGCCGTCAGGACGCCGCCGCCGCTCTTCTTCGGCGCCGCTGCAACTCGCTCACCCGAGCCGCGCTGCCGGTCCACCCCCTTCGTCTTCGTCCAGAACCAGCTCGTCGCCAGCGTCGCCTCATCTACCCCGACCACTTCGTCTACTCCGACCACCGTTGGTGACATCGGCCCCTCGTCGATTGGCGCCACAACCGTCGTCGAGTCTTCTTCTCTGCTGGCCTCTCCGACTCCTCGACATGGCGTACAGCTCGTGCAGGTCCCGCGTCTACGCATGCCTGGTGCTGGCAACACCGATGCGTGCCTTCGTCCACGATGTATCCCCGGGCCTGGCAAGCTTGGTGCGGTGCTTCGTCAACTTCGTCCTCGTCCGTCTTTGCATGCCCGATGCTAGCAACACCGACGCGTGCCTTCGTCTACGACGTGTCCCCGGGTTTGGCACACCCGGTGCGACGCCTCATCAACAACATCCTCCTTACGGCGCACCACTACCTCGATACCACTGCGCCCATGACTAACTCGGTGCCTCCTTGCGCCTGCGGCACCACGGCGACTCACTCGACACCGGCTACTCCAACTCGACAACGGCCACGGCGTTCTTCGCACGGCTACCTCGACCACGGCTACACCACCCTACGCTCTCAGCTACCTCGACATCGGCACAAAGGGCTATCATCCGCTTGAGCAACTCGTCGGCTTCCTCTACAGTCAACACGTCCGCGACGCGACACTGTCCACGACGCTCCCGCCATGACTGCGGGGGGATGTCAGCCCGTCGGCTACTATTCTCTCCAGTCTGACCGTTCGCGACGCTCCTATTGTCTGCGAAGCTACCGCTACGACTGCGGGGGGATGTTAGAGATATATTCGGGTTATTTGTATTTGGTAGTCTAGGATTTGTAATCCGTCTCCTAACTTATCTCCAGGAGAGGCTTCTTGCCCTCCAAGTCTTGTACTCAATATATACTCGCCCTCGAGGCTCAATAATACATCCATCATATTTCACCAATCCCTCTCTCTCCCTTCTAACATTAATCGCTATGGACACGAATAGCTAACAAGGGCGAACTTGGTCAGAATCGCTCGATAAACCAGTCCTTCCAGAAAGACAAGCAAATCATGCCAGCAAAATCATATTACAAACAGATAGGACACAAGGTATCCCAAACCACACGAGCAAGTAAATGATCCAGATAGAGGTCTGAATGATTAAGCCATACAATTTGGGAATACATGCTAAACAAGTTAGATGGATCAAAGTAATGATTATCAATAAAGACGGAAAAACAATGGCATGCAACAGACGAGTTTTTTTATAGTCATGGATTAGTTATGTGTTAAACAAGAACTGTTCATGGATTAGTTATTATCAAACATGCTGTCCTTTCTATAGTCATGTGCTATTTTCCATGGCCCCAATGAACTTCCTATAGATTTTCATGGTTTATGCAAAGTAGGTGAGCCTGGTTGTTTTATTCCTACATATTCAGGATTGTTAGAGTCTAGAATTCGTCGGTTTATGTCCTGGAGAGAGCAGTAGTGTTGTTCATCTTCTGGTTTTGATATAATTACTAATATTTATTCATTTCACAGATTAGTGAATTAGTGCAGGCTAACAAACCCTGTACTGTCGAAGCTTTGTTCAAATGTCCCTTAACATATTTGTTTTCATAGAGGATTGTTCTGAGAAGTGTGGTGAGATCCTGATCCAATGAAAGACCGGCGAAGGGACTGCTACTGCTACCAAGCTGTACCTCAGCCTCAAGAACAAGAACGACTCCATTTTGGGGTTCAACGTGCTGCTCGCAAATCCCAATACAATATTTGAGTCTCATCAAGGGTAAGATGAACATGAATAACTCCATTTGGGAACATAATGAAAGGGAAGGGATCCACTCGCCTCAAGAAGTACGACGACCACAATGAGGTAGACATACCATATGTGCTCACACCAGTTTATTATTACAATTTACACATTCTTGTTTATGTATAATTACCATAAAACTAGCTGGACCAATATTGTCTTGTTTTGACGGGATGAATGATAGCAGGAGTAGCTTAGGACCAGTCATTTTTGTACATAGCTTTTCTGTTACAGAAGCGCAATAACTAAGCATTATAGCCCTTTCTTGTACTGTGGACAAAGGTTCGGCAAAAAAATAGCATAGAACCAAAGAAAGATTAGAATTAACTCACTCTTAATGCAACTATTTTTCATGAAAAACAGTACTGCCATTGAACCGAAGGAGCCAGGTGCGGATGTTCCGAGATATATCCAGTAGCCCCGCAGCGGAAGAAGCCGAAGTGGGTGGTGCAGGGCGTGCATGACAGGTTACAGCGGGTGCTGCAAGCTAGACAAGCGGGCCCGTATATGTTGCCACTATAGGCACATGTTGGTAGCACACAAAGTGCAAATCTGCACTCGAGGGCCAATAACTTCAGGTTCAGTAGGAGGGAAACAATTGTGCCCTATCGTTTGATGTGATATATGCCCAAGGGATTAGGAGTCCTTGATTGTAATATGTGCCAATTCTTAAAGAAAACAAAGAGTGAAGTAGAAGCTTCACCGTTTGAGCACCAAGGACATGTCATTGACTACAATGTTCATCAGGTTGCTTAGAAGATATATGAGCAAAAGTATTATCGTTTGTAAATACTCTTTTCATGTGAGATGAGCAGCAGTACCAAGACAGATAACAATGTTAACGTATCTTTTGATTTGTTTTTTTTATAGAGCTGGCATTTATTTGGATATGATTTGCCATGGTGGGGAGTGATGACGACGGCGCGGGGCGAGTAGGTCGGGGGAATGAGATATGAGTGTCAGCAATGTGTTGTGAGGTGAGAGAGCGAATCACCTTTTTTAGATAAGAAGAAAAGGAGTTGTTGATTGCTTTCTTAAGGGAAGAGAGAGTGTTTGCTTTGAGAGAAATGTCACACACTTTTTTATATAGTGGATGATATCACATACCCTAACAAGTTATTTCTGGAGAATAATTACCAACAAGTGATTTAAAGTGCCACTTCATGGTATATTTCTACCTATGTTTATTGTTGGAGGGGATGAGAGAGATGAAGATGGATTATGTCGACGTTCAAAAACATCGACAAGGGTCCCCAGGCAAGCTCATCGAAAGGGGCAAAAATATCGACGAGTTTTATACAACAATAAAAAAAAAATTAAAAGGCCCGTGGCAACGCACGGGCATTCTACTAGTATTCATGGCATTCCATCTTCCTCGCCACAATCGCTACCAAACCCAAAATCCGTACAATGATCCAACATTTTCGAGTTGGGGGTTTGGATGGTAGTCGCTCAAGTTTATTACTGGGTTTTTATGTATGTATGGATTTTCCGCAAAGAAAAAAATGTACGGATTTGTCAATCATATGTGATGTGTTAATCTTATTATTTGTATTATGAGAAAGACATCACATCGGTTAGGCTGCTTGTAGTGGGGAATATGATACACTATTTGTGATACTAGTATATTCCCGCTGAATAAAAGATAGGATACTATATATGTAGTGCATAGTATCATATATTAATATTTTACAGATGATTTTTTTTTATTGTCATGCATGACACATAGTAGCACATTATTTATTAGTAGGTCTTGCTCTTGATCAGATTAAAAATGGTGTAGTTATTATTCAATATGCAGATGATATTGTATTATGCATTGATCGTCTTCCTCACAAGGCTAACCTCAAATTATTGCTTCATATGTTTAAAATGATGCCTGGGTTAAAGATCACTTCCACATAAGAGAAATCCTATGTGTGGGAGATGATGATGAAATTCTTAAGATTTATGCTCACATTTTTAGCTGTCAGATTGGGTACTTTCCTATGAAATACCTTGGGGGTTCATGTGAGCTTCTCTTGCCTGAGGGGGTTGGATTGGGATTTCATGGGATCCAAATACATTAAAAAATGTGACTATTGGATTGGTAGATCTGCATCCTCTTGTGGTAGATTAACTCTTCTGAACTCTAATCTTTCTAGTATTGCGTACTACTACATGTCGATGTTCCTTTTGACGAAGACATTTATCAAGAGATTAGATAACAATAAAAGGAGGTTTTTGGCAATCTGGTAATGTAAAAAAAAAGATATTACCTGGTGAAATGGTCTAGAATTTGCAGGTCTAAGAAAAAGGGTGGCCTGGAAGTGAAAGATTTACATAAGTAAAATCTCAATTTGCTCGCCAAATGGTGGTGGACACTAGAAAAATATAAAGGATTATGGCAAGACATTGTGATGGCTAAGTATTTCAAAAGAGCAGCTACTATAGCCATTATGAAGAAAAAAATCAATTATTCTCCTTGTTAGAAAGCCATTCTCGAAGTGAAATAATTTTATATGGTTGGAAGACATGTGGAAATCCATAATGGTAATATTGCCAAACTTTAGAAGAATACTTTTGTTGATAATATGCTCCTGGGAAATTTCATCAGCTTTTTAACATTTGCAATTTCCATGATTGCACAGTTAAGGTATTAGTTCCATTTTCAGGAGAAGGTTAAGTCCAGATCCTTGTGATAAATGGAATGGCATTTTTGCAATGGCCAGAGACCTTTGTGCCTCTGCTGATGGAGACATAATTAAGTGGTCTCTTGGCCCTAAATCTAGCTTTACCACTAAGTCTGTGTATAGTTTGCTTGAACAAAAAATTGCTAGAAATGATTATAGGTGGATCTGGCAAGCCAAGATCCCCTTGAAAATCCAGATTTCCCTTTGGCAACTATTCCAGTAGGTCCCATGTCCCATGCAGGTCGCCCTTGCCTCTATGTCTCACTTGCAGCTCGTACGAGCACGTTCACTGCCACCGGCACGACCACCATCATCACCAAGGGGAGGAGACAGACTGGTGGGAGTGGGAGACATAATCGCATGGAACCCTTCATGGTCAACACCGCAGCTGCCGGAGAGTGCACCTCCTCCTAGTGTCGTGACGTCAGAAGCCTTGATGCGTCCATGATAATCAGTTGAAGAGGACCTCTCTACCGTCCTCCTAGGTGATAGAGTCGAGGAGCCAAAGCTGACAAGGGTGACTGGCCACTGGCGGTAGCTACCTAGCAGATGGGTCGGGCGGTGGTTTGGGATCTCTGATCCGGAATTCCCGGAACATGAGGTTTGGCTGGGGGCTTCTGCGTCCTCTCTATCCACTAGTATGACAGAACTATGTGATAACTATCCTATTGATGTATCTAACAGTAAAACGTGTCTATATACATTTGTATCTAGCTAAATCCGAGACAAGTAAAATGGACCGGAGGGAGTAGTTTAAATGGTCAACCAACTGTGTTGATCTAATCGAACAACGGTGGTAGTGCAACAAGTGAACATAATGAGATATGTTGCCCATAATCGTTATTCCCGGCCCTCGTGTAGGGTTTCAGACTGAGTGGGGGTGAACCAGGGCATCTTCTGGTCACTTATAGCAGCCAATGCCATGCTACAGGAAATGAATCCCTACTGGACACAATTACACCCTTATAACTGCCCAACTATTTGGAATTTTAGCCAAAGGCTCTCTCATGTCATGTGTCATAGGAATTTTAGAAATGCCTAGAGCTATTTATGTTGGTCTCTGCCTCCATTTCTTAGCAATTTGGGTCAAAATTATGCCAAACCTTTGAAAATTTTCCATAATTTTAGTTGGCTCACTAGCACAAATGGGCAACTCAAAATCAGGCTAAATTTATAATGTGTCATTTGTATGGTGCAAAATTGTCACCCAAAAAAATCGTAAATGTTACCTGGCCTACGTCAGCCAGGAGCGAGGAACCAGCGAACGCCCATCCAGCCATAGATTGCTTTCACACAAAACATGACGTAACGATGGTGCCACATTAGTTTCCCCTACCAGTTCACTTCGAACAGCTAGCCGGCGAACACCCTTTTCTTTTTCTTCCCAACAAAAAGGAAACCGGGTGGCACGGGGGGTGGGGATCAAGCCTGCGACCTCCTTATAGACTGAGGTGGGCTTCTACCATCATACCAAGTTGTCCTTCTGTTATAAAATGCTGTAAAATTTGGTACATATACCTTCAAGTTCTTTTTTAATTCTAATTACCTGAATATATTTCAGAAAACCTGATTTTGTTTCTCATTTAAGAGATGGCATTTTCTATTATCAAGAGATAATAATTTTATATTAAGAGATGGCATTTTTTATTATTGTAGAGATG
This sequence comes from Thinopyrum elongatum, assembly GCA_011799875.1. Taxonomy (NCBI): domain Eukaryota; kingdom Viridiplantae; phylum Streptophyta; class Magnoliopsida; order Poales; family Poaceae; genus Thinopyrum; species Thinopyrum elongatum. The sequence continues at coordinate 677,216,714 of CM022298.1, forward strand.
TCATTTTCTATTATTAAGAGATGTCATTTTTTATTGTTAAGAGATGACGATGGCATTCTTTCTTATTAAGAGATGGCATTTTTTATTTATTAATATATGGCATTTTATTATTAAGAGATCACATTTTTTATTTAAGAGATGGTGTTTTTATTATTTAAGGGATGGAGTTTTTAATTAAGAGATGTCATTTTTTATTTATCAAGATATGACATTTTATTATAAGAGATCACATTTTTTATTTAAGAGATGGCGTTTTATTTAAGGGATGGTTTTTTTTAATTATGAGATGGCATTTCTTATTTAAGAGGTAGCATTTTTATTATTTAAGAGATGATATTTTTTTATTAAGAGATGAAATTTTATATTTATTATGAGATGAATTTTTTTTGTTTATTAACAGATGGCATTTATCTTAAGAGATGGCATTTTTAGTTTAAGAGATGACATTTTTACTATTTAAGAGATGACATTTTTTTATTAATAGATGACTTTTTAATTTTAAGAGATCACATTTTAATTTTAAGAGATGCCATTTTTTATTATTAAGAGATGTAATGCTTTACTCCCTCCGTTCCTTTATATAAGGTGTATTTGTTTTTTGATAAAATTCCACAATGTAAGGTGCATTTGTTCTAATTCCTCGTAATTCCGATCATGGCCCTCCAGAAAAAGGAAGTATCTCTCTCCTGATTGCATGTATCTCTCCTTGTAGAGAAAGAAAAGGAAACTATCTCTCTCCCGATTGCGTGTATCTCTTCCTTTCCTAGCCTAAATGATTTACTTGCCGCTAATCGACGAATTAGACAAGGGTAATTTCGTCCTAATTAGTCCTTAATTATGTGCCTTGGTTAACGTGCTGATAATAATACACCTTAGATAAAGGAATGGAGTAGTTGTTAAGAGATGGCATGTTTATTTATTAAGTGATGGAATTTTATTATTAAGAGATGGTATTTTTTATTTAAGATATGGCATTTTTATTATTTAAGAGGTGGATTATTTATATTAAGAATGGCATATTTTATTTAAGAGATGGCATTTTTAATTTTAAGATATAGCATTTTTTATTTAGGAGATGGCATTTTATTATTGAGAGATGCCATTTTTTGTGTGATGCTTGTAAAGGCATTTTTTTCGTGTTGTGCTTAAGCTGGTTTTTTTTTCCTTTTTAATGTTTGAGAGGATGGCATTTTTCTATAGAGGATGGCAGTTTTATAAGATCACTCGACTTTTTTTATAAAAAGTTTTAACGTGGCAATTTTAAACAAAAGAAAAATATTTTAACTGGGCCTTTTTAGGTCGAACGACCAGAAATGTTCGCCGGGGGTGCCTGGGGACTGTGCCCAGATATTGGCGTCCAAAAATATTATATGGTGCAAAAATTTGGTTCATGTTGAATTTGAAACTATCCAACTGCCAAATGGACAATCTCTAGTTTTTAACAAAACTGGATTTCTCTTGTCCTCTGTGTGCAACCACCTCGAAACGATATCTCAGCCTATGTTGGATGTCGGTCTAGCAATAAGATTCGTGCCGCATAGTGTGTCATGAAATCTTTTTTGTCTGATGTAGCCCCCATTATGGCTCATCTTTTCTTGTATGAAAACTTCGTAATGAAGATGCATGGTTATGTGCATCGATTGATGCAAATGAGAGATACCCCTTTTGCGAAATAAATATACAGATAATCTAAAATAAAGTTCGTAAACTAGCGCATAAGCATGGTGATATGCATATGCATAGAACAATTCAAACAGCATAGCAACGAGGCAAATGTACTCCCTCCGTAAACTAATATAAGAGCGTTTAGATCACTACTTTAGTAATCTAAACGCTCTTATATTAGTTTACAGAGGGAGTACTAACCAGACTCAGTAACCAAAAAACACCGAACAAACAATGAATTATAATCTTCATTTTTGTTGGTGAATAGACCAAGTTTCCGGGTCTCAGAAACATAGAAAAGATTTCACAAATAGGATAAATGTCCAGTGAGGACAAGAAAAAACTGAAAACAAAGATAGCCTCATTCTTTGAGCAGGATAAATGTCCAGTGATTTCACCGGCCCCTCATTCTTTGAGCAGGCTCGCCTATCTTCAATTAGCCTTGGTGCATGTCGGCCAGCAATGGAGTTCTGTCTGATTCACTCGTCTCTTCGTCCCCCGTTTCTGCCACGACCCCGGGACTGTTTGTGGGTGACTTCCCGTCGGAGCCCTCGGACGGTGTGGCCGTGACTGTCGGAGCCGCCGCGGCAGGGAGGATCAGGCTTGGCGCCATGACCTTGATCACGCGGATGCGGCACCGGACGACGAGGCGGTCGTCGCTCACCATCTGTTCGGCCGACGCGAGGTCGCCGCTCGTCACCAGGTACGGGGACACGTGCACGGCGTTGTCAATGTCGAACCTGTGCTTTTTGAACTCGGCACCCTCCTTGCCGGCATCCTCCGCAGGGTCGTCATCAGCGAGCTCGAAGCAGAACTCGGCCGTGGTCACCGGCTCGTCGGACTTCCCGCGGCCGAGGAAGACGGCCACGAAGTCCTTGGTGACGTCGTTGTTAGGCATAAACCACGACTCGCCGTGGTGACCAGTGTGTGTCTAGGTCTAGGGCAAGGTTTGTGGCCAGGCTTGTGGTCGTAGGACGACGGTGATAGCATGCAGCGAAGCAACCTGCCGTCCAGGTCGTGCGGACGAGCAGGCGTGCTCACGATTGACCGGATAAGGTTGTTAGCTAGGAGTAGGCTAGTTGGTTAGTGCGTGCATGCATCAGCTGGATAGGGACGTGCATGTAGGGTTGGTTAGTGGGTGCTACGTGCGTGCGTGGCCGAGTGTGGCGGCCGGCCCTGTGTGTGCTGGGCTATATAAGCCGATGTATTGCGTCTTGTTGGTTGAGCCAAGTGAATACAGAGGAAGAAAAAGGCCCCGGCGTTCGTCGCCGGGGCGGGCGTCCGTCGCCCGCGGGTGTTTGTCTCCTCGAGTTCTTGTGATTGTTTGTCGATCCTTGGTTCCAACAGTCGTCGTGTCCGTTGGGGTACACCTTGAAGTACCAGCTGCTGCCGCCGAGGCTGAAGTGCGGGGTGTACGCGCACTCCCCGCTCCGGAGCGCCGGGCGGAGCCTGGAGAAGCCGCCGATCTTGACCGTGCGGGACCCGACGGCCGTCACGGCACCCGCTGCGACCTCGTCGGGCGGCGGCGGCGCCGCTGTGAGCGGCCAGGTCACCTCCCTATCGACGGAGATGGTGCACCGAACGGTGAGGCTGTCGTCGTCCTCGCGGACGCAGCACGACGCCTCCAGCTCCCGGCGGCTGACGAAGCGGACGTAGCCCTTGCTGTGGCCGCGGTGGCGCAGCGTCTGCTCCGACCTCGCCGTGTGGTTGTCGAAGACGACGTGCCTCCCGGTCGCGTCCAGGATCTCGATCGAGACGCTGGCGGCGGCGCTCAGGGAAAGGGAATAGCGGTCGTCGAAGGGCCCGTGGACGAAGACGGCGACGAACTCCGCCGATTCCTTGTCGAGGTCGGCGGGGTAGACCTTGAGGGTGTACCCGGTGTAGTCGCAGCCGCGGAGATAGAACATGTCGAAGTTGAGCGCGGAGCCGGCGCGTATCCGCGCCCACTTGGAGTAGTCGGGCACGACGAAGAGCTGCGTGGTGGAGTCCGTCTTCACCAGGCCGCACGACGACGGCGGAGTCGGCGACGACGCGCGGCTGGCGCTGGTACCCATTGATCGGAGGCGGACGGACGGACGCGGACGTACGTACGCGGAGGCTGAAAACGGAACTAGACCGATCGAATTGGTATCACAAGGAATATAAGGAACCGCAATCTTTTGAAGCATCTTGATTGAGCCAGGAAACGTGTGCATGCATTTTCCAAATCGGAGACTGCTTCCCGGAAATTATGTAACAACTCAACTTTCTGTTGTTTTGGTAAGTCGTGATTTGTTTCCATCAAATATATACTATAGAAATGAACGCTTCCAATAAATACGTTTTCTCGTTTTTTTGGGTAACTCGTGATTGCTTCAAACAAACAAATATAGAAAGTTAATGCTTCCCAGAAATTTCAGGTTTGCTTCCAATAAACAAATAAATGAACCTAAATGTCTCTGTAGATGTTTTTCTGTAGCGCAAAGGTGGCATGTAAACTTTATTTTCTTTGCCAATAGAAGCATCGTGTGATGGAAACATATTACTATCTGATCGTGTGATAGATTTTTTTTCTTTTCAATGAAGCATTACTTCAAGGGGGCTGCTAGGCGTCCGCCGGTGGATGAATTGGAAACATCCGCCGCCTGGCTGGCCGTTGGATGGACGCGCTGCTGGCCGTCCAATGTACCATCCACGTTCCCCACCTCCCTTCTGCAACAAGCACGGTGTTGCAGAAACAAGTCCACCTCCCACGCCGTTAGATCTCACCACATGAGCGTCACAAATTGCAACAAGTTGGTTGTTGCTGAAACAGAGACTTTGTGCGGAGACGTGATGTAACTTTTGCAACAATGGTATTGTTGTAGAAAACTTTGCAACTGTGGTGATGTTGCAGAATTTTTTTTCAACGGAAGAGAGATTTGAAACATACCTAATGCGTCCGCCGGCGTGCTACAAGAAATTACAAGAAACAAGAAGTTTCAGAAACATAGCTGTCGTTGCTGTCATTCGCCGTCGCCGGTGCAAACTGCAGAGAGGCCACGAACTGAACGGGCTAGTCTTCTTGGGCGCTCCCTGCGCGCGTGTCGCAAGCCGCAGCTGGCGTCTCTTCCTCGGTGCTTCAGGCACCGACGACTCGTGCGAGCCGAGGCCCTGCAACCGTCCTGGGTGGCCTCGTGCAGGACGCGGTGGACGGCGGTGCGCTCGCAAGGTCGGATGTGAAGAGCGGAGATAGAGGACGGAGCGATAGGACGAGGATTGGGAAGACTCATGATGTTTCTGGGAAGGAAAGGTGGAGAACCATGTGGGGCCACATGGACACGTGGTAGATGATGGAGGCGGCTGATGTGTGGGAGCAATCCGCCGGTGGATGCTAATCATTTCCCATACTTCAACGTTGTAGTACCATTTTTTTAGATGTTTGGAAATTGTGTTGTTGCAAAAAGAGTTGTAAACTTTTTGTATCAAAAGAATTTGTGTCAGTGTATATTAATGTCGTTGATCCACACAATTTCCATTGCGAAGCAAATGTGTCCATCAAACATGAATCATGCTTCCTTTCGATGTTGGTCATGCTTTATTGCGATGGTAGTCGTGCTTCTGTGTGATGGTGGACGTGCGTCATTCAAATGCTAGCCGTGGTAGGCCTACTTCCTTCCTACTTACTCCATCCACGAATACGTGTACACATAGAAATTTTAGGACAGATTATGGAGTAGAGTAAAAAAAATGCATTGGTGATTTTGGTAAATTTGCCATGTCAATGTAGATGAATTTGCCATGGCAGAGTAGAAGTGAATTTAATTTGCCATGATCGACTAAAGTGAAATTATGATATGTATATAAAAAGTAAATTTGCCATGGCGGTATAGATAATTTTGCCATGGCAAAAAATATGTAATTTTTCAATGGAAAAATAAAAAGTACAAATTTTCATGTCAATAAAAGTTAAAGTTTGCCATGGTGATTTAGGTAAATTAGCCATGTCAATGAAGGTGAATTTACCATGGCAGAATAGAAAAGTAAATTTAATTTGCCATGATCGACTAAAGTAAAATTTTGACATGCATGTAAAAAATATTTTTGCCATGGCAAGAAAATGTAAATTTGCCATGGATAAATAAAAAGTAGAAATTGCCATGGCAATAAAACTTAAACTTTTCCATGGCGCCACTAAACTGAAAAATTGCCATGCTATAAACTAAAAATAGCCATGTTCTTAAAAAAGGTAAAATGTTGATGATCAATTTTTTTAGGTACAGATATAGACGTCATGCACTTATTGCAATCAAGTCAGTATCTATTAACACAACATCTCTGCCTCCTCTCCTTATCCCCTCGCTACAGTTGTCAAAGGCGAAATGGGAGGCGACTTCTCTGCCTTGATCCGCCGCCGGCCAGGGCGGGTGTTCCTCCCCTCTCCGCCCGCCGATCTGGCGGCGGGAGAGTGGGGGAACCCCGTTCCTGCGGCTCCGGTGTGTAGATAGTAGGCTAGTTCGTCCTGGCGGCGCCGGCGGTGTGGGGGATGCGGTGCTGCGGCGGAATAAGTGTGCTGGCGTCTTGTCCCCTGGCCGGCGAGGCCCTTGTGGAGGAGCTGGCAAGCGTCCAGCGGTGTGTGCTCGAGGATCTGTCGATCCGGTGAGTCGGCGTGCTCGAGGTAAGGTCGTGGCGGCAGAGGCGGCGGCCTTACTCTGGAGCTTTTTGACCTCCCGCTCCGTTTCCGTCATGGTGGGGTGTGCTCTGGCCTCGCTGTGGAGCTCGTGGAGGTGGTGCAGCGGCGGTCCGGCGGCCGGCGTTGGACGTGGTCGCTGCGTGTATAGGGGTGTTGCTCCGGCGACATCCGGGAGTTGCTTTCTTCACTGTTGGTGTGTGGCAGGTGGTGTGGCGGCTTCGTCCTCTTCTCTTCATCGGCGACGAAGGATGGCGATGCCGTGCTCGGCGGAGTTGTGGGGCGTGTCCCCACCGGTGCTCCCCATCATCGATGCGCTTTGCCGCTTGCGGCGGGCCTCAGGTGAACGCCATAAAAGCAGATGATCTGCGAGGGACTTCGCCGGTGCTTGGTCTTGTCGGGGGCTCACCTTTCTCGCTGTCGGCGAGGAATCGGCGGGTGGTTTCGGCGAGCGGCGGATATGGTGATCTCAGGGACTTGCAGGGATCTTTGCTGGTTTTCCTTTTCTTCAGGGTGGTTCCTATAATAGTTCCGGTTTCCCGGTGTCGCCGGATGTTTCGGGTTGCCGTTGGCGTGTTTGGTTCTTGTATCTTCGTTGCTAAGTAATGGACACGTCTTCGCCTAAAAAAAAAAGTCAGTATCTATTATAAATCATCTTGACAGGAAGAATAAAATTTAGATCCACTATAAAGCACAGTTCTTGGTAGAAAAATACAAAATTGAGATCCACTATATACTTCTTGATTGAAAAACAAGAATTCGCATCCTGGCTTCATGCTGTCCTAAATAAGAATAAAATAAAAACCAACGCACTAAACTATCTATTCGCAGTGGTGCACCTGCTCGCCGGCCAGCCGGTACCGCAGGAAGTGGGGCACCTGCTCGTTCATGCCCCACGCCTTAAGACGCGGCCTCTCCCACCCTTGTTGGCTGCACGCAGAACCCCGGCACCATGCCCTTGCCAAGCAGCGCGTCCCCATACGACACGACCACGGAGGAGCCGTCGCCACCGACGCACTTCCCGGCAAGCATGTTGTGGGTGTTGTCGATTTGCACGGTGATGCCGAACACCGGGCTGAGCACCTGCCGGTCGCTATGGAGATCCAAGGTCTGGTCCAGGCCGTCGACGCTGGTGATGTTCACCGTGTACCTGGTGACAGCTCTCGCCGTGATTATCCACACAAGAGGATATACTAAACCTATCGTGAACCCTAGCACTATTGCGCCTATGCATAAATTGAACGTCCACTTCGCGCACTTGCTTTCCTCTTGGGCCATGGCATCGAGGAACAATGACAAGAGCTGGATCGATATGCGGTGTTTGGTAAGTAGTTGGGGAACTTATATTATTGGAGAGGAGAGAGAGGAAGGCCTTTGTCTTGCGTTACGGAGAAGAGAAGGGTTCGTGCTCTAGCCGGACACGTACGGCTTCCCGTGGCTCAATCGTTTGGGTTCTCGCCGGTAGATTTCAGTCGGGATTCATGTTACAAAGCCCCATCACATGGCGAATCAACCTGTGGTTGGATGGTTAAATGGACAGTGGTATCCTCAGCCCATCAGGGTTCAAATTCTGGTGCTCGAATTCCTGAATTTATTTCAGGATTTCCGGCGATGCGCTTTCAGTGGGAGAAGACGTTCCCGTCGACGATGAGGCGCCTATGGTGACTTCGTAAATTTCAAGATGACATGCCGGCTCAGTCTCTCTGAGGTGCTCATAGGGGTAGGGTGTGCGTGTGTGCGTTCATACAGGTGAGTGTATGCGCGTATGTATGAGCGCTTGCGTCTGTACTGATGTTAAAAAAAAAGCCCCATCACATGGGGAAGGCACGACTTAATCACCCGCATGTGAAAAAAAAAACAAACGCAACAAAAGCCTGTGTGCAAATCGCGCTTGCATACGTTTAAGCAAGGCTTAAGGCATCTCCAACAACGACCCGCAAACCGCCCGCATCCATTTGTACCATGCTGTCTGGATGTGTTGCATCATATATACAACGGTTTGTATCGGTTCGCAGCGTGATCCAGACGTGTTTTTCTCCTGGAACCGAAGACGGACACGTGAAATCTCCTTTTCTACCCCTCTGGCTCACTCAAAAGGATCCCGCGCTTTTGGAGCATCCCGCATTATTTTCGCGCCAAAATACCCCACTCTCTTCTTCCATCCCCCGCCGCTCTCCGCCTAATTCCTGCTCTTTTCTCCCACCCTCTCCTTCCTTCCGCCGCCGACGCATGGAACCGTCGAAGAAGGAGCCGGCGGAGGTGCCGGAGGATCCGAGCACCACACTCTCCCGAAAGATCAGCTCAGCTACGCGGAAAACTCGCTGCGTCAAAGTGAAGGCCTCAAAGGAGGAGAAGCTCAAGAAGCAGTTGGCTGCCGGTGGGCCCCTGGTGGCGGCGTTGGGCGTGGAGGTCGTGTCGGTCACGGTGGCCGTGGCGGTCTGGCGGACGCCGCCAGACGGGCACTCCCAAAGTACAGACGGCGCCGTGGCCAGAGCAGTACAAGCCTCCGTACTACTACGCCGCAAAGTAGCGGAACCCCTGCCGGTACGGTGTCTTACATCGTCGATGTTAACACGTCACCGCTTTTCTCTGAGTATTCTTCACCGCAGCTCGTCCGGTTGGCCACACTCGAGGAAAAGAAGGTGAAGATCGCCAATGCGGAGGACGCCAAGGTGTTGATCTTGCATGTGGACTCTTTGGATGCTGACGCAAGAATGATCCTGCAATACGTCCGCTACTAGATGTTCCAGCGTCAGAAAGATCAGTTGGCAGCAGAGGAAAATGAGGACACGGCGGAGGCAGACACGAAGGCGGAGGCTGTCTACACGGCGGCGACGGCACCACCTTGATCGGGGAGCAGACGGCTGGGATTGCCGGTCCGACAGGGCAGAAAATTGCACGGACTGCCGGACTGATGTTCTTTTGGATTCAGACATGTAAAAAAAAGCATACTTGCCTCTTTTTGGTTGTGATTGGGCATATGATCCGGCGCTGGTGTGATCCGGCGCGCTGTGTGGATCAGAGTACATTTAATTTGAATTTACTGGTGGACTTATACATGATAGCGTTGAATGGCGGTCTCCAGCATCCATGTCTGCGGACTGGTCCCCCTCTGTCCGCGGACGGATACGGGAGGAAATTTGTTGATCGCCGTTTGAAGATGCCCTTAAGCACCAATGTGTGACGTCACCATGATTTTAAAGAAGGCATAGTATTTGTTCACGGTTTTCACAGGATGGCGAAGTCGGTGCATGGCGCTGATGGCATGTCGGCAATGAGGAGGTGACTGAGGAACGACCGCCCACTTGATGGCGCGTTGCAGGGTGGTGAGGACGTTGTCCAGGAAATAGACAGTGCTCCTGGGTGGCAAGGTCACCATTTAGGAAGGTGACAGTGCTGCCTCGCGGCGAGGGTGAGGAGGTGACGGAGGAATGGCAGCTCACTTGACGACGCGGTACAGGGCGGCGAGTGCGTCGTCGAGGAAGGCGACGGTGCTGCCGGGCGGCAAGGTTGCTGTCCAGAAAGGCGGCGGTGCTGCCGTGCGGCAAGGGAGCTATTACTGTCCTGGAAGGCGGCTTCTAATATAGTGGTGACGCAAGACGGGGAGTCGCCGGGGTTGAGATTGGGGGATCCAATTGTGATGATTTTCCTTTTTTTTTGCGTGCCTTACGTGATTGTATGGGTTGCAGACATGGTGCCTGAAGTTCTGTATTTTCCTCTGCGTGCGATGGAGTACGTTCAAGCAATATAAGCTAGTAAGTGCACACCGGAGAACACGTCAGGTTAGAGCTAGCTATTGGATTGAGTTTTGTGGGTCTAATCATGTGGTGGTGATGAATCCGTATACGTTTTGTGGGGTTTGTTTAGAAAAGATAGTATGTGCACTTTTATAAGTAATAAATATTTTTTTATGTCAAACTAGAAATCTAGTTATTCCAAAACTCAAAAAGTAGTCAGACAAAACTACATTGTATGTCATACACTTATCGCGATCAACTCCGTATCTACCACTATAAATCATATTGACTGGAAGAATAAAGTTTGGATCCACTATATATGGAGCACAGTACTCGGTAGTAGAAAATATACATTCAGATCCACTATAAAACACAGTTCTTGGGTTGGAAATACAAAATTCAGATACCGCTATAAGACATATGTACCTTTTGACTGAAAACAAAGATTCGCATCGAGGCTCCACGCTATCCTCCTAAATAAAAATAAAATAAAAACCAAGACACTAATTAACTAGTATCTGTTTCATGTCGTGCCGCTGATAGTCTCAACACGAAAACACGGGGATGGACCTCCTCCGATCTTGGCCTTGCCGACCAGCACCGTGTCCAGGCATCCGTTTATGTAACAGCCAGCACCCATGGGAGTCCGCACGGCCACGACCACCACCGCCTGGCCCCTCTCCAGCTCGCCGGCCAGCCGGTCCCGCAGGAAGTGGGGCACCTGCACGTTCAAGCCCCACGCCTTGGTTGCAGCCTCTCCCACCTTTGTTGTCTGCACGCAGAACCCCGGCACGGTGCCCTTGGCGAGCAGCGCGTCCCCGTACGACACGACCGCGGAGGAGCCGGCGCCACCGACACACTCCTGAATGATCTGGTTGTGGGTGTTGTCGATGTGCACGGTGATGCCGAACACCGGGCTGAGCGCCCGCCGGTCGCTATGGAGATCCAGCGCCGGGTCCAGGCCGTCGACGCTGGTGATGGTCACCGTGTACTTGGTGTCACCTGGCCTCGTGGTTTCCCAGACAAGAAAATATACGACACCTGCCATGAGACCTATCGCTATTGCGATCATGCATAACTTGAAGCACTTGCTTTCTCCGTCTTGGGCCATGGTGTCGAGGAACAATGGCGAGAGCTTGATCGATAATTTTTTTTTCAAAACTAGCACGTTTTTATAGCAATTTCGAAAACTAGCAGTGCTAACTCGATATTTTCAAAACTAGCACCCCGTCGGCCTGTCGTGGGCCGAGGGGGGCCTGTCGGCCTCCAGCTGGCCGAGAGGGGGCCTGTCGGCCTCCCGTTGGCCGAGGGGTGTCAGGGGCACAAAACATAATTAAGATGGTCTCAAATGAAAAAGTTATCAACATGAAAAATCTTCGTCTCGTCGAAACGGTTGATTTTGATATAAAAATCGTCTTAATCCGAGGTCGTATGCAACCCGTAGAGTCAAAATAAGGTCAGGGACAGAAGCTGCACAGTTACTTCGGACAGACCGAATGGATGTCAGAAAATTTGTCACGGGACACCCGGTGCACTCGGTGAGACCGTGTGGAATATAGAATAGTACACAAGTTTGGTCACGTTCACTCGGTGAGACCGAACCAAACCACTCGGAGGCTTCGAATGGATCCGAAAAATTGCCAAAGATTCCTGTCCGAGTTAAAATTACGATTTTTGATCCGAAAATTTATTCGTCTGCACCGGGAAGACTGCTTGCGTACCGCGCTTCCGACCGGGTCTCCTTCGACGTGAGCTACGGTGCATCACCCCTGACGTCGAGCAGTCCATTTTTGATGTTTGAAATTCTGAACTAGCAATTCATCCTTTATGTTTGAAATTCCGAACTTCCAGGTTAATGACCCAAGACCTTCCTAATCTTTTGCCTGCAGTCTATATTAAATGTAGCCAAAGGTGTATTCTTCTTTTTTGAATCCTTCCTCATCCAAAGATTGCTTATCGCATATTAATCAAACTCCTCGGTGGTGCCATAAGTTTGGAAGAGATGAAAGAAAAACATTGATAATTTGAAGTCTCCCTCCATAATCAGAACACATATCTAATCTCTTTTCCCTTCCTTGAATCAAGGGTAGAATTCGTAGGCATGTTATGCCCAAGTATGTGAATGGGAAAGAACCTCCCTGACACTTGTAGGATATATTAGTATATTTACACTTTGTCTTGTGAAACACTAATTGGGACTAAAAATGAGTGCATTTAGTAAACCTAGATCCATGGGGTCTTCGGCGGTGGAATCGAGCCACACAAACTCACATCGAGGATACCATATTAAGGAATAAATTTTACATGGTCAAATAGACTATGGGTCCTATAAATAAACGGAATTGGTCATATAAAATAAATTAAAGTAACCTACTATGATAGCAAATACGGATGATAGATAGGATCAGGAGAAGAGATGCGAAAGACACGAAGCCTCCTATGGGTTATTCGGGTGTCAAACCCAAGGGCCTTAGGAACATACGCCACAATGCGTTTAACTTCTTATACATTTCTAGTCCTTAAGAAAAACGAAAGGCTCATTATAAGAAAAAGTCAAGCAAATTTTTTTCGTTGATGGTGTCCAAAACTCCAAGATGGTCGGACCAAACCAAATGTCTTAGTTTATGCACACTGCAGAACATTCTGTTTTTGATATAGCTTTTGGAATAGCTTATCGCTCATGACGTGCGATATAAATTTGGTCACGTTCACTCGGTGAGACCGAACCAAACCACTCGGAGGCTCCGAATATATCCGAATAATTTGTGTACTCTGCCCGAAGTAACTGTGCAGCTTCTGCCCTTGACCTTGTTTTGGCTCTACAGGTTGCATACGACCTCGGATTAAGACGATTTTTATATCAAAATCAACCGTTTCGACGAGACGAAGATTTTTCATGTTGATAACTTTTTCTTTTGAGGCCATCTTAATTATGTTTTGTGCCCTTGACACCCCTCGGCCAACGGGAGGCCGACAGGCCCCCCCTCGGCCAGCAGGAGGCCGACAGGCCCCCCCTCGACCCACTGGAGGCCGACAGGCCCCCCCTCGGCCCACGGCAGGCCGACGGGGTGCTAGTTTTGAAAATAACGAGTTATCACTGCTAGTTTTCGAAATTGCTATAAAAAACGTGCTAGTTTTGAAAAAAAATCTGATCGATATGCGGTGTTTGGTAAGTAGTTGGGGAACTATATAGTATTGGAGCGGACGGCCTTTGTTCTGCGTTACGGAGAAGAGAAGGGCTCGTGCTCTAGCCGGACACGTACGGCTTTCCGTGTCTGAATCGTTTGGCGGCGCACAGTTGACAACAAATCCTAATCGGAACGGGGCTATCTAGCTACCTTAGGGGTCACGGGCCGGAGGCAGGCGGGTATTACGGTAACAAGATTTTTCAGCCCCTCGCATGATCACATATGTACGTTTCAAAAAAATGGAGAGGAAAATCAAGCATGAAGAGACATATCTATCTAGCCATTCAAATTTGGTTGGAAAATAATACGATAATCTCTAAGCTGGAAAAAACAACAAATTAACTAACAGTAACCGTAATGTAAATGAAATAGGCCACAATAAGTAGAGACCATAAATGTCAGATTATTTTTTACTCAAAAGTGCTACATTCGTTACGGGAAGACTAGCACTGATTGATTTTACGGACACCTTTCTCACCAATCGATCCCTGATTTTCAGGGATGGGTCCCCCCTCCTCCCTAATCTTCTCCAACCATAAGTTGGTAAGTTCACACATCAGTCCGTAAAAGCTATCGCGTGAGAATCCTTCCGTAAGTCTAGCAAAGTTCTCTTTTACTGCAGTTTACCTGTACATGCTCCAATCTGTACTCTACATGCATGACTTCTTTCCATAGTATTTCAAGTATGAAAATATGGCTTTTCAGCTAAGTTGTTTTTTTTGCAAAAATGATCCAGATCTATTATAAAAGTACATAGAAAGTACAAAGCACCTCAAACATAACAAAAATTACATCGAGACTCAGAGACCACCGAACAACCACTACCACCGCCAGAACGAGCCGCCGGCGCGACTAAGTTATAGATATCAAGATCATACGATACTCCTCTCCCTCCCACGTCACTCCTGTGAGCGGCTCAGAGAAACCCTACCGCCGGCCAACCCTTCCCCTCCGTCCCTTCCCTTCACTCCCGCCGCCGATGTCAGGCGCCGCATGGAGAGGCCCGACCGGCGTCGTCGTCGGTGGGGCCTCTCCTCCATTCGCTCGCTCAGCGGCGGCTGCCGCTGGACAATCCGACCGAACAGAGGCATTGTGCTTGCATGGGGCACGGCGCCGGGCGCTTATTATGGCGCGCGGCGGTAGCATGGCGTGCTGGATCTGTCATCTAACGGCCCAGTTCCAATAAGGATCCAAATCTCTTGTGATCTGCTGTGCTGTCTTTGAATAACTAGCTAGCACACAGAATACTCGATGAAATACCACAAAATCACATGTAATGTAATGTAAATCCAGAGTATTTATTACTTGATAGCCCTAGGGCTAGAATATACAACAATAAAGATGTGGAGTCCCATCGACGTCAACGGCAAAGTTGAGTGTAAACCTCATAACCCTATTTTGTATCCTTACTCTTCGTCTGGAAAATCTGTAACATAAAACTTTGCCGCCATATAGATCAATACATTGAATGTACTGGCAAGTCACATCTAAGGTGTTATAAAATACCTATCATACATGCATGTTGGCTTGTGCAGTGGTTCTAAGTTAATATCTTGCATAAAGCAAATTTTATCCTACTATCAAAAGATTGTGCTATGTCGGCAAATATTATATGATTTAATTGGGCACCACCAATTCAATCAATTCCCTTCGTTCATTATCCCGCTCAAATTTATTAAACGTAATGGTATCTCTCAACATTTCCACTTCTAGCTGCTCAAGTTGTCCGTAACCAGGGACACGGCTAATCAATTAGTTTTATACACTCTGCAGAGATTTGTGCACGTTCCCCACAAGACTCAATCATCCCTTTGTAGCTCCCACACTCAGTTGTACGGAAATTGGGAGATTGTGATGAGGCCTTCCAGAAGAGTTTCCCTCAACTCTGATAGTGCCCATCCCACCTACATATCTACTAAACCAAGTCAGATCACTTAGTAGTTGTGGCTGCACACATAAGATAGTAGTTCTAAAAAGGTGGTTGATCTCTTTGAGCCCGATCGAATGGTCCACTAGTGTGCTCTCCCATGATGGTAAAACTGTACCTCGCCACCATTCATACTATTTTGCCTAGGTATTTCATGAAACTATGTTGGTCCTATTTACTACATTGCCAGTCACATCTCATCATGAATATCACTTCACATGAACCCCATCCACTTTAGCAAATAAAATAAAATATTTCTACAACGATGGCGACAAGGAAGTAAGCTCAGACCTACTCATTGAACTACACTAGGATCATACTACATATTTATCATACATACTCCTACTCATGCATAATACTCAAAAGGGACTAAATGTATAGTAAAATATAGGTTCATGTGCATGAACAAGAGATGGAACTTGTCTGGGTCTTCACTTGTGATAGTACAAAATCTGATACTATTCTGCTTCGCTCTTTGGTCAATCTGATATAAGTAAATCACACTCAGTGAACAAGCATGCCATATAGAAGAATCGAAAAGAACACAAGAACAAACATGGCATAGTCTAAAAGAACAACAACATACTAAGTATTATATCTAATATAGATTCTTATGATGTTTTAGGATAAAAGGAAAAGAATTAACTCAAAAGAGTTAATGGAAATAAAGATATAGTTAAGTCAGGATTCAAATTTGAATAAATACAAATGGCTTGAATATTTGAAACTAAGTTACATAATGGATGAGGTTTTAGTAGAGATTCACTATGCAAAACAATCACTTGAAAAGGATTTCTAGTTTACAAGTGATGGTTAAAGAAAGGCTTGAATTCAAATTTGAATATCCCTAAAAGTATAAACTAAAGGGTTCATTGGATAAAAGTGAATCATAAGAAAAGAATGCAAAATGAATTATTTGAGGAATAAATTTTTTGAATTATAGGAATTCTATGGTTTGAATTCAAAATTCATATTGAATCATGAAAAGTTTGAAAGTCTGGATCAAGTGGTATATATGAATAAAGAATAACCTAACGATCATAATGCAGTAGATTTCACTAAATCTGGACATGTGGTTTGCAAGGAAGACCCTATTAAAGGTTTAAATACAAATTTGAACACATTCAAATTTGTATGTTCAAAAGATGAAACCAAGTGTAGCATAGGATGATGCATTTCATGAATATCATTTTGCAAAAAGTTCCCTTGGATTCAGACTTGGAGCTAAAAAGTTATGACGGTTTTAAATCTCAGGTATTTTTCTGCAAAATTGACATCTAACTCTACGCGGCATGATATTTTGAATTTAAATGGGGAACAGCTGGCGACATGATATTGCTCAGTAATGGTTCGTTCAGGAAATATCAGGGGCTGTTGGATACGTGTCAATGGATACATGTGCTACGTCCACGTCACGGGGTCGCGACGCTCATTGGAATCCCAGCCGGAGAAGGAGAAGACGACGGCGGTGGGCTCTGGTCGCGACGCTCATTGGAATCCCAGACGGAGAGGGAGAAGACGGCGGCGGTGGGCTCTGGTCGAAGTGGGCGTTGTCCTCCGTGGTCCTCCGCGTCAGGGAAGAGCACAGTGGGGCTCCCCTAGTCACGACGATCACTTTCATAACTTAAATGTCATCGGGCAAAACTTGTGTCAACGACAGCTTGTGTCTGGAGCACGGGCGGTGTCGGCGAGATTCGCCGGACGCCAGGGTGGTATTTTCCCTGTGGATCTGCGCGAGTAAATGGGTCAAAGAGGTGCGGCATTGAGAGAGAGAGAGAGAGAGAGAGAGAGAGAGAGAGAGAGAGATGGAGGTGCCTGTGGTGGTCGATGGGGCTTACGGCCGCTAGAATCAACTGTAGAAGCGAGTCTGGCTGGCGGAGCTTCCAGAGCTCATAGAGCTCGACTCTGAGGGAGGGTGTCTGGTATTTATAGGGGGTATATGCTATCCGGGTCAGTGAGATAATCATGAAATCGCGGCAAAGCTACGACAGCTGGCAACAAATCGACGGGATCGAGCTTATACCATGCAGGAGGAAGGGGATGATGCATGGGGTCCACCTGTCGGCGACTCCAGGTGAGAGAGAAAGGGGGCATGTGGTGGCCGTTAATCTGAAGTGAGATCGGACGGTCCATGTTGCCTCATGCCTCATACTGATTCGGCTGCTAAAACGGACATGGCGTTATCAAGTCTTGTGTTGGGAATTATCAAGTCTTGCGTTGGGAATTCGCAGGGTTAGAAACAGTGTTTGTATGTGCAATATTACACAAGTGCAGCCTTGTGGCATTATCAAGTCTTGCGTTGGGAATTCGCATGGTTAGAAACAGTGTTTGCTCTAGAATACAGTGATGTTCACTTGTAATTTGCTGTAGGAAATCTGCAGTATGACAACTTGCAATCAACCATAGTATTTGATCCTGCCGGAGATCTCTCATTGCCTACTTGCAATCGCTGCTCTAGAATACAGATTGCAAAATGAATGTTCTAATATGTACCTTGGTCCCAGTCGAGGCCGAGTGAGGAGAGGTCGCTGAGGATGGCCTCCTCGGAATTTCTGGTGGTAGTTGAAGATCACGGTTCAAGCACCCCCGATGTGGAAATTTGCTGATCGCCACAAGGGAAGCGAACGTTGAGCGCGTAGCTGTCGGCGGGCGAAGCACGGTCACGCCTAAAAAAGGAGCCTGATGCGGAGTTACAACGGCGAAGAGGTGGGAGAGTGGCAACGACAAGCTAGGCCAGGCGCACCGGTGGCAGCCGGGGTCCGGGGCCGTGGGGAGCAACAACTATGACCATGGTCAGCCGGGGATCCTCGCGCCGCCGTCTACACACCGGCAAGAGATGGGATCGGCGAGATGCGTTCGGGATTGAGGGATTGTCAAATCTTTCTAAAAAAACATTCACACAGGACCATAATTCCCTTGATTGATTAAAATTAATAATTTTAGTTAGTAGTTTAAATCAACGGCTGAAAATAATTAGCAGGGGTTTGTGTAATACAAGTTTAATTACGGAATATTGGGCTCTCACGGTTTAGAAAGAACATGTTTCAAGAAAAATGTTCACTACCGGAATCGCACCCTCGGCATAGCCCTGACTGGCCGTCGGGACAGGCCTATGCCGACGGCCCCCGTCGGCATAGGGCCGTCGGCAACATATCCGTCGGCGTAGCCAGGAAGGCCGTCGGCATAGAAAGGCCGTCGGCATAGGCCCTATCCCGACGGTGTCCGTATATCTATGCCGACGGCCCTGGTCGTCGGCAACGTTATCGCCTAACGGCGGCCGCCGTCAAGTGCTGACCAACGCCTGCTCGCCACGTGGCATGTCTATGCCGACGGCCTAGCCGTCGGCATAGTTCCAAACTAAGCCGATGGCTAGGCCGTCGGCATAGACGTGCCACGTGGCGAGCAGGCGTCACCCCTGGGGCAGGGCTATGCCGACGGCCTAGCCGTCGGCCTAGTTTCAAACTAAGCCGACGGCTAGGCCGTCGGCATAGCTCTGCCACGTGGCAGCAACTGGGCGCTCCTGGAGCAGGTCTATGCCGACGGCCTAGCCGTCGGCTTAGTATGAAACTATGCCGACGGCTAGGCCGTCAGCATAGACCTGCCACGTGTCAGCCACTGGGAGCTCACGCCAGCTCTACGCTGACGGCCTAGCCGTCGGCATAGTTTCTGTCTGTTTTTTTTCCTTTTTTCTGTTTTGTTTCAGCTCAATTCATTTGAATATATACAGCATCACACAACAAATATATGCATCACATGACAGCTGCCCAGCAGCATCACACAACAAATTCATCATCACACATCATAAGAAGCATCGCAAATCATAAACATATAAGTATCATCACCACCAAGCATATAAGAATCTCACAAACAACAATAAGAAACATCACAAGCATATAAGTATCATCACCACCAAGACCGCCACAATGTGACCCAAAGGCTTAAGCGCCAGGACGTCGAGCACCGCGGAGGTCGTCACCGCCAAGACCGCCGAAGCCCAGGTCGTCACTGCTAGCGGCAGCGCTACCGCCAAGACCGCCTCCACCTCCGCCTCCGCCTCCGTGGATCGGAGTGGTCGGGCTCCGTGACTCGGGAGTGCTGCGAAGACCACCGCCAACGGTAGATCCATCGGTTCCCTGGATGTTGAAAAGACATATTAACGGGATATATGACTGTGTTGAAAGGCATGATATGCTTTGGGTGAATAGATTGGGGATGAACTAACCGGCGAGGGGCCAACGTTCTGTGCCACAAACTCCTCAAAGGTCAGCAGCCTTGGTTGTGCTGGAGGACATTGTGCTGGTTGCAACTGAGGACACCTGCCGGCCGCCATTTCCTGAAAAGCGTGCTGCATCTGGCGATCCCTCTGCTCATGGTATGCATAAAGCCTCTCGTGCCACGCCATGGTCTCCTGGCGTGTGTACTCCAGGTAGGCCTACGGTATGACATGATGGAACTCATAAAACTACTAAATGCAGAAAATAAAGTGAGCAATGAAGATAAGAGGGAAAATACTTACAGATTGCCGCTCCTGAAAGAGGGACTGTGACTGTGCACTGGTCACTGGCGTGCTCATGCGCTGGCTCAGGCTCGGGTCGATCCGACGGAGCTGTGTGTAGGAGATAGTAGGAGTGATCACAGCATCGAGAACCGCCTCCCGACCGTGCTCCTTCGGCCCCATGCCCACCACCACCCTATCGTCCAGATCCACCGCAATGGGGTCAGGTGTGTCAGGATGTAACTTCAGATACCCTTCGGAGTACGCCTTCTTCCTCCCCGCGGTCTTCTTGCCGTAGTACTTGGGCTCGCTAGGCTTGGGGTCCTTCCGCGTATGGGCGATCTCCCACGCCTGCATGTGTGAGAGTGGCCGCTTCAGTTTCTCCTCCTGCACCACCAAACAGAGGTTAGTCATACACAAGAAAGTGATGGTAAATAGAAGAAGAAGAATGTTTAATGGGGTTAGTCATACATGAACTGCCTTGTGGAGATAGTGGTTTCGGTTTCCCTGAGCATGTACTCCCTCCTTCCCTCGGTTAGCCTTGTTTTTGATTCTCATAGCCGCCCAGGATCCAGCCTCATCACACCAAAGATCCACCAATGCCGCCCAGGACTCGTCTTTTCCATAACACCAATTTGGACACACCTACATAATGAAAGCATAATGGCATGTCAACACGAAACGGTGAAATGTACCACAAGGTAATGAAAGCATAATAAAAAATCTTTTATACTTACCGCTAAGAACTCGTCCCTCTCCAAGGTAATGCCCATCCTCCGTGCTTCTTCCTTGGTCATCTTCACACCAAGATAGTCGTGGTAGTATGTCGAGATGGCCACATAGCGCACCTCGTACTGCATCTGGCGGGCCTTCTTCTTGCATTGGCGCAGCACGATCTGGTCCGCTCTGGCCCTGTGCTCCGGAAGAACTCGATAGAATTTCTACAATCATGCATGAAACAAGAATGGAAGAAGCCATGAGTTAAATCATTCATGAAACTAGAATGGACTTGTGCTTCTGAAGAGAACTCACCCAGAAAGTAGTGATCACGGCCTTGGCATGGGTCTCATGGTCCGCGTGGAGGGCCGCTTCCCAGTGGTCCCAGCTCGTGGCCAAAACCCGACGGTCCGGGTGCCTGACTGGATCCGGACAGTACAACCCCGGCCAGTATAACTTCAGCAAGACGGTGATGAGGCCGTTGGGAATACGGAACCCTTTAGAATATATCTAGTTGCTGCAAAAGAATGAACTATTAGCATGTGACAAGCAAAATAAATAACAACCGGAATGAGCATGTGACAAGCAAAATAATGAAATTATTATAAAGTGGCACTTACTCTTTCCCCGTGGGCTCAATGAGCCACTTCTGCTCCTCAGTAGCAGGAACCTGCGTTGGTAGCTTTGCGTTACCACGTAGCCACCCCTTGTTGTAAACCCCATTCCCGCCACCACCATCATGCCCGCCACCACCCTCCTCCTCGCCTGCCTCCCCCTCCCCAACCTCCTCCTCCTCCTCGCCTGCCTCCTCCTCCACCTCCTCCTTGGCCCCATCCCGAACCTCCTCCTCCTCCTCCTCGTCCTCCTCCTCCTCCTCGCCAGAGGGTACCTCACTAGAGGAGGGTACCTCACTAGAGGAGGGCCTCGAAGACAACACCCCTAAGTCGGTGAGGGTGCGCTCTTTCTGGCCGCGACCCACTGTAGTGGCTCTCCCCCCACCACCTCGCCCTCTAGGGGCTCTCCCCCCGCCCCCTCCTCCTCTAGGGGCACCTCTCCCTCGACCTCCCTATGAGGAGTCATCGTCAAGTAGCCGGGTGGGAGGATTACGTGCTCGGCCACTCCGACTAGGCAGGTCGACGACCTTGCGTAGGAAACCCACGCCGTCGGCCTTCCCCTTGCCCATGTTCCACGAACCTGCATTGAAAAGAGAATAAGCAATTAGTAAATTAATGAAATGAAGGAAAAGGCATGATAATAAACACATTAATAAAAATGCATAAAAAGGCATATTCCTAAACTATAGAAAAAAAAAGACTTGAAACGTACATCTGCTAGAACCCATATGAATCATCACTGTTGTAACCTCTTTCTCGGTCCGTCTCATCATCACTATCAATCATATCATCTTCGTTGTCTGACGGAGGTGGAGGCTCTTCCTCGTCGTCAGCGTCTTCGTTTAACTTTTCTAGCATAAGTATGTCATTTTCATTGACAATGGTCTCACCATCATTCCGTGCATCGTCGTCGTTTGGATCCACATCATCATCACCCAATGGTCTAGCGTCATCGTTTCTAACCACATCATCATCATCAGGTTGCTCTTGATAGAACACTCCCTCGTATGTCATGGGGTTAATGTTGTAGTAATCGTCTTCATTCGGGTCCGGTAGCTTACCATGTGGCGACACCTTGAACACAACTTCCCAACCCTTTAGGTACTCTTTCTGGCATGGGTAAGGCAGATAATATACTTGTGTAGCTTGGGTAGCCGCAATGAAGAGATCGGCTCCGGCATAGACGGTTGATGGTTTAACTTCTACCAAACCAATGGAAGGCGTATGTTTTACCCCCTCCCGCGGATCGAACCATCGACATTTGAACACAGGCAGACTTAGGGTCTCGCGCCCCTGGCGGAATTTAACCTCGTATATATTTTGTACCCTTCCGTAGTAGTCTACTGAATTTTGACCGGGGGTGTACACTTCGGTATTTATAGTTTTGGGATCGGGCCGGCTGTTCTGGTGCTCCTCTGTATGGAAGCGATACCCATTCACATCATACTTTTTACATGTCATGACGGCAGGGTCAAAACCCATGGAAACCCATCTCAATTCATCATCCATAGATATGTTCGGATCTTTTCCCTACAAGTATAATTGAAATTGCTGCATGCATTAGTTCGGTTAACTAATAAATATTGAACTAGGTATTTAATAGGGGAGTGTGGAAAATTACTTTCTCCATGAACCAAGCAACAAAATTTTTACGTCCAGGGTTTCCATGACGGAGAAGAGTAAGTGCCTCCGCCTCAGTAGGAGGATTCATTCCCGTCCATTCCTCTTGAACGAAATCACTAAAAAAAGAAAAGCGGTGTTAGACCGGGACTAAGTGAACATAGAACATGATGATGTGGAAGACATAAAGGAATGGTGTAGTGGTATTACCTCATCCACACTTCCTCAACTTCCTTGATGTTGTGCAAGATATAGAACATGAGGCCCTCCCACCTTGCACGTTGAATAGATGGAGCCTGGGTTGATACTTGGGCTCTTCTATATTGTATCAAGGCACCTTGTTATGCAGATGGGGAACGTGGTCTGGATAGTATGATGTCCTGAGGTCTGACACCTCCTCTAGGATAACTGCCTCAGCTATGGAAGCTTCAATCTTAGCTTTGTTTCCACATTTCCGTCGGAGATGCTTGTTCTGTCTCTCAGGGCCGTACTGCCAGCGATTCTGCACAGGCCCCCCCAACAATACCTCGTTCGCGAGGTGCAGAATGAGATGTGTCATCGGAGTAAAGAAGCCCGGCGAAAAGATCTTCTCTAGCTTGACTATCAACTCCGGTGCCTTCTTATGCAATTTTTCAATCACCTCTTTACTTACTTCTTTAGCACAGAGCGTGCGGAAGAAATGGCTTAGCTCGGCAAGCACTCGCCAGACATGCTCGGGGACATAGCCTCGAACCATCACCGGCATTATCCGCTAAATTCATACATGGTAGTCATGACTCTTCAGGCCGGTCACTTTGCCCGTTGAAAGATTGACTCCCTTACTTATATTCGATGCATAACCATCGGTGAACTTCAAAATTTGTTTCAGCCAGATAAGTACTTCCTTTTTTTCTGGCGGTTTAAGGACAAAGTCAGCATCTGGCTTGAACCAGTTTTTTCGACCGCCTGTGGGATGCTTCATGTTCAGACGTGGTCTATCACAAATTCTCTGTTGATCGGCTCTAGCTTTAACGTCATCCTTCGTCTTATCACGAATGTTGAGGGACTCTGCCACATTCTTTTCGGTGTGCATCATATCTATGTTGTAAGGAAGTTTGAGGTCCTTGAAATAGGGAAGCTGCGAGAAGGGGGTAATGTGAGTCCAGTTGTGCGTCTCACCATATCCCTCGAAGCCTTTGGCTTTGGCTTTGGCTTTGCCTTTGACTTTAGGCTTGAGAGCTTTTAGCTGAGCAAGAACATCTGCCCCCGAAAATGTTGGAATCTCGGTTACTTCATGAACAACCCGTCCTTTTGTGAAGTTCTTCTTGTCTTCCCTGTCTGGATGGTCTAGAGGGAGGAACTGTCGATGCAGGTCAAAGGCTACATACTTGCCACCCTTACTCAGCCAAATCATTCGCAGAGCCTGCATGCACACTGGGTATGGCATCTTCCCACTTGTACACCATCCGCAGAATAGAGCATCCGGAGAACAATGGGGAGGCGCCGCCGAAATCCTGCCTCGGAACGGGGTAGAACATGGAGAACATACCCAATCTACACATCCTCGGGCTGTCCATGGAAAACGCTGGACAATCCGAAAGAGCTGCGGTGCTAAATATGCAATTGAATACATATTTATCGATGCAACCCTTTTGGACGGGAGACGCCTAGGTTACGCCAGTTGACTTGAGAATGAAATCTAGTGATATGAAAAAATGGAGGAGATGGACTTGTAGCTCACCCTCGGCTGTAGAGGAAGTAATCGAACAACAGAGGGATGCTCAGGGGGACCAACGCGTCGGACAACGGTCACTCCGATGAAATGCGACACCACAAAGCCTGCAAATTCCATCGCGACAAAAAATTAGAACATCACAACTCATAGAACATCACAATGTCATCATCATCTAAGAATCATCGAATCATAAAAAAATCATCATCTATCATCATCATCATCATCTAAAAATTATCGAAGCATAAAAAAATATGACATACATTCATCCATTGATCAATATTTTGCAAACTAACTACATCTAACAAATATGACATACATTCCATCTATCTATGCATTCATCCACCTAAAAACAGTAGCAAACCACTAAAAAAAGAAATAAAAAATAGCTCACGTAGAGGGCCGGCTGGTCGGGTCGGAGGAGGGGGGCGCCGGCGGTTGGGGGCCGGTGATGAGCAGTAGAAGAAGAAGGGCCGGCTGCTCCAGCCGGCCGGGAAGGGGGCGCCGAACCCATGGCCGGCGTCGAGTCAGCCCTTACGGGACAGAAGGGGGCGGGCGCGGACAGGGCGGCGCGGGGCGGGGAGGACGGCGGTAAGGCGCGGGGCGGGAAGGACGGTGACGCACCGCGGGTGGGTGGGGGAGACGGGAGACGCGCGGGCGGCGGCGGCTCGGGGCGGGGCGGCACGGGGTCGTGGCGGGGAGGCCGGCGCGGCGCGGCTCGGGGCGGGGCAGCGCGGGGTTGGTGGCGGCGCGGGCGGCGGAGGGCTCGGGGCGGGCGGTGGCGTGCTCAGGCGGGCGGCGAGGTGGTGGGCGGCGGCCGCGGGTGTGGGTCGGGGGGAAGGGGGAGATGGGGAATGGGTGGTGGGGGGCGAACCGCAGCGGATAAGGTCAAACCTATGTCGATGGCCTGACCGTCGGCATAGGCCTGGCCCTTTGCCACATCATCGATCCGTGGCCGTGCCGTCGGCATAGATACTTTGCATTTTTTTATTATGGCATATGTGTGACTCTCAGCACACTGTAAAAAATAGTCCCACCCTGTCCCGTCTAACCCGGACACAGACGACCGCCGGATCTAGCTCTTTGACTTCCGCTGGACTGGGTCTGACCGGTGGACCTTTTCACCTGGTTGTCGTAGCCCAGCCCATAGCTGCACCCCCAACACCATCCCGGCCCAACCCACCCAAAGATACCCTCCGTGTCGGCCCGACGTGGCCGTTTCCCCCCTCCGGGACACGGCGGTAGCCACGCCCGTGAGGTCTACACGGCGGGACGGGGGCCCTGGGGGGGGGGGGGGGTAGCAATGCCACCGGAGCATCGCATCGGGCCCTCATACATGCGGGGTGGTGTGGTGGCATGTCCGAAGAGGCGGCACGCGTCTCCGGGGTGTGCCCCCCCTCACGGATGGCGCCGCCGCCGGCACCTGGAGGGGAAAACGGACGCATCGGGTCTACACGGAGGGGATCTTGTTGTGGGTCTGGCCCGGATGTTGCTCCAAATTGTTCCTATGGGCTGACCTAACACAACCGGGTGGAGAGGTCCACTGGTCAAAGCCCGTCCGTGCAAAGTCAAAGGGCTAGATCCCGTGGTCAAACGCTACAGGGTTAGGCGGGACGGGGGCCCGGGGGTGGGGGGGGTAGCAATGCCACCGGAGCGTCGCACTGGGCCCTCATACATGCGGGGTGGTGTGGTGGCATGTCCGAAGAGGCGGCACGCATCTCCGGGGTGTGCCCCCCCTCACGGACGGCGCCGCCGCCGGCACCTGGAGGTGGAAATGGACGCGTCGGGTCTACACGGAGGGGATCTTGCTGTGGGTCTGGCCCAGATGTTGCTCCAAAGTGTTCCTATGGGCTGACCTAACACAACCAGGTGGAGAGGTCCACTGGTCAAAGCCCGTCCGTGCAAAGTCAAAGGGCTAGATCCCGTGGTCAAACGCTACAGGGTTAGGCGGGACGGGGGCCCTGGGGGGTAGCAATGCCACCGGAGCGTCGCATCGGGCCCTCATACATGCGGGGTGGTGCGGTGGCATGTCCGAAGAGGCGGCACGCGTCTCCGGGGTGTGCCCCTCCTCACGGACGGCGATGACACGGTAGTAGACGTTCTGCGGTAACGATGCGGCGTGAATATTATTAAATACTCGGAGCGCGATAAAATCATGAGTTTTTTACACGACGTGGGCACATGTGCTATAGGATTGATGGTAATTTTTCATAATTTTTGGTGATGGAGAAGTATCTGAACACTTCCCTCTACGCGGATTGCTCTCCGCGTGTCTACGACTGTGGCCGGCGGCCTCCGGGGGCTAGCATGCCGCCAAATCTTGCGTAGGCGGCCTCTCACAAGTCTAGAAGTGTTGTGGCGGTTGCAAAAGCCCGGCACGCATCTCCGGGGTGTGGCCCCCCTCACGGACGGCGCCGCCGCCGGCACCTGGAGGGAGGAAACGGACGCGTCGGGTCTACACGGAGGGGATCTTGCTGTGGGTCTGGCCCGGATGTTGCTCCAAAGTGTTCCTATGGGCTGACCTTACACAACCGGGTGGAGAGGTCCACTGGTCAAAGCCCGTGCGTGCAAAGTCAAAGGGCTAGATCCCGTGGTCAAACGCTACAGGGTTAGGCGGGACGGGGGCCCTGGGGGGGTGTAGCAATGCCACCGGAGCGTCGCACCGGGCCCTCATACATGCGGGGTGGTGTGGTGGCATGTCCGAAGAGGCGGCACGCGTCTCCGGGGTGTGCCCCCCCTCACGGACGGCGATGACACGGTAGTAGACGTTCTGCGGTAACGATGCGGCGTGAATATTATTAAATACTCGGAGCGCAATAAAATCATGAGTTTTTTACACGACATGGGCACATGTGCTATAGGACTGATGGTAATTTTTCATAATTTTTGGTGATGGAGAAGTATCTGAACACTTTCCTCTACACGGATTGCTCTCCGCGTGTCTACGACTTTGGCCGGCGGCCTCCGGGGGCTAGCATGCCGCCAAATCTTGCGTAGGCGGCCTCTCACAAGTCTGGAAGTGTTGTGGCGGTTGCAAAAGCCCGGCACGCGTCTCCGAGGTGTGGCCCCCCTCACGGACGGCGCCGCCGCCGGCACCTGGAGGGGGGAAACGGACGCGTCGGGTCTACACGGAGGGGATCTTTCTGTGGGTCTGGCCCGGATGTTGCTCCAAAGTGTTCCTATGGGCTGACCCGTCCGTGCAAAGTCAAAGGGCTAGATCCCATGGTCAAACGCTACAGGGTTAGGCGGGACGGGGGCCCTGGGGGGGGGGTGGGGTAGCAATGCCACCGGAGCGTCGCATCGGGCCCTCTCCAAGTGACGGCGGCACTGCCTTGCGTGGAGGGGGGGCCACACCGCGGAGCCCCAAGATGGACATCTACGCATGCCTGAACACTTTCATATATGCATCGGGACCCGTGCGATGTTTCGGTGACATAGCTACACCCCGAATCCCCCCACTAACCAGATTCCCTCCGTGTCGACCGTTTCCCCCCCCCCCTCCGTGACACGGCGACAGCGACGTTCGTAACGGGGGGCAATCGATATACCATCGGGGTATGTTTTTTTAGATAAGGTATAATTATCTTATGAAAGAACAAAAAATAATATAAAGTAAAAATAGAAAAATAAAAATAAATTAAATATATGCCGACAGCAGCTGCGCACACGGAGGTGCAGTCCCATGGATCGATGACGTGGCATCGCACACAGATCGATGACGTGGCAGAGGGGCATGGGCCAGGCCTATGCCGACGGCTATGCCGTAGGCATACCTCTGCCATAGATAGTATAAAGTAAAATAAAAAATAAAAATAAATAAACATATGCCGACGGCAAAGCCGTCAGCATAGCTGCGCACACGGAGGTGCAGTCCCACGGATCGATGACGTGGCATCGCACACAGATCGATGACGTGGCAGAGGCCTATGCCGACGGCTATGCCGTAGGCATATCTCTGCCATAGATATGCCGACGGCCGCCGTTACCTTCCGTCGGCGTAGTTTCAACGCCGTCAAACGGTCAGCGCTGACCGGGTAGGTGGGCCCAGGCTATGCCGATGGCCTAGCCTATGCCGACGGGCCCCGTAGGCGTATCTCGAGCGGTCCCGACGGCCTCGTCTATGCCGACGGCCCCGTCGGCATAGATAGACGTATGCCGACGGCTTTTCTACGCCTACGGCCTGTCCTAGGCTGTCGGGATAGGTCTATCTATGCCGACGAGGGCCGTCGGCATAGACGGGGCCGTCGGCGTAAGCTGTTATTCTGGTAGTGGTTGTATAAGACCAAAAGAATCTTTATTAATAAATCCTCCAAAATGAATCAGCAAAACACAAAGGCACATGTGCGTGCGACTGCCGAGATGCACTCAAGCCATGAGGCCGGCAACGGCAAGCAAAACAGCGAGGCCAAACTCCATGGCCTCCACATTGGTTGCAGCGGAGACAGGTGTTGGCAGGGGAGCGTTGCTTGCACTTGGGCCGCAGGCCGGGGCGGGTGACGAAGAGGAAGAGCCTGGCATGACATCGATTTTGACCTTCATGCCGCCCGCGCAATGACCAGGGAAACCGCAGATGAAGTAGCGGGTGCCGGTGGCGGTGAGGGTAACAACATCATTCCCGGAGTTGAGGGTGGTGACGGGGCTGACGGTGCTGCATGAGTCGTAGTTTTCCTTACTGACCTCGAGGACGTCGTGTGCCTGAGGGGAGTACTTGAAGACGATCTGATCGCTGGTTTGGAAGTTCCTAGAGGACGCCCAAGTGACGTAGTTGGTGTTGAGGTCCCATGCGCCGCCCGTCTCGCCCACGTTGTAGGGTTACCACATGTTAGCTTATATATTAGACCGGAGATATATGTTAACATGTGTTCCACTTAGATATGTAATACTTCACTAATTACAAGTTCAAATGTAGCCTACAAATACATATTTTCGAGACCAAATACATATTTTCAAGACAAATCAAACAATCATGCTAATTATATATCTAATTTAAGTGTAAACCTCTGCCTGGTACAAGTCAAAGTTATGCAAGCCTAACTTATCAAATTCTAGAATGAACATGTTTCTTGACAAATATTGTATAAGAGAGACAAGAAAAATCTTTATTAAAGAAGAAGCCCGAATACATACAACCTAAATATATAATTACTTGGCTACACATATACTTGCTAGTAATAATTACTTGATTATACATGACTTTATACATGTATGTGCAGCTGCACAAATGAACTCAAGCCATGAGGCCAGCAACGGCAAGCAAGACGGCGAGGCCAAAGCCCGTAGCCTCCACAGAGATGGCGGCGGAGACAGGCGTCGGTGGGGGAGCGTTGCTTGCACTTGGGCCGCTGGCCGGGCTAGGCGACGAAGAGGAGCTTGGCATGACATCGATCTTGACCTTCATGCCACCCGCACAATGGCCAGGGAAGCCGCATATGAAGTAGCGGGTGCCGGTGAAGGTAAGGGCGATGACATCATTCCCGGAGTTGAGGGTGGCAATGGGGGTCGCAGTGCTGCATGAGTCGTAGTCGGCCTTGCTGACCTCGAGGACATCGTGCGCCTGAGGGGAGTACTTGAAGACGATCTGGTCGTCGGCTTGGAAGTTCCTGGAGGACGCCCATGTGCTGTAGTTGGTGCCGAGGTCCCACGCTCCGCCAGGCTCGCCGACATTGTAGATTGCAGCCGAGGCGGCCGTGCTCAGGATGGCCATCGTGGCCACAACAAGGAGAATGGTTCTGGTGACGGCCATTGCAGCAGGACCTGGAAGCAAGGCAGTGAGATTACGAGTCGGATGCTACTATACTGAACCTTGAGGTGAGATTGTGTAGCTTCTTTAGGTGTCTGTGTCGGGTCCTATATATACAAACTCATGGCCAGGTGGGTTGAAGAAACGCGTGCGGTAGGTGAAAGCGTAGAATATAGAGTACGCGGGAACACGAGCTAGGCATGCAGGTAGTACGTACTTGGTCATACTCAAACACCTAGATAGATATATAATAAATAATAGACTGAAGATGTTAAGACCTTTTCAAGCGTTCTCATGGCATAGAAGCCATTGTACTTGGCCTGCTGCTTCAATACCGACGCAGTCTGGGCTCCAATCCTCAAAGGAGACGTAGTTGACTATCATAACTGATAAATCTTGTATAAGTAGATCCATAGGGCCAGCCGCATTTAAACTCTCAGTCTAAAAAAAGTTTTAACCTCCTCTATTAAAATTGGCAGGTTTATTGTATGAACTCCCCGTCACAACTTTCAACTTAAGAGGTAAAAGCTCTCAGACCACGGATTAAGCAGAAAAATAGTGACCAACATTGCATCATCCTGAATTGCAAAATAACAGCTCATGAAAAAAAGACTGAGCGGTAATATTATATTAAATATTAAAGTAAATTTTATGTACTAAAAGGATGGATATACAATGGCGCCAACGAGGACTACTTTTGATTATATAGTGATGAATTTTTTTTCGAAGGATAAGTACACCGGACACGCCAACCAATGTTGGATAGAAGTCTGTGGTATATTTGGATTATTTGTCGTACATGCTCATAGCATCTTTATGCTATGTATAAGACTTGAAATGTAATTCTTTTCTACCAGACCATCTTGATGAATGCTGCGTCACGCTGCATGGGCCATGACTATCCCTGGATGAAGCACTTTCATCCAATGCAGCAGGTATTTTTACATTACTGAACGATGGTGCCTGGAACGGGGAAATTTTGGAGAAAAGTCTATTTTTCGTCCCTCAATTCTTCGGTCTGGCCACTTTTGGTCCCTCAACTCTAAAATCGGACAGATTGCACCACGAACTCTTGAAACCGGTCATTTTTCGTCCCTGCGGGGTTTCGCTGCCGAGTCAACCAGGTTTCGATCAAGGCGTGAACAGTAAATTCAAAAAAATAGCAAAAAAAAATAAAAAAACTGAAATTTTGGCATCGAAGATGCTCGGGTGTGCAAGGTGTGTGCAAATTTTCATGGTGAAATGACATCTGAGGGTTTGGAAACCACCCGAAGCGGCACGCACACGTACGCAATTTTTTTTTGCCACGAGCTCCTCGGATGTCATTTTAGCACCAAAATTTCACGCACCTTCCGCACCTGAGCATCTTCGATGCCAAAAATATTCAGATTTTTTTGATTTGTTTTGCTATTTTTTTGAATTTACTGTTCATTGGAGCACTGAT
Source organism: Thinopyrum elongatum (assembly GCA_011799875.1). Taxonomy (NCBI): domain Eukaryota; kingdom Viridiplantae; phylum Streptophyta; class Magnoliopsida; order Poales; family Poaceae; genus Thinopyrum; species Thinopyrum elongatum. The sequence continues at coordinate 677,248,220 of CM022298.1, forward strand.
TTACTTTTGTTTTTTTTGCTGCGAGCTCCTTGAACATCCAAACATGACGAAAATTGGCACGCATCTTGCGCACCTGAGTATCTTCGATGTCATAAAATTTCAATTTTTTTTTATTTTCTTTGCTATTTTTTGTGAATTTACTGTTCATCGGGCACTGTTCATGCCTTGGTCAAAACCGGGTTGACTCGGCAGCGAAACCCCGCAGGAACAAAAAATGACCGGTTTCGAAAGTTTGTGGTGCAATCTGTCCGGTTTTAGAGTTGAGGGACCAAAGATGGTCAGACCGGAGAACTGAGGGACGAAAAATGGACTTTTCTCGAAATTTTGGTCCGTCAGAGCAGTGATAGTGATCGTCCTCCAGCCGCAAGAGCATAATAGGGCAGACTTAATTCCCAAAAAGCACCCGTCACCCACTCCCATGGCTCTCCACTAGTAGAAAAATGCCCATTTGTCCCGGTTCATAAGGTCCATTTGTCCCGGTTCGGGAACCGGGACTAAAGGGTCGGGACTAAAGCCCAACACCTTTAGTCCCGGTTCTTATACAAACCGGGACAGATGGGGCTCCACGTGGCCGCTGCGGCGAGCCCAGAGAGGAGGGCCTTTAGTCCCGGTTGGTAACACCAACCGGGACCAAAGATCATCCACGTGTCAGCAGCTCAGGAGCTGGGGTTTTTGTTTTTTTTTTGAAAGGGGGGGGGGTGGGTTTGGGGGTTTTAGGGGTTTTGTAGGGTTAATTTAGGGGTTTCATATATTGTGTTAGCTAGCTAATAGCTAGAGAGAAGTGTCCTCTTTTATCTCCGTGCTTGGTCGACGCTACGTACTATACATATAGAGAGGACTCGACACGCTAGCTAGTAAGCAAATGAAGGAAACCATTAAGTACACAAGATCGTCATGAACATATACAAAGAGAAGTGATCGACCTCCTCCTTCTCCGAGAGATTGGTCGAACAACAAGTTTTCGTATATCTATCCGACGCTAATAGCTACATATATACAATATAAGATCTCTTACAATCTCTAACATTTGATGTTAAGTTTCACATGGTATTCTCCGGCTGGATTGATGACGTGGTCAAGAAAGAATCCCGCCAATTCCTCTTGAATTGCTTTTATGCGATCTTGTGGTAGGAGTTCATCCCGCATCTGCCAAATCTAATTTGAAGAAGGGGGTCAATACATATATATGAATGAAACTCAACACAAATGATGGTAATAAAATAAAATTGTGAATATTATTGCTTACGCACTTCATATTGTTTTTCAGAGTAGCCCCGCTTAGAGGTCGTCGCGTTGTAGATGTACTCGCAAATGTAGTATCCACATAAATTATTCCCGCCTTCCTGCCACAACCACTTTACGAGAAATAAAGGTCAATCAAACTGATAATCAAGCATTATAAATGGTATTGATGAAACTAGCTAGAATCAATGGGAGATGCGCGGAACTAGCTAGTAGTACTTACTTTCGGGTGTGTAAATCGCAGCTCCCCCAGCAGTCCCGGAGCTTCTGTGGTGAACACTTTCCAAACCCTGCGAGACAAAGAAAATAATTACTTGATATTAGGAAATGACCAAAGTTGCCGATATGGTGCGATAATGATCGATTGAACTTACTTCTGGAGCATTTCAGTCATGGCCGCATACTTCTTGGGATCTTTTCGTCTTGAGTCTAAGGCGGTTACTAGTCCCTGCTCAAGCTTAATCTATAGGAGAATAAAGTGGAAGCTGCGCACGCATGCATAACTCATCAATTACATTAATATAACCTCGAGTAATAAGGGAAACCGAATATGCAGAAGACAGTAACACTCACTTGAAGTTGTAAGGAAAGAGTATTTTATCTTTGTTTTGATTTTTAAGCAACGATTGTAGCAAGTTGGCCTCGGTTTCTTTCGCATGATATGTAACCGTCCATTCATCTATGAGATTTGTGTTAATGAACCCAATATCATAGATTTGTGCATTTCTGCATTCGACGATTTTCAATCTGCATAATATAGTGAGGACAATTATATATACATGCAATGAAAGAGCTGAGCTATATATAGAGACTTAATTACATAAGTATAGTACTTACAGACAGTAGCAAGTGATGATTATTTTATCGAGGTCCTTTTGATTGAAAAACTGGAAGAACTCCTCAAATGGAACAGACAACAGATCAATTCCAACGAGGTCGTGCTCGTCTTTAACTCTCAGCGTCAAAATATCCTTCCCGGACTTGCAGGTGTCCATGTACCACTTATGGAATCTTCGCATCATCGTTGTTAGAGGAGGATCACCAGGTCTGACGAGAGGCTTCCCGTACTGGTATTTGTGTTCGTCCACCTCCATTGTATCAAAATGTGCATCGTCGGGCAGGTAGTCACCAGGATTGGTACCGGGCAGCATCCCCGGCAGATTTGCGACGATATCGCTAGACACCTTGAGCGGGGGGCACGATTGGTTTGCCTGTTCGCCGAGCTGGGGAATTTTTTTCCCTCTTCTTCGTTGTTGTAACCTTTTGTCACTTGAAGTAGTTCCCGACCGTCGCGTTCCTTCCACTGCCTTTTTCAGAGCGCGGACATGGTTGTCATCTGGCGGAGGCGGTGGTGGTCGCTTCAGGTTCTTCAAAGTGCGCTTCAATTTCACCGGATCCATCTTCTCCTCCGGAGGAGGATTTTTCTTTGCAAAAAAGTCCTTCACTTGGGCTTGACAGATCTCCTCGTTTTCCTCCTCGGTCATCTTGTATGGTAATCTATCTAGAGGCTTGATAGATGGACCGAATTTGTATTGCCTCCCGCCTCTGGCTGTACTGCTAGACACCGGCCGAGCAGCCGGAGCGGCTGCGGCTGTCTTCCTTTGTTGCTTACGAGGCGTAGAAGGAGGCGGAGTGCTACGACACGCCGGAGCAGCCGGAGCGGCGGCGGCTGTCTTCCGCCGTTGTTGCCGAGGCGGAGAAGGAGGCGGGCTGCTCGGACGCGCTAGCGCAGGCGGAGAAGGAGGCGGAGTGCCGCCACGCGCCGGAGCAGCTGGAGAAGGAGGTGGAGTGCCGCCACGCGCCGGAGCAGCCGGAGAAGGAGGCGGAGTGCCCTGATCACTCGCTAGAGGAGGAGGCGGAGTGCCCTGACTCGCCAGAGGAGGAGGCGGAGGCGTCCAGTTCAGAAGGTTGATGAGCTCCTTCCGCCATAGACATGGAGTCTTCAGAGCAAGACCCAGCTGAGTCTCCCCTTCACCGGTAGGGTGGTCAAGCTCGAGCTCCTCAAATCCCTCCGTTATTTCATCGACCATCACAACAGCATAGCCTTCTGGAATCGGAAGGCAGTGAAAAGTTGCGCCGGGTTGAGGAGGTGCAACAGAGCCGACAGCCGCCTTGACTTTGAGGTGCTGCCATTGCGCCATAAGGTGGCAATCTTGAGCCTCCGTGATAGCATCCACGGGGTAGCTGGGAGCCATGAAGTGAGGCTGCTGAAGGAGCTCGGTGGAAGCCACACTGCTTCTCCGCTGAGATGGCGGGGTAGCTTCTGGGGTAGCTTTGGCAGGTCGCTGCCTCTGAACTAGTGCTTGTTCCTCTAGCGCTCATACCCTTGCATTCAGCTTCTGCAGTTCGGTCTGCTCCACTTTCCTCCTCCTCTCCCGGGTTTTGTAACCGCCTGCGCTGGGAAACCCTTCCTTCCACGCAACGGAGCCTGCCGTGCCTCGTGTTCGTCCTGGGTGCTCAGGATTCCCGAGGGCCTGTGTGAGCTCGTCGTTCTCTCTGTCGGGAACGAACGTCCCTTGCTGCGCTGCGGCGATATACTTCTGAAGCTTCTTGACGGGTATTTCAAGTTGCTCCTTCGTCCAACGGCACTTCCCTGTTTCAGGGTCCAAGGTTCCCCCAACCCCGAAGAACCAAGTCCTTGAACGGTCTGGCCAGTTCAATGTCTCTGGTTCGACCCCTTTATCAAGCAGGTCCTTCTCCGCCTTGTCCCACAACGGCCGGGCTTTGAGGTAGCCATCTGACCCCGTGCGATGGTGATACTCCTTCTTTGCAGCATTTTTCTTGTTTATCGCTGACATCTTCTTACTCTTCTCCGATGTGTTGTGGGCCACAAATGCGGGCCAGTGATCTCTTATCTTCTCAAATCGGCCGGTGAAGTCTGGAGTCTTTCCTTTGTCGACAAACGTTGATTTCAACTCATTCTTCCACCTCCTGAATAGATCTGCCATCTTCTTAAGAACATGAGCCTTGACCAATGGCTCTATAACTGGCTTATCCGGATCCTCCTCTGGCGGTAGGGTGAAATTTGCCTTCAGCGCGGTCCAAAGATCATCTTTCTGTCTATCATTGACAAAAGACACTGGAGGGTCTTCGCTCTTAGGCTTATTCCATTGGTGGATGCTGATCGGGATCATGTCCCTAACAAGAACCCCGCACTGAGGAGAAAATGCTTCCTTGGTCCGGCTGGGTTCAATCGGTTGGCCATCGCCCTTGATTGCTGTGATCGTGAACCTTTCATCCTGGCGCAACCTTTTCTTCGGGCCTCGTCTCGTTACCGAAGTTTGGCTCGATCCGAAGGGCTAGAAAAGAAGAAAGAAGAGAGTTAATATGTGTACATACCAAAACAATTAATGCATGAATTAGCTAGTCAGCACAGGCTTAATTAATATATATACCTCGCCGGACTTTGCAACATCTCCTTCCTCCATTCGCTCACCGGAGCAGTCATCACGGTCTCCTTCTTCCACCGGCATTCCGTCACAGGAGCCATCATAATCATGTCCTTCCACCTCCATTGTTCGATCACCGGAGCCTGCTTCACCCTCTCCTTCCAGACCATCGGTGTCGTTGAGAAACGACAAGACATCACCTCCGCCGAGGATTATGTCCCCCAACAACTGTTCTGCTTCGATGTCTCGGTGCTCCATAGTTTCTGCAAATATTACAACATGGCAATTAATATACAAACATGACAGATGGATATATTAGTGCAAACGTAGACCTAGCTAGCTCGACACTTCTACGGTTTGGGGTGGCCTCGACAACGCTTCTAGGGTTTGGGGTGGCCTAGGCAACGCTTCTAGGGTTTGAGGTGGCCTCGACAACGCTTCTAGGGTTTGGGTCGGACCGCCTCTCTCATGAATGTCCGACGTCCGGACCGACAAGGGATTTAACAAAATGACGCCATTCTGGATGTGCAGAAAATGGTCCATATTTTTCCTGATCTCATCTACCCTTCTATATGTCACGTTGTCTAGTGTCAAAGAATTCAAGAAAACCATGACTTCATCATTAGCCGGAAATGACAGGCGTATAATGGTACGAAGCTCTTCAAAGTTGTTTTGGAACGGAGTTCCCGATAGAATAATTCGCTTTTTGGTACAAAGTTCAGCAAGAGCCTTCCGAATATCGCTATTTGGAAGGCCTTTGCTGAAATTCGTACCAAAAGGAGAATTATTCTATTCGGAACTCCGTTCCAAAACAACTTTGAAGAGCTTCGTAGCATCATACGCCTGTTACTTCCGACTAATGATGAAGCCATGGATTTCTTCAATACTTTGACAGACAACGTGACACATAGAAGAATATATATATAGATGAGATCAGAAAAAAATTGGATCAACTTGTGCACATCCATAATGGGGCATTCTTGATAAATATATATATGTCAAAATTCAAACTTTGACATATGATCAAATGTTGCATATGTCAAAATTCAAACTTTAACATATGATCAAACTTTGATAGATGATCAAATGTTGCATATGTCAAAATTCAAACTTTGACATATGATCAAACTTTGATATATGTCCACCGCGATATAAAATAATACATAGACTTGTTCGGGCGAGATGGGGTTGATCGACGTCCCCCCTCATGTCGAAGTTACCGGAGTTATCTTCTAGTGGTTTGGGTGGCCTTGAGAGTTTGTCGGGTAGGGGCGGGAGGGGGCAGGAGATCGACAACGCTTTTTTTCTACGGTTTGGGTGGCCTCGAGAGTTGGTCGCCCGGTATATCGAGAGGGGGGGTGAACATTTTACCTTAGTAACTTAGAAAAAAAATGTTATCGGGGAGGGGGTATATCGACCCCCCCCCCCTCATGTCAAAGTTATCGGGGAGGGGCTATATCGACAATGGCATACATATAGCCACATACATATAAAAAAATTCTATGAACATCCATACATACATATAGCCACATACATATATATGGCTATTAAAAAAAATTCATCATATAAAAAAAATGTTATCGGGGAGGGGGTATATCGCAAACTTTGACATAAATGACTTTGATCATGCACAATTTTCCTATACATACACAATATGAACATATACATAAATTGACAAAGAAAATTCTATGAACAAAAAAGATCATAAAAATTCTATGAACATCAAAATTCTAACTTTTGCATATTCTTTGCATATGAACATACATACATTTTCTTATTTTTTCTTAAATGTAACTTTTGCATATATGAACATACATACATAAATTATACATACATGGAAAAAAATTGCTATGAACAAAAAAAACATCATATATGTTAATTTTGTATATACATCCATATCCATCCATCCATACATACATACATACATGGACAAAAAAATGCTATGAACAAAAACATCAATTTTGGTCCAATCTTGGCATTGAACTACAACCCAATTTTTCCTTGCTAAAAAAATTCTGAATTTTTTACATCTTGTAGTCCTTCCAACTAAACACTTAAGTCCAGAAGGGCAGCCCCAATTTCATCTAGCAAGTCCACCAAAAAAATTCATGTAGTTTCTGTCCAGCACTAAATTTTAATAAAACTTGCACTAAGAAGTTTTTCATTTTATCAAACCAACTTAACCATCTTCACTAACATCCAAGGAGACATCATCCTGCCAAGTTTCACATAAAACAAAGTTCCCTAGCAAGCCCTAGCATTTCATCAAACACCTTGTGGACATGGCTGAAACTTTGCACTGAACCAACTTCACCATCATCACATACATGGAGGAAGGACAGAGGAGAGGGGTGGGAGCGAGGAGGGAGTACCGGCCTGGCCGGCGGGCACTGGTGCGGCGGCGTTGACGACAGGGTAGGGGCGTGGCGGGGCGTCGGGGCAGGGCAGGGGCGCGGCGGCGTTGGCGTCGAGGTCGAGGCAGGGCCGCACGGCGTCGGGGCAGGGCAGGGGCGCGGGGCGATGGCGACGAGGAGCGGGCGGCGACGGCGACGGCGACCTCGGGGCGGCGACGGCGAGCATGGGCAGCCTGGCGGCGTCGATGAGCTCGGCGTCGTCGGGAGGCAAATGGTCGATGAAAACTAAAAAATTCGTAAGTCCTGCTTATATACACAGAGCATTGGTCCCGGTTCGTGGCACAAACCGGGACGAATGCCACCCTTTTGTCCCGGTTCGTGCCACCAACCGGGACCAAAGGTCTCTTTTCAGCAGCCCAATGGGCGGGAAACAGAGACCTTTGGTCCCGGTTGGTGGCACGAACCGGGACCAAAGGGGGGGCATTGGTCCCGGTTTGTTCCACCAACCGGGACCAATGCCGCCCCTTTCATCCCGGTTGGTGCTACCAACCGGTAGTCCCCGAGGCCGACGCAGCTTCGAAGATCGACTACGCCCCTGACGACCAGGCAAGCACCCCCATTTTTGAGCATACCGATATCACCTACTCCTCTCTCTCTCTTATGCTTGCATTAGAAGTTGCTGCTGTTACTGTTATCCTATATCTGCTGCATAGCCTGTTTACTGTAACCTGCCTTTGTTACCTACCTGCTTATCCTAAACTGTTTAGTATAGGTTGGGTAGAGACCCATCAGAGACCCCCACTGTATCCCGACTGCCCCGCTAGATTATCAGAAGAACCGATCAACGGGATCGAAGACCAGGTCACGGCATTGCAGATCACTTCCCCCTTAGTTGCTCGACACTGCTGGGTTACTATCGAGTGCCGAGGGTGATACCTCGTCAGCACTTCTGATGATAACCTTGTAGGTTAGTTATTCAGACGTGGTCAGTGAGGGTGATTCCTCCTACACCACCCCCGATAACGATGTCGTCGCGCAACTTCTCAAGTGTGGACCTTGAGGATGATTCCTCCTTCGTTCACCTTGATGATAACATCAGGTGGAATTCCATCGAGGGTGATTCCTCAGGGTTCCCTTTGGTGTTAAACACACGGTTACTATGGTTACTAAGGCTTTACATTGAACCATGTTACTAAAGACGGGTCGGCCCTGAGGGGTACCCGCGCGAGCATATTTGCGAAGTGATGTGGAGACGGGTTGACCTGGAAGGTTCCCGAGAGATGAATACGAGGCGTGGCCGGGCATTCTTAGCCCTTGCCGCAAGTCCTCGAGATGGGGCGACGGGGTCACATCTTTCGTGAGTCTCTGCTTGTTACCGCACTACCAACACACTAACGGTTTGGATATTTGATCCGAGGGGCCTCTAGCCTGATAGCACTAACCATCACGTGGGCATAGTATGGCCGAAGCTTAATAGACGTCAGCGAGGACCTGCGCGTGCTGGATTGGACTGGTTAAGCCCGCGCTTGTATTAAGGGGGCTAGGTCTGCTTCTGGCTGCGTTCGCAACGCACAGGAGTCCCCGGGGCGAAGGCCCAAGACCCCTGGGCGCATAGGTTTAGTCCGGCGTGCTGACCTCTCTGTTAAGTATTCGGTCGGGTTGCGGAGTATCGTTTGGCCGAGGCCGGGCATGACCCAGTAAAGTGTGTCCGGCCGGAGTTAAGCGAGCGTGGTGGGTAAGTTGGTGCACCCCTGCAGGGAAGAAACAATCTATCGATAGCCTGTCCTACGGTAACGGACACTCGGAGTTGTATCCCGATCGGTACAACTAGAACTGGACACTAGAGATGATAACAGGATAGTATGGCTCTGGGATTGCTTTCTCACAGGGAGTCGAGGAAGAATCTCTGGGCGAGGTTGTTAACACTACTACCACTTTACATTATGCTAATCTGCACTCTTCTAATGCTGCAAGACCAATGAAGATGCTGAAGATGCTAGTCTTCGATAGGACTAGGCTTTTCCCTCTATTCTGGCATTTCTGCAGCCCAGTCCACATATACAGCCTCCCTTTGATAATGTTGCATATGTAGTATAAATCCTTGCTTGCTGAGTACTTCAGATGAGTACTCACGTTTGCTTTACTTTCTTTTTCTGCCCATATCCATTTGTCGCAACCAGATGACGGAGCCCCTGAGCCAACTGCCCCCGCTGACGGCTACTACTACTATTACCGTCCCGGCGAGTACTACTATGAGGAGCCGACCGACGACCAGGAGTAGGTTCGGAGGGTCCTAGGCAGGAGGCCTACGACTTTCGATCGTAGTGTTTTATTTTGCCCCCCTTTCTAAAAGCCTATCTGTAACTCGGTTATATCTATATCCAGATATCTGATGCTTCCGCTGACACTTGTATGCCATCGAGCTATGTATCCGAGCCCTCGAGGCCCTGGCTTGTAATATGAAGCTTGTATGACTTTATTTATGTTTTAGAGTTGTGTTGCGATATCTTCAAGTGAGTCCTTTGGCTTGATCGTGTGCATTTGCGTGTATGATTAGTGCACGATTAAGCTGGGGTCATCACAGGTTGGTATCAGAGCCGACTGCCTGTAGGAATCCCCCTTTCAAACTCCTTAGCCGAAGTTGAGTCTAGTAACCGAAAACTGTTTTACTAACTTGGTTGTGTGGCTTACGGGCCCACGTCGCCAACTGGGTGGTATTAGGATATTTTATTCCTCGTCTTTACTCTGGGACTCTGATCTCTCTTCTATTCAGGTTAAATAAATTTACTAACACCGACACCTAGGGTCTCGTAAATCCCGTCCTCCCAGAGAGCTGGATATCTGTGCGATTTCCCTGTCATTGATCTGATTAGTCTGATAATCATTTTCCTTTCCATTGTTTTGTTTAACCTTTCTCTTCGAGATCTGTTATACTTCTCATCATCAAATGACAATCCTGAATTTCCTTTATTTCAGATGGATCGTCTGTTTCCACCACGTCCTACGACGCAGCTTGTGCTTCGCACTTGGGCTCGTGATGCCCCTGGTTTTCCAGCTATCCTGATTGCCCTCCTGACCAGACTGGGTTACCGCTGGTACCCCGAGTACATGGTCTACGAGGTTTACCGCGAGTTCAACCAGGAGCAGTACTATGCTAATGTTCGCATCTATGATCAGCAGGATGACTCAGACACTGAGCTGTACCTTTTCCATGGTATCGGCGTGACGATTGAGATGGCAGTCCATGATGCCGCCTACTCTGCTGTTGCATGTCTCCGAGGAGAGCTCAGCGTTAGCTTGGATGCCTCTGAGTTTCGATACATTCCGTATGCCCCTGTTGGAGATGCTACTGGATACTACACAACTATCTGTGCCCCGTACGAGCCTCGTCGCTACGACCCGCAGGTTCTGATTCAGTGCACTCAGGCTCTGGATCGCACTGTTCAGGCTCTTGCCGTCGAGTTGTTTGCCACTCGAGCATGACTCTATGATGCTATGACGCAGTTGCTACCAGCTGTTCGAGCAGGGATACATCCGGAGCACATCCTTTACCCGCGTAGGACCGAGATGCCACCAGGGATCGATTGGCCTATTGTGGGAGGTCACACACCTGCACGTGGACCTCTTCTTTCAGTTCGAGACCGGGTTCTGCATCAGAGTGCACATGGAGCGTAGGATCCTTCTGCGACGAACATTCGTCGTCCGCACTTGCAGCTACCCCATTTCAGTGGTTTTCTCCGACGTTGATGTAGCCTTTGCTATGTCTCGTTGTGTACTTCCTTACCACGTGCCTGTGTGCCTCCTAGCATGTCTTGCTTTTGAATTTGCGCCGTTATGCTGTCCGATTGTAACCGACTCTGTATGGATCTGTATGTCTTAAATGACTACTATTAAGTATCTGTTACACTACTTAAATTCCATCGTGTTACATCATGCTTGTTGCTAAATACTCGCAATAGCCTCTGCTAAACTACCCCTGTTGAATTTAGCAGGATGGGTGATAACAATCCACCACCGCCGCCACTGCCTGACTATATGGCCGCTATGATGCAACAATTTGAACTCAACCGTCAGTTCATGACGGGGATTATGGATCAATTCCCCCGTCCCAATGCCAACCAGCAGCCAGCTTCAATCACGCTGCCAGAGTTTGTGCATCTCAACCCATCAGTATTCCGCAACACAGTTAATCCGATGGATGCCGATGACTGGCTGCGTGACATCTTCTATGAAATGGAGTCAGCTGATGTTCCTCCTGTCAGCTATGTCACCTTTGCGACCTACTTCCTGAAGGGTCACGTAGCACAATGGTGGGCCACTCACAGACAGACCCTACCTCCTGGAACTGTCGTCACCTGGGTGGAATTCAAGGCTGCTTTTCGTGCTCGGTATATTCCGCAAGGAGTTATAGATCGGAAGAAGGCTGAGTTCCGTAGCCTCGTTCAGGGTGACAAGACTGTAGAAGTCTACCAGCGAGAGTTCCTTGATCTTTCTCGCTATGCTGAAGAAGACATCTCCACTGATGCTCGTAGGCAGGAGAAGTTCCGTGAAGGGCTACACCATGACATTCAGCTAGCCCTGCTCGTCCAAGACTTTCCTGACTTCACCACCTTGGTGAACAAGGCTATTATGGTTGAGACTGGTCTGAAGAAGCACAAGGAAGCGACCAGACGCACTCGAGAAGCGGGCTCATCTTCGGGCTCGTCTTCTCAGAAGCGCCGTATCTGGATTCCTCACAGCATGTACCGTCCAACAACTCCAGTGTACAGGCCTGCTTATGCTGCACCTCACCTGCCTCCTCCACCACCGAGGCAGCCTCTTCGAGCTGCACCACCTCGAGCTCCTGCACCACGTCCAGACAGTGGACTCTGCTTCAAGTGTGGTCAGCCAGGTCACCGTGCCAGAGACTGTTCTCAGAATCAGAATCAGCTAGTGCCTCTTCCTGCTGGCCGTGGAAATGGCCGTGCAATTTCTCAGCCTCGCAACAACAATGTCAGGCCTTCTTATGCTCGTGGGCAGAACTACCACATCAACATGGCTGAAGCTCAAGATCAACCTGAAACTGTGATGGGTACACTTCTCGTTAATTCAGTACCAGCTTCTGTTTTATTTGATTCAGGAGCATCGCATTCATTCATGTCTGAAGAATTCGCATTCATGCATGGCATTAAATTTGAAAAGTTGCACCATCCGTTAGCGGTAAACACTCCCGCGGGCCAGTGCCAAGCTTCCCTATTTAGTCTCGAAGTCACTATTGAGATTCACAGGCTGAAGTTTCAGGCTTTTCCCATTATACTGAAATCTTCCAAAATTGACCTTATTCTGGGAATGGATTGGTTGAAGGCTCACTATGCCTCAATTAATTGTGCCACTAAATTTGTACTTCTCATGCACCCCACAGCTAGGTTAGTGAATTATCATGCTCACCTCACTCAGAACGCTGAGGCTCAGATTTATGCCTTGAATGCGTTGAACGCTTCTCCACTTGAGGGGATCAAAAACATTCCAGTCGTCTGTGACTTCCAGGATGTTTTTCCAGAAGAACTTCTAAGAATACCCCCTGCTAGAGCTGTCGAGTTTGTTATCGACTTGAAGACTGGCACTACCCCTATTGCGAAGCGTCCTTATAAGATGCCTCCTCACCACCTTCTCGAGCTTAAGGAAGAAATCGACAAGTCACTTAAGAAGGGCTTCATCCGCCCTAGTTCCTCTGCCTGGGGAACACCTTCTCTCTTTGTCAAGAAGAAAGATGGTACGAATAGGCTGGTCCAATATTACCGTCCTATCAACCAGGCAACCATTCAGAATAAATATCCGCTTCCTCGGATCAATGATTTATATGATCAACTTGCTGGATCATCGGTGTTTTCTAAACTCGACTTGAGGTTGGGTTATCACCAGATCCGTGTCCGCGAAGAGGATATTCCGAAGACTGCATTTGTTACTCGCTATGGCTCCTATGAATACACCGTCATGTCATTTGGCCTAACTAATGCTCTAGCTACATTCTCCCACCTGATGAATTACATCTTCAAGGATTACCTGGATAAGTTCATCGTGGTATATCTGGATGATATTTTGGCATATTCGAAGAATAAGGAAGAACACGCTGAACACCTTCGCCTTGTTCTGGAAAGGCTTCGTGAACACAAGTTGTATGCCAAGTACTCCAAATGTGAATTCTGGCTTTCTGAAGTAACCTAACTTGGACATGTGATTTCCAAGGACAGTATCGTCGTTAACCCGGAGCGTGTTCAGGCTATTCTTGACTGGACTCCTCCGAAGAACGCCAAGCAAGTTAGAAGTTTTCTCGGCCTTGCAAGTTATTGCCGCTGATTCGTCGAGAACTTTTCCAAGATTGCCAAGCCCCTGACTAACCTGCTCCACAAAGGCGTTAAGTTTGAGTGGACAGACAAATGTCAGGAGAGTTTCCAGACCCTCAAGGACAAGCTGACTTCTGCTCCAGTGCTTGCTCCTCCCGATTCTCGCAAGGATTTTGTGATATATTGCGACACCTCTCGCCAGGGATTAGGCTGTGTCCTAATGCAAGAACGAAGAGTAATTGCATATGCCTCGTGACAATTGCAACCACATGAAGAAAACTATCCAGTGCATGATCTCGAACTCGCTGCTGTGATCTATGCTTTGAAGCAGTGGCGACATTACCTTCTTGGTAACCCGTGTGAGATATATACTGATCATCAAAGCTTGAAGTATTTGTTCACTCAACCAGAACTCAATCTCCGTCAACAACGATGGTTGGAAACAATTACGGACTATGACTATGGTATTTCTTATAGCCCTGGCAAGGCTAATGTAATGGCTGATGCCTTGAGCCGCAAGTCCTATTGCAACAACCTCATGGTTAAGCAAGCTCAACCCCATCTTTATGAAGAACTGCACAAGTTGAACCTCTGTATCATTCCACAGGGTTCTCTTAATAACCTTGTGTTACAGCTAGATCTTGAGAAAGCTGTTAAGAATGCGCAAGCTAAAGATGCCAAAATTGATTTGATGAAGAAAGAGCTTCACCTTGAAAAGTACAAGGATTTCTCGATTGCTGAAGACGGAACCTTGTATTTCAGAGACCGCATTGTGGTACCTCGCTTCGAACGTATGACTGACAAAGTCATGAAGGAGGCACATGATACACCGCTGTCTATCCATCCGGGTAGCACCAAGATGTATCGCGATCTTCGACAGAGGTACTGGTGGTCCAGAATGAAGCAGGACATTGCTTGATATGTTGCTGAATGTGATGTTTGCCGTCGCGTTAAAGCAGAACATCAGAAGCCTGCTAGAATTCTGCAACTGCTCCCTATTCCTTTATGGAAATGGGATAAGGTTCAAATGGATTTCATTACTGGTCTTCCCAAGTCTTAGAAGGGTCACGATGCTATTCTTGTCGTCGTCGACCAACTTTCCATGGTTGCACATTTTCTGCCTGTCAAGGAGACTATCACCGCTAGCCAGCTAGCAGAATTGTATATCTCCAGAATCGTTTCACTCCACGGTATTCCAAAGGAGATCAGTTCGGACCGTGGTGGTCTTTTCACATCCAAGTTCTGGGAAAGTTTCCAAGAAGCTATGGGAACGCACATTAGCTGGAGTTCAGCATATCATCCACAATCCCAAGGCCAAGTTGAGCGAGTTAATCAAGTGCTTGAAGATATGCTTCGGAAGAAGTGGGAAGAATCTCTCCCGTTTGCCGAATTCTCTTATGATAATAGCTATCAACACTAGTAGAAAAAGGCCCATTTGTCCCGGTTCCAGAGGCCCATTAGCCCCGGTTTTGGAACCGGGACTAAAGGGTCGGGACTAAAGCCCAAAACCTTTAGTCCCAGTTCGCTTACGAACCGGGACAGAAGGGTCTCCACGTGGCCGCTGCAGGGAGCCCAGGCGGGAGGGCCTTTAGTCCCGGTTGGTAACACCAACCGGGACTAAAAGGCATCCACGCGTCAGCATTTGGCAGTAGCTGGGGTTTTTTTTTTTTTTGAAAGGGGCGGGGGGTTTACGGGGTTTTGGAGGGTTAATTTAGGGGTTTCATATTGTGTTAGCTAGCTAATAGAGAGAAGTGTCCTCTCTTTCTCCGTGCTTGGTCGACGCTAGTTACTATACGTATAGAGAGAACTCGACACACTAGCTAGTAAGCAGATGAAGGAACCATTAAGTACACAAGATCGTCATGAACATATATACAGAGAGAAGTGATCGACCTCTCTTTCTCCGAGAGATTGGTCGAACAACAAGTTTTCGTATATCTATCCGACGCTACTAGCTACATATATACAATATAAGATCTCTTACAATCCCTAACATCTAATGTCAAGTTCCACATGGTATTCTCCGGTTGGATTTATGACGTGGTCAAGAAAGAAACCCACCAATTCCTCTTGAATTGCTCGTATGCGATCATGTGGTAGGAGTTCATCCCGCATCTGCCACATCTGATTTGAAGAAGGGGGTCAATACATATATATGAATGAAACTCAACACAAATGATGGTAATAAAATAAAATTGTGAATATTATTTCTTACGCACTTTATATTGTTTTTCAGAGTAGCCCCGCTTAGAGGTCGTCGCGTTGTAGATGAACTCGCAAATGTAGTATCCACAAAAATCATTCCCTGCTTCCTGCCACAAGCACTTTACGAGAAATAGAGTTCAATCAAACTGATAATCAAGCATTATAAATGGTATTGATGAAACTAGAATCAATGGGAGATGCGCGGAACTAGCTAGTAGTACTTACTTTTGGGTGTGTAAATCGCAGCTCCCTCTGCAGTGCCGGAACGATTCCGGTGAACTTTTTCCAAACCCTGCCAGACAAAGAAAATAATTACTTGATATCAGGAAATGAACAAAGTTGCCGATATGGTGCGATGATGATCGATTGAACTTACTTCTGGAGCATTTCAGTCATGTCCGCATACTCCTGGGGATCTTTTTGTCTCGAGTCTAAGACGGTTACTACTCCCCGCTCAAGCTTAATCTCTAGCAGAATAAAGTGGAAGCTGCGCACGCATGCATAACTCATCAATTACATTACTATAATCTCGAGTAATAAGGGAAACCGAATATGCACAAGACAGTAACACTCACTTGAAGTTGTGAGGAAAGAGTATTTTCTCTTTGTTTTGATTTTTAAGCAACGATTGTAACAAGTTGTCCTCGGTTTCTGTGACATTCTTTTGAACCGTCCATTCATGTATGATATTTGGGTTAATGATCCCAATGTCATAGATTTGTGCTTTTCTACATTCGACGATCTTCAATCTACATAATATAGTGAGGATAATTATATATAAATGCAATAAAAGAGCTGAGCTATATATAGAGACTTAATTACAGAAGTAGTACTTACAGACAGCAGCAAGTCACGATTGTTTTGTCGAGGGCCTTTTGATTGTATAATTGGAATAACTCGCAAATTCAACAGACAACTAATCCATTCCAACGAGGTCGTGCTCCTCTTTAATTCTCAGCGTCAAAGTATCCTTCCCAGACTCGCTGTAGGTTTTCATGTACCATTCATGGAATCTTCACATCATCATTGTTAGAGAAGGATGATCAGGTTTGACAAGAGGCTGCCCGTACTGGTATCTGAATTCATCCACCTTCATTATTTCAAACTCTACATCATCGCTCAGGTAATCAGCAGGATTGGTACCGGGCACCATCCCCGGCTGATTAGCAACGATATCGCTAGACACCTTGAGCGGGGGGCATGATTGGTTTGCCTGTTCGCCGAGCTGGGGATTTTTTTCCCACTTCTTCGTTCTGCTAACCTTGCATGCATGCAAGTACTTCCCGACCGCTCCGCTTCCTTATATGTCCTTTCAATAATGCGCTCATAGTTGGATTGCGGCGGAGACGGTGGTGGTCGCTTCAGGGCATCGATAGTGCGCTTCTGTTTCACCGGATCTATCGTCTCCTTCGGAGGTGGAGGTTTCCGTGCAAAATGTTCATGCACTTCGGCAGCACTGATTTTCACGGTTTCCTCGTCGGTCCTCTCATATGGTAACTTTTCCAGAGGCTTGAGAGATGGACCGCATCTGAATTGCTTCCTACCTCTGCTTGTACTGCTAGCCGCCGGAGCGGCGGCGGCTCTCTTTCGCCGTTGCTGACAAGGCGGAGGAGGAGGCGGAGTGCTCCGACATGCCGGAGGAGGCGGAGTGCCCTCACGCGCTGGAGGAGGCGGAGAAGGAGTGCCCTCATGCGCAGGAGGAGGAGGAGGAGTGCTCTGACTCGCCGGAGGAGGAGGAGGAGGCAGAGGCGTCTAGTTCGGAAGCTTGATGTACTCCTTCCGCCATAGACATGTAGTCCTCAGAGCATAAACCAGCTGAGTCTCCCCTTCACCTGTAGGGTGGTCAAGCTCGAGCTCGTCAAATCCCTCCATTACTTCATCTACCATCACAACAACATAGCCATGTGCAATCGGACAGTAGTGAAAAGTTCCGTCAGGTTGAGGAGGTGCAACAGAGCCGACAGCCGCCTTCAAGGTGAGGTTCCGACATTTCGGCATAAGCTGGCAATGTTGAGCCTCCGTGATAGCATCCACGGGGTAGCTAGGAGCCGTGAAGTCAGGCTGCTGAACGAGCTCAGTGGAAGTCACGCTGCTTCTCCGCTGAGATGGCGGGGTAGCTTCTGGGGTAGATTCATGCCACTGAGATGGTTGGTCGGCAGCTCGCTGGCTCTCAATTTGTTCCTCTAGCTTTAGTACTCTTGCATTGAGCTTCTGTATTTCACTCAGCTACTGTTTCCTCTTCCTCTCCCGGGTTTTGTAACCGCCTGCGCCGGGAAATGCAACCTTCCACGCAACGGAGCCTGGCGTGCCTCGTGTTCGTCCAGGGTGCTCAGGATTCCCGAGGGCGTCAGTCAGCTCGTCCTTCTCTCTGTCGGGAATGAACGTCCCTGCCTGTGCTGCGGCAATATACTTCTGAAGCTTCTTGACGGGTATTGCAAGTTGCTCGTCCGTCCAACGGCACTTCCCTGTTTCAGGGTCCAAAGTTCCCCCAACCCCAAAGAACCAAGTCCTTGAACGGTCTGCCAGTTCAATGTCTCTGGTTCGACCCCTTTAGCAATTAGGTCATTCTCAGCTTTGTCCCACAACGGTCGGGCTTTGAGGTAGCCGCCTGACCCCGTGCGATGGTGATACAGCTTCTTTGCAGCATTTATCTTGTTTATCTCTGACATTTTCTTACTCTTGTCCGATGTCTTGTAGGCCACAAATGCGGGCCAGTGATCTCTTATCTTCTGAAATCGGCCGGTGAATTCTGGAGTCTTCCCTTTTGTCAACAAACATTGATTTCAAC
The DNA here is from genome assembly GCA_011799875.1 of Thinopyrum elongatum. Classification (NCBI taxonomy): domain Eukaryota; kingdom Viridiplantae; phylum Streptophyta; class Magnoliopsida; order Poales; family Poaceae; genus Thinopyrum; species Thinopyrum elongatum. The sequence continues at coordinate 677,266,521 of CM022298.1, forward strand.
TCATTCTTCCTCCTCCTGAATAGATCTGCCATCTTCTTAAGATCAAACGCCTTGACCAGTGGCTCTATAACAGGCTTATTCGGATCCTCCTCTGGCGGTAGGGTGAAATTTGCCTTCAGCGAGGTCCAAAGATCATCTTTCTGTCTATCGGTGACATAAGAAACTTGAGGGTCTTTGTTCTTAGGCTTATTCCATAGCTGGATGCTGATCGGGATACTGTCCCTAACAATAGCTCCGCATTGAGCAGAAAAAGCTTCCTTGGTCCGCCTGGGTTCAATCGGTTGGCCATCGTCCGCGATTGCTGTGATCGTGAACCTTTCATCCTGGCGCAACCTTTTCTTCGGGCCTCGTCTCGTTACCGAAGTTTGGCTCGATCCGGATGGCTATAAAAGAAGAAAGAAGAGTTAATATATGTACATACCAAAACAATTAATGCATCAATTAGCTAGTCAGCATAGCCTTTATTAATATATATACCTCGCCAGACTTTGCAACAGCTTCCTCCTCCGTTCGGTCATCGGAGCCATCATGATCATGTCCTTCCTTCTCCATTGTTCGATCACCGGAGCCTTCACCCTCTCCTTCCAGACCATCGGTGTCGTTGAGATACGACAAGACATCACCTCCGCCGAGGATTATGTCCCCCAACAACTGTTCTGTTTCCAAGTCACTTTGCTCCATAGTTTCTGCAAATATTACAACATGGCAATTAATATACAAACATGAGAGATGGATATAATAGTGGCAAACATAGACCTAGCTAGCTAATCACAACAAGGAATATTAATTAGTGGCCTCGATGCTTCTATGGTTTGGGGTGGCCTCGACAACGCTTCTAGGGTTTGGGGTGGCCTCGACAACGCTTCTAGGGTTTGGGGTGGCCTCGACAACGCTCTTTTAACTTGGTAAATTTTGGTAGCCTCGACGCTTCTAGGGTTTGGGGTGGCCTCAGCAACGCTTCTAGGGTTTGGCCCGGACCGCCTCTCTCATGAATGTCCGACGTCCGGACCGCCTCTCTCATGAATGTCAAACAAGGGATTTAACAAAATGGCGCCATTCTGGATGTGCAGAAAATGGTCCCTATTTTTCCTGATCTCATCTCAATTATGCACATCCATAATGGGGGCATTCTTGATAAATCTCTTATAAATCTCGAGAGAGTTTGTCGCAGAGGGGCGGGAGGGGGTAGGAGATCGACAACGTTTTTTTTCTAGGGTTTGGGTGTCCTCGAGAGTTGGTCGAGCGAGAGGGCGTCCTCGACAAAGTTATTTTTTTCTTCTTCTTCCTCTTCTTATTTTTTTCTCCTCTTCTTCCCCTTCTTCTTCTTCTCCTTCTTCCTCTTCTTATTCTTATTTTTCTTTTTCCTCTCCTTCTTTTTCTTCTTTTTCCTTCTTCCTTCTTCCTCTTTTCTTCTTTTTCTTTATTTTCCTTTTTCCTCTCCACTAACCTAAAATCTACTAACCTAAAATGCACTAACAGTACAACTAACCTAAAATGCACTAAATCAACTAACCTAAAATGCACTAACCTAAAATCGATATCTACTAACAACCTAAATAAAAAAATTAATACATATATGAAAAAAATCATCATATGAACATAAAAAATTATATGAACAAAAAAAGCATACATCATCTATCATCAACATCATCTAACAAAATCATATAAAAAATGTATATGAACAAGGGGGCCGGCCGGACCGTAGCGCGGGGCGGCGCGGACCGGGGCGGTGACGGCGCGGGGCAGGGGCGGCACGGTGACGAGGGCTCGGGGCAGGGGCGGCGCGGCGACGGCGTCGGGGGCAGGGGCGCGCGCGGTGACGAGGGCTCAGGGCAGGGGCGTGGCGACGGCGTGGTAGGCAGGTGCCGCGCGGCGACGGTGTCGGAGGCAGGGGCGACGATGGCGGGGAAGAGGGGCAGCCTGGCGGCGTCGTCAGAGGGATCGAAGACAACTGATGAAAATTTTGACAAGTGCTGCTTATATAGACGAAGCATTGGTCCCGGTTCGTGGCACCAACCGGGACCAATGCCCCCCTTTAGTCCCGGTTGGTGCCACGAACCGGGACCAAAGGTCAGTTTTCAGCAGCCCAAAGGGCGGGAAAAAGAGACCTTTGGTCCCGGTTGGTGGAACCAACTGGGACTAAAGGGGGGCATTGGTCCCAGTTGGTGCCACGAACCAGTACCAATGCACCCCTTTCGTCCCGGTTGGTGCTACCAACTGGGACCAAAGGCCTTGCGCTGGCGCGGTGCGGTGGGATGTTTAGTCCCACCTCGCTAGTTGAGAGAGCCCGAGAGTGGTTTATAAGCGCTGCTGCGCCCACCCTCTCGAGCTCCTCTCAACTACAGGCTTTCGGGCCTAATCTGTCACTCCTTGCCTGTGGGCCTACTGGGCCTGTTGCGGGCCTAAATCCTGGCCCATGGTTGGGTTTCTAGTCGTATTCAGGCCGTGGTGGCCCAGTAGGTGGCATTTTATTTATTTTTTTTCAGTTTTTTTGTTTTCTTTTTTGCTTTATTTATTTTATTTTGTTTCTACTTACAGCAAAATACTTACTGTTTTTCAGTGATTCTTTTTGCTTTTAGGTAATAAAAATTATAAACTTTCTGTTAGTGCCATTCGTTTTCCAATTTGAATAGTTTAAATTTGAATTTTTTGAAATTTGTGTGAATCACTAGTTTGTGAATAACTTTACTATAAAAATAGATTTTTGAGTGATTGTTTTTCCTACTATTTAATATTACTGTGTTTTATCAATAAATTCAATTTGGTAATTTTTACGTTATTTGAAATGTCTGTTTTAATCAAAAACAGATCTGTGTGTTCAAAACTCAGCTGTTACAAATGGATTTCATTTTTTTGAACTTATTTGAACTCCAGACTTTTTGTGTGTTCAAAATGCACCATTCAAAGCAACATCATCAATTTTCAACCCTTTCTGACTTCATTTGTTATTTTTCATGCATTTACTGATTTTTTTGAGCTATATGACCCTGAAATTGAAAAGCACTACAAATGATCTCTGAAAAGGTTGAAAGTTGGCATGGTATCATCATTTCACCCACATAGCATGTGCTAAAAATTTGAGAGGGTTATGGCAAAAACTGGATGCACTTCGTGTACAAAATGGACAATCTCTTTCGAAGTATCAGGGTTTCGGACGAAAACTCATCTGTTACAAAGGGATTTCATTTTCTTTGAACTTATTTGAACTCCAGACTTTTTGTGTGTTCAAAATGCACCATTCAAAGCCACATCATCAATTTTCAACCCTTTCTGACTTCATTTGTTATTTTTCATGCATTTACTGATTTTTTTGAGCTATATGACCCTGAAATTGAAAAGCACTACAAATACTCTGAAAAGGTTGAAGTTGGCATGGTATCATCATTTCACCCACATAGCATGTGCTAAAAGTTGAGAGGGTATGGCAAAAACTGGATGCACTTCGTGTACAAAATGACAATCTCTTTCGAAGTATCAGGGTTTCGGACGAAAACTCATCTGTTCAAAGGATTTCATTTTTTTGAACTTATTTGACTCCAGACTTTTTGTGTGTTCAAAATGCACCATTCAAAGCCACTCATCAATTTTCAACCCTTTCTACTTCATTGTTATTTTTCATGCATTTACTGATTTTTTTGAGCTATATACCCGTGATTGAAAAGCACTACAAATGAACTCTGAAAAGGTTGAAAGTTGGCATGGTATCATCATTTCACCACATAGCATGTGCTAAAAAGTTGAAGGGTTATGGCAAAAACTGGATGCACTTCGTGTACAAATGGACAATCTCTTTCGAGTATCAGGGTTTCGACGAAACTCATCTGTTACAAAGGGATTTCATTTTTTTGAACTTATTTGAACTCCAGACTTTTTGTGTGTTCAAAATGCACCATTCAAAGCCACATCATCAATTTTCAACCCTTTCTGACTTCATTTGTTATTTTTCATGCATTTACTGATTTTTTTGAGCTATATGACCCTGAAATTGAAAAGCACTACAAATGAACTCTGAAAAGGTTGAAAGTTGGCATGGTATCATCATTTCACCCACATAGCATGTGCTAAAAAGTTGAGAGGGTTACGACAAAAACTGGATGCACTTCGTGTACAAAATGGACAATCTCCTTCGAAGTATCAGGGTTTCATACGAAAACTCATCTGTTACAAAGGGATTTCATTTTTTTGAACTTATTTGAACTCCAGACTTTTTGTGTGGTCAAAATGCACCATTCAAAGCCACATCATCAATTTTCAACCCTTTTAGACTTCATTTGTTATTTTTCATGCATTTACTGATTTTTTTGAACTATATGACCCTGAAATTGAAAAGCACTACAAATGAACTCTGAAAAGGTTGAAAGTTGGCATGGTATCATCATTTCACCCACATAGCATGTGCTAAAAAGTTGAGAGGGTTACGGCAAAAACTGGATGCACTTTGTGTACAAAATGGACAATCTCTTTCGAAGTATCAGGGTTTCATACGAAAACTCATCTGTTACAAAGGGATTTCATTTTTTTGAACTTATTTGAACTCCAGATTTTGTGTGTGTTCAAAATGCACCATTAAAAGCCACATCATCAATTTTCAACCCTTTCTGACTTCATTTGTTATTTTTCATGCATTTACTGATTTTTTTGAGCTATATGACCCTAAAATTGAAAAGCACTACAAATGAACTATGAAATGGTTGAAAGTTGGCATGGTATCATCGTCTGTGTACCCAAGATTGTTCAGATCCACTGTTGTTATTCCGTAATGTGGCTCTACCTGTACCCCGCCTCCTGACAGATTGACCCATTTGCACTTAAACAAAGGGACCTTAAAATCATGTCCGTAGTCAAGTTCCCATATGTCCACTATGTAACCATAATATGTGTCCTTTCCCCTCTTGGTTGCTGCATCAAAGCGGACACCGCTGTTTTGGTTGGTGCTCTTTTGATCTTGGGCGATCATGTAAAATGTATTCCCATTTATCTCGTATCCTTTGTAAGTCAATACAGTCGAAGATGGTCCCTTGGACAACGAGTACAGCTCATCAGAAACAGTGTTGTCACCTCTGAGACGTGTTTCCAACCAACTGCCGAAAGTCCTGATGTGTTCACATGTAATCCAGTCGTCACACTGCTCCGGGTGTTTGGAGCGCATAATGTTCTTGTGTTCATCGACATACGGGGTCACCAAGGTAGAGTTCTGTAGAACTGTGTAGTGTGCTTGAGACCAAGAATGCCCGTCCCTACATATTATTGAGTCCCCTCCTAGCGTGCCTTTTCCAGTCAGTCTCCCCTCATACCGCGATTGAGGGAGACCAATCTTCTTAAGGTCAGGAATGAAGTCAACACAAAACCCAATGACATCCTCTGTTTGATGGCCCATGGAGATGCTTCCTTCTGGCCTAGCGCGGTTACGGACATATTTCTTTAGGACTCCCATGAACCTCTCAAAGGGGAACATATTGTGTAGAAATACAGGGCCCAGAACGACAATCTCGTCGACTAGATGAACTAGGACGTGCGTCATGATATTGAAGAAGGATGGTGGGAACACCAGCTCGAAACTGACAAGACATTGCGCCACATCACTCCTTAACCTTGGTAGGATTTCTGGATCGATCACCTTCTGAGAGATTGCATTGAGGAATGAACATAGCTTCACAATGGCTAATCGAACATTTTCTGGTAGAAGCCACCTCAATGCAACCAGAAGCAGTTGCGTCATAATCACGTGGCAGTCAGGAGACTTTAGGTTCTGGAACTTTTTCTCTGGCATATTTATTATTCCCTTTATATTCGACGAGAAGCCAGACAGGACCTTCATACTTAGTAGGCATTCAAAGAAGATTTCCTTCTCTTCTTTGGTAAGAGCGTAGCTGGCAAGACCTTCATACTGCTTTGGAGGCATGCCGTCTTTTTCATGCACACGTTGCTGGTCCTCCTGTGCCTCTGGTGTATCTTTTGTCTTCCCATACACGCCCAAGAAGCCTAGCAGGTTCACGCAAAGATTCTTCATCACGTGCATCACGTCGATTGAAGAGCGGACCTCTAGGTCTTTCCAGTAGGGTAGGTCCCAAAATATAGATTTCTTCTTCCACATGGGTGCGCGTCCCTCAGCGTCATTCGGAACAGATAGTCCGCCGGGACCCTTTCCAAAGATTACTTGTAAATCATTGACCATAGCAAGTATGTGATCACCGGTACGGATGGCGGGCTTCTTCCGGTGATCTGCCTCGCCTTTGAAATGCTTGCCTTTCTTTCGACATTGATGGTTGGTCGGAAGAAATCGACGATGCCCCAGGTACACATTCTTCCTGCATTTGTCCAGGTATATACATTCGGTGTCATCTAAATAGTGCGTGCATGCGTGGTATCCCTTGTTTGTCTGTCCTGAAAGGTTACTGAGAGCAGGCCAATCATTGATGGTTACAAACAGCAACGCATGCAGGTCAAATTCCTGCTGTTTGTGCTCATCCCACACACGTACACTGTTTCCATTCCACAGCTGTAAAAGTTCTTCAACTAATGGCCTTAGGTACACATCAATGTCGTTGCCGGGTTGCTTAGGGCCTTGGATGAGAACTGGCATCATAATGAACTTCCGCTTCATGCACAGCCAAGGAGGAAGGTTATAGATACATAGAGTCATGGGCCAGGTGCTGTGATTGCTGCTCTGCTCCCTAAAAGGATTAATGCCATCTGCGCTTAAACCAAACCATACGTTCCTTGCATCATCCCAATACTTTCTCTCGATTTTTCTCCACTGCGACCCGTCAGTGGGTGCTCTCAACTTCCCATCTTTCTTACAGTCCTCTCTGTGCCATCGCATCAACTTGGCATGCTCTTTGTTTCTGAACAGACGTTTCAACCGTGGTATTATAGGAGCATACGACATCACCTTGGCAGGAACCCTCTTCCTGGGGCGCTCGCCGTCAACATCACCAGGGTCATCTCGTCTGATCTTATACCGCAATGCACCGCATACCAGGCATGCGTTCAAATCCTCGTACGCATCGCGGTAGAGGATGCAGTCATTAGGGCATGCATGTATCTTCTGCACCTCCAATCCTAGAGGGCATACAACCTTCTTTGTTGCGTACGTACTGTCGGGCAATTCGTTATCCTTTGGAAGCTTCTTCTTCAATATTTTCAGTAGCTTCTCAAATCCTTTGTCAGGTACACCATTCTTTGCCTTCCACTGCAGCAACTCTAGTTTGGTACCGAGCTTTGTGTTGCCATCTTCGCAATTGGGGTACAACCCTTTTTTGTGATCCTCTAACATGCGATCGAACTTCAGCTTCTCCTTTTCACTTTCGCATTGTCTCTTTGCATCAACAATGACCCGGCGAAGATCATCATCGGGCACATCATCTGGTTCCTCTTGATCTTCAGCTTCCCTCGTTGCAGCATCACCGTATTCAGGGGGCACATAGCTGTCATCATCCTCTTCTTCTTCGTTGTCTTCCATCACAACCCCTCTTTCTCCGTGCTTGGTCCAAACATTATAGTGTGGCACGAAACCCTTATAAAGCAGGTGGGTGTGAAGGGTTTTCGAGTCAGAGTAACACTTCGTATTCCCACATATAGGGCATGGACAACACATGAAACCATTCTGCTTGTTTGCCTCAGCCACTTCGAGAAAATTATGCACGCCCTTAATGTACTCGGAGGTGCGTCTGTCACCGTACATCCATTGCCGGTTCATCTGCGTGCATTATATATAATTAAGTGTGTCAAAAATCATTACATAACATCATGAATACAGAAGTGACCAAATTAATTAATAGAAGTTCATCATCACATTAAAACCAAAGTACATACATAGTTCTCATTGAACAACATATAGCTCTCCAGAGCATCTAATTAAACCATACATTGAAACTATGTAAAACATTTCAATGCAATAACAAATGCGATCATAATCGCAACTAAGGTAACAATTGATCCAATGGCATAATGATACCAAGCCTCGGTATGAATGGCATATTTTTTCATCTTTCTAATCTTCAAGCGCATTTTATCCATCTTGATCTTGTGATCATCGACGACATCCGCAACATGCAACTCCAATATCATCTTCTCCTCCTCAATTTTTTTCAATTTTTGCTTCAAGTAATTGTTTTCTTCTTCAACTAAATTTAACCTCTCGACAATAGGGTCGGTTGGAATTTCCGGTTCACTTACCTCCTAGATAAAAAAAATCTATGTCACGTTGGTCGGCATAATTGTCATAAACACTAAATGAACCAAATAGTTATAAAAGATAATATATACCACATCCGAATCATAGACAGGACGAGGGCCGACGGAGGCGGATACCAAAACCATCGCACTATATAATAACAAACAATAATAAAAGTAAGAAAATTGCACAAGTATCTATCTTAATCATACAAGTAAGAACTTTTTTCTTTTACAAAGAAGATAAGACCAAGAGGCTCACCACGGTGGTACTGGCGACGAGATCGGCGCGGGCGATCGACGGCGGTGAGGACGGGGACGGGACAGGACGGACCGCCAAACCTAGACAAATCTCGAGGAAAATGGAGCTTGGACAAGGAGCTTCGAGAGGAGAAAGCTTAAGTGTGGCTCGGGCATTTCATCGAACTCCTCATGTGCATAGGAGGTGAGCTAGAGCACCACAAAGCTCTCCCACGGCCGGCCCAAAAAACAGAGCACTCCACTGCTCTGCTCGCGGGCGAGGGGGTATATATAGGCATCTCATTGGTCCCAGTTCGTGGCTGGAACCGGGACTAAAGGACCCCCTTTGGTCCCGGTTCCAGCCATGAACTGGGACCAATGGTTGTGTTCGTGTCTGGAACCGGGACCAAAGGGGCCAGACGAACCGGGACCAATGCCCCACGAGTCCCGGCCGGCCCCCTGGCCTCACGAACCGGGACCTATGCCCCCGTGGGTCCCGGTTCATGACTGAACCAGGACTAATGGGCTGGCCCGGCCTGGACCAAAGCCCTGTTTTCTACTAGTGCAAGCCAGCTTGAAAATGCCCCCCTTCGAAGTTCTTTATGGACGAAAGTGTCGAACCCCTCTGAATTGGTCAGAAACTGGGGAATGACCTCTCGTGGGACCGGACATTATTCAACACGCCGAAGAACAAGTCCAAATTGTCCGAGAAAATCTCAAGGTGGCTCAGGACCGCCAGAAGAGCAACTATGATCGCAAACGATGGGGCTTGACCTATCAACCAGGTGATCAAGCTTATCTTCATCTCACTCCTATGAAGGGCACCCGTCATTTCGGAATCAAGGGCAAGCTAGCTCCACGCTACATCGGCCCCTTTCGCATTATTGCCAGACGTGGACAGGTGGCATATAAATTGGAGTTGCCACCGCAATTCTCTCATATCCACGGTGTCTGCCATGTGTCACAACTTCGTAAATGCTTCAAGGAATCTCCGCACCGAGCAGTGGATCACGAGATGCTCGAATTGCAAGATGATCTTTCTTATAAGGAGCATCCGATCCGCATTCTCGATGAAGCTGAACGTCGAACTCGTCAGAAGACGACCAAGTTCCTGAAAGTGCAGTGGTTGAATCACACTGAAGACGAGGCCACTTGGGAACGCGAGGATCATCTTCGGGAAGAATATCCCGACCTCTTTCCTTCTACCTCCTAAATTCTCGGGACAAGAATTTCTTTTAGAGGAGGAGAATTTGTAACACCCCTTGTAATAAGCACTGTGACAATCTGCTAAGTATGCCAAGTCATCTTCATTTGCAGTGCCTAGTCATATTGGTTAATCAAAACAATTCAAATACTTCTTTGAAAATCAACTCAAATTCAAAGTGCAAAATAAAGTTGCTCAAAACTTGTGGGAAAAATGTTCACCTTATAGCAAATAATCCAAAACTATTTGCTGTTAAGGAACACAACATCACCATCAACCACAACAGGGCCTAATCATTTAAATCAGAGTCAAAACAGCACCTAAATGCCCTATTCATTTTTGAATAAATTCAAATGGGCTCCAAAAATACCCAAACTTTTTGTGGTAGTGTGGAATATTTCCTTGAATTTGTGTGAGCAAGTTTCACACTTGTACAAACTCTTTTGGCAGCTCATTTAAATCAAAAACCCTCACTAGAAAAAGAAAATAGAAAATCAGAAAATAAAAATAAGAAGAGGCACTGTGCACTGGGCCTAAGTGCACAGTGCCCTGATTCCAGGCCACCTGGCCCATCTCCCTCATCTCTCCCCTGTGTGTCGCCACCGCCGTGGTCGAGAGCGTGCGCGCCGGTGCGGCGCCGACAGCACAACGGCCACCGACGCCCCACCGACGGGGAGATAAGGCCGAGCCTCCCATCCATCCCCCCTGCCCTCCTCCGTCACTTCCCCCCTCTTCCCTCGCTCCCTTCCACTCGATTCCATCGACGCCCGATGGTATCGCCGCCGTGCCTCGCTCGACACCGCGGCCACAGCCACCACCTCGCTCCGCCGTCTTGTCCAGGAGCTCTGCCGCCTCTTCTTCCTCTTCTGGTGTAACCAGGCGGAGCCAGGGATCGCTGCAGCGAGCCACACGACCTCGTCGTCAACCTCGGTCGCCGGTGATCCCCTTCTTCTCCGTCGCCGTTCTGCTGCTACTAACTTTTCACGGGCCAACTTGCGTGCCGCACGGTGAGCTTCTCCGTCCCCTGCTCCCCTCCGTTAGCTTCTTAACGCGCCGTAGCTAGCTGCTGCCACACCCGAGCTCCGTTCGCCGCCGACGAGCTCACGGCCGTGGCCATGGCCATTGTCGCGATCGCCTGAGGCCTCCGCCGTGCTCCTGGTGCTCCCAGGAGCCCAATGAGCCCGCGCCCAAGCGTCCCCGTGCCTCCTAGCGTAGTCCCCATCGAGGTCCCGAACGCGTTGCCGCCAAAGCTCGTCGCTGGCCACTTTTCCGACGACCATTTGGTCCGGCACCACCACCACGCGATGCGGCGTCGAGTCCGCGTTCGAACGCAACCAACCACGCGCGAAACGGTGCCCCTAGCGCGAATCAGACGCGCTCCGGCGAGCTCGCCGCCGCGGGTGGCCACCGGAGCAACTCCGGCGCCGGCCACCTACGTGGCTGGCCAGGCCCCACCTCTGGGTGGCTGACTGTGGGCCCCGCGGGCCCCAGTTGACTGGGTTGACCCAGTCAACTGCTAACTGGGCTGCCCAGTGAGCTTGACATGTGGGCCCCTTCGGTTAATTAGTCTAATTAATGATTTAGTAAAGAAAAAATAATTAGATTAGCCAAATATCTCACTGACATATGGGGCCCGCACTCCTAATTAACTCTGATAGTTAGTTTAAACCACTGTTAAGCTAACAGAGGCTGACATGTGGGTCCCATGGGACCCACAGGTCAGGTTTGACCTGGTCAGCCGACCAGTTGACTGTTGATGTCATCATTGCATCATGCTGACATCATATTTCCTTTTTTGTTAAAAAAAATAATTTTGAAAAATAGTTTAAACTTTGAAAATTCGTAGAAAATAAACCGTAGCTCTGATCGAAAAACTTAATACATGAAAGTTGCTCAGAACGACGAGACGAATCTGATCGTGTCGTCTATTTCTATGTTAGAACCCTCTACATAGGTGAACCCATAACTTTCCGTCTGTTTCCGGTAGATGAATAGTGCATATACACCGGATAATATTTCCAACTTAAATCCTAAAATAACTAAAATGACTTAGACATACTTTAGGCAACCCTGCACTGCATCCTAGGCATCGCATGCTCTGTGTTGCATTATTTGCTGTGTATTTATTTGTTTCCTCCCACTATTTTCTCTCGTTAGACCCCGACACCGACGTAGTCCCCGAGGCCGACGTAGCTCCGGAGGTCTACTACGCCCCTGATGACTAGACCCTTGCCGCAGAGCTTCCAGGCAAGCACCCCCATTTTTGACCATACCGATATCACCTACTCCTCTCTCTCTTATGCTTGCATTAGAAGTTGTTGCTGTTACTGTTATCCTATATCTGCTGCATAGCCTGTTTATTGTAACATGCCTTTGTTACCTACCTGCTTATCCTAAACTGTTTAGTATAGGTTGGGTAGAGACCCATCAGAGACCCCCACTGTATCCCGACTGCCCCGCTGGATTATCAGAAGACCCAATCAACGGGATCGAAGACCAGGCCACGGCACTGCACATCACTTCCCCCTTAGTTGCTCGACACTGCTGGGTTACTATCGAGTGTCGAGGGTGATACCTCGTCAGCACTTCTGATGATAACCTTGTAGGTTAGTTATTCAGACGTGGTCAGTGAGGGTGATTCCTCCTACACCATCCCTGATAACGACGTCATCGCGCAACTTCTCAAGTGTGGACCTCGAGGGTGATTCCTCCTTCGTTCACCTTGACGATAACATCAGGTGGAATTCCATCGAGGGTGATTCCTCAGGGTTCCCTTTGGTGTTAAACACACGGTTACTATGGTTACTAAGGCTTTACATTGAACCATGTTACTAAAGGCGGGTTGGCCCTGAGGGGTACCCGCGCGAGCATATTTGCGAAGTGATGTGGAGACGGGTTGACCTGGAAGGTGCCCGAGAGATGAATACGAGGCGTGGCCGGGCATTCTTAGCCCTTGCCGCAAGTCCTCGAGACGGGGCGACGGGGTCACATCTTTCGTGAGTCTCTGCTCGTTACCGCACTACCAACACACTAACGGTTTGGATATTTGATCCGAGGGGCCTCTGGTCTGATAGTACTAACCATCACGTGGGCATAGTATGGGTGTTCTGCGTCGTATACATCAGCCGAAGCTTAATAGACGTCAGCGAGGAGCGGCGCGCGCTGGATTGGACTGGTTAAGCCTGCGCTTGTATTAAGGGGGCTAGGTCTGCTTCCGGCCGCGTTCGCAACGCACAGGAGTCCCCGGGGCGAAGGCCCAAGACCCCTGGGCACATAGGTTTAGTCCGGCGTGCTGACCTCTCTGTTAAGTATTCGGTCGGGTTGCAGAGTATCGTTTGGCTGAGTCCGGGCATGACCCAGTAAAGTGTGTCCGGCCGGAGTTAAGCGAGCGTGGTGGGTAAGTTGGTGCACCCCTGCAGGGAAGAAACAATCTATCGATAGCCTGTCCTACGGTAACGGACACTCGTAGTTGTATCCCGATCGGTACAACTAGAACTGGACACTTGAGATGATAACTGGATAGTATGGCTCTGGGATTGCTTTCTCGCAGGGAGTCGAGGAAGAATCTCTGGGTGAGGTTGTTAACACTACTACTACTTTACATTATGCTAATCTGCACTCTTCTAATGCTGCAAGACCAATGAAGATGCTGCAGATGCTAGTCTTCGATAGGACTAGGCTTTTCCCTCTATTCTGGCATTTTTGCAGCCCAGTCCACATATACAGCCTCCCTTTGATAATGTTGCATATGTAGTATAGATCCTTGCTTGCTGAGTACTTCGGATGAGTACTCACGTTTGCTTTACTTTCTTTTTCTACCCATATCCATTTGTCGCAACCAGATGACGGAGCCCCTGAGCCAGCTGCCCCCGCCGATGGCTACTACTACTATTACCCTCCCAGCGAGTACTACTACGAGGAGCCGACCGACGACCAGGAGTAGGTTCGGTGGGTCCTAGGCAGGAGGCCTACACCTTTCGATCGTAGTGTTTTATTTTTCCCCGCCTTTCTAAAAGCCTATCTGTAACTCGGTTATATCTGTACCCAGATATCTGATGCTTCCGCTGACACTTGTATGCCATCGAGCTATGTATCCGAGCCCTCGAGGCCCTGGCTTGTAATATAAAGCTTGTATGACTTTATTTATGTTTTAGAGTTGTGTTGTGATATCTTCAAGTGAGTCCTTAGGCTTGATCGTGTGCATTTGCGTGTATGATTAGTGCACGATTAAGCCGGTGTCATCACAGCAGACCCGTTGACTAAGCCTCTTCCACGAGCAAAACATGATTAGCACCAAGACTCCATGGGTGTTAGAATCATTATAGTGTAATCTAGAGTATTGACTCTAGTGCAAGTGGTAGACTGAAGGAAATATGCCCTAGAGGCAATAATAAAGTTGTTATTTTATATTTCCTTATGCATTATAAAGGTTTATTATTCATGCTAGAATTGTATTGATCGGAAACCATAATACATGTGTGAATACATAAACAAACACCGTGTCCCTAGTAAGCCTCTAATAGACTAGCTCGTTGATCAAAGATGGTTAAGGTTTCCTGACCATGGACATGAGTTGTCATTTGATAACAGGATCACATCATTAGGAGAATGATGTGATGGACAAGACCCATCCGTTAGCTTAGCATAATGATCGTTCAGTTTTATTGCTATTGCTTTCTTCATGTCAAATACATATTCCTTCGACTATGAGATTATGCAACACCCGGATACCAGAGGAATGCCTTGTGTGCTATCAAACGTCACAACGTAACTGGGTGATTATAAAGATGCTCTACAGGTATCTCCGAAGGTGTCTGTTGAGTTGGCATAGATCAAGATTCGGATTTGTCGCTCCGAGTATCGGAGAGGTATCTTTGGGCCCACTCGGTAATACACATCATAAGCTTGCAAGCAAACGACTAAGGAGTTAGTCACGAGGTGATGTATTACGGAACGAGTAAAGAGACTTGTCGGTAATGAGATTGAACTAGGTATGAAGATACCGACGATCAAATCTTGGGCAAGTAACATACCGATGGACAAAGGGAATTACGTATGTTGTCATTACGGTTCGGCCGATAAAGATCTTCGTAGAATATTGCTACTTCTTGAGCTTACGTTGGTTTTTCCCTTGAAGAGGAAAGGGTGATGCAGCACAGTAGAAGTAAGTATTTCCCTCAGTTAAGAACCAAGGTATCAATCCAGTAGGAGAAGAACGCACAAATCACCAACACCTGCACAAACAAACAAACACTTGCACCCAACGCGATAAAGGGGTTGTCAATCCCTTCACGGTCAACTGCAAAAGTGAGATCTGATAGAGATAGATAAATAAAAGATAAAATATTTTTGGGTTTTTTAGTATATAGATCTGAAAATAAAAGATTGCAAAATAGTAGATCGGAAAGTAATATGATGGAAAATAGACCAGGGGGCCATAGGTTTCACTAGAGGCTTCTCTCATGATGGCAAATAATACGGTGGGTGAACAAATTACTGCCGAGCAATTGATAGAAAAGCGCAAAGTTATGACGATATCCAAGGCAATGATTATGCATATAGGCATCACGTCCGTGTCAAGTAGACTGACTCCTACCTGCATCTACTACTATTACTCCACAAATCCACCGCTATCCAACATGCATCTAGAGTATTAAGTTCATAAAGAACGGAGTAACGCCTTAAGTAAGATGACATGATATAGAGGAATTAACTCAAGCAATATGATGAAAACCCCATCTTTTTATCCTCGATGGCAACAGTGCAATACGTGTCTCACTACCCCTACTTTGTCACTGGGTTAAATCACGCAAGATTGAACCCAAAGCTAAGCACCTCTCCCATTGCAAGAAAAACCAATCTAGTTGGCCAAACCAAACTGATAATTCAAAGAGAAATACAAAGATATCAAATCATGCATAAAATAATTCAGAGAAGATTCAAATAATATTCATAGATAAGCTGATCATAAATCCACAATTCATCGGATCTCGATAAACACACCGCAAAAGAAGATTACATCTGATAGATCTCCAAGAACATCAAGGAGAACATTGTATTGAGAATCAAAGAGAGAGAAGAAGCCATCTAGCTACTAGTTATGGACACGTAGGTCTGAGTTAAACTACTCACGCATCATCGGAAGGGCAATGGAGTTGATGTAGAAGCCCTCCGTGATCGAATCCCCCTCCGGTGGGATGCCAAAAAAGGCCCCAAGATGGGATCTCACGGGAACAGAAGGTTGTGGTGCTGGAAAAGTGTTTTTGTGGATGCCTCTGGTGGTTCTAGAATATATGTGAATATATAGGAGGAAGGGCTAGGTCAGAGGAGTCCCGAGGGGCCCACAAGGCAGGGGGCGCCCCCCTAGGGCGCGCCCTCCACCCTTTTCGCCGCCTCGCGGCTCTTCTGACTTGGACTCCAAGTCCCCTGGGTGTCTTCTGGTCCAAGAAAAATCATCGTGAAGTTTTATTCCGTTTGGACTCTGTTTGGTATTCCTTTTCCGCGAGGCTCAAAAACAAGGAAAAAACAGAAACTGGCACTGGGCTCTAGGTTAATAGGTTAGTCCCAAAAATAATATAAAATAGCATATTAATGCATATAAAACATCCAAAACAGATAATATAATAGCATGGAACAATAAAAAATTATAGATACGTTGGAGATGTATCAAGCATCCCCAAGCTTAATTCCTGCTTGTCCTCGAGTAGGTAAATGATAAAAACAGAATTTTTGATGTGGAATGCTACCTAACATACTTATCCATGTAATTTTCTTTATTGTGGCATGAACGTTCAGATCCATAAGATTAAAAACAAAAGTTTAATATTGACATAAAAACAACAATACTTCAAGCATACTAATAAAGCAATCATGTCTTCTCAAAATAACATGGCTAAAGAAAGTTATCCCTACAAAATCATATAGTCTTGCTATGCTCCATCTTCGTCACACAAAGTACTCAAATCATGCACAACCCCGATGACAAGCCAAGCAATTGTTTCATACTTTTGATGTTCTCAAACCTTTTCAACTTTCACGCAATACATGAGCGTGAGCCATGGATATAGCACTATAGGTGGAATAGAATATGGTGGTTGTGGAGAAGACAAAAAAAAGGAGATAGTCTCACATCAACTAGGCATATAAATGGTCTATGGAGATGCCCATCAATAGATATCAATGTGAGTGAGTAGGGATTGCCATGCAACGGATGCACTAGAGCTATAAGTTTATGAAAGCTCAAAAAAGAAACTAAGTGGGTGTGCATCTAACTTGCTTGCTCACGAAGACCTAGGGCAATTTGAGGATGCCCATCGTTGGAATATACAAGCAAAGTTCTATAATGAAAAATTCCCACTAGTATATGAAAGTGACAACATAGGAGACTCTCTATCATGAAGATCATGGTGCTACTTTGAAGCACAAGTGTGGAAAAAGGATAGTAACATTGCCCCTTCTCTCTTTTTTCTTGTTTTTTTGGTGGGCTTCTTTGGCCTCTTTTATTTTATTTGTGGGCTTCGTTGGCCTCTTTTATTTTTTCCTCACATGGTACAATGCTCTAATATTGAAGATCATCACACTTTTATTTACTTACAACTCAAAAATTACAACTCAATACTTAGAACAAAATATGACTCTATATGAATGCCTCCGGCGGTGTACCGGGATGTGCAAGGACTCAAGAGTGACATGTATAAAAATTATGAATGGTAGCTTTGCCACAAATAATATGTCAACTACATGATCATGCAAAGCAATATGACAATGATGGAATGTGTCATAATAAACGTAACGGTGGAAAGTTGCATGGCAATATATCTCGGAATGGCTATGGAAATGCCATAATAGTTAGGTATGATGGCTGTTTTGAGGAAGGTAAAAGGTAGGTGTATGGCACACTACAACAGAAACCCCCCTATACCAACGCATATCTGCCAACGGAATAATAGCATGTGTTATTTGTTGAACTTCCCACCTCGCGCACTCCTCCCCGTTCCTTGGAAAAAGAGCTATAACCTCCCTGTACCCACCTTCCCCGCCTATACCTCATCCATCAAATACGACGGGGAAACGAAAATCTTCTATCTGTCATATCTCCCCCCAATTCATCTCTCTCTCACCCAACTACCAAGACCATGATGTTGCCGCCGCCATGTCCAATTCCGACTAGATCCAGTGCCGTCCCGCGTCGTCGCTCAAGGACCCCGGGTCCCCCTCGGTGCTATCCTCCAATCTTCCATTGCGATGACATTCTCCATGCCCTGCAGGCGCCTCGTAGCAACCCTAGCCGCCATGGGTCACGAGGCTACTCCATCGCCTGTGGTTTGTAGGCGCAATACCATGCGTCTCCATTGCGCTGCTGCCGGCTGGGGAATGACGGTGCTACTCTGCCCCGGCTACCTTGTGTCGACCACTAATCTGAACTCTAGTGCAGAACAGAATACAACCCAAAGGTATGATTCATCTGCTGATGCTTCCCTCCCTCTGTTTCCAAGCCAAATTTTGCATTGAACCTCTAATGAAATCTATTGATAACAACGTCTCTGTTTTGGAGGAACTCCAAGTCGCCTCGACATGGCCTTCTGGTTGTCATACCCATGAAATCTGCGAGCTTTGGAAATCAGTTCGACAGAGTTGTACTACTCCAAGACGAAGATGTTAGTAATGCAACTTACCTTGTCACCAAAAAGATTTGTTATCTAATTATTTGTTCCATCTGCGCCTCATCATGAGATTTTCCCCCCTTTCAATTTTGTACCTACGAGATGTCAGTTAACAGTTTGTCAGTCTCTAAATACTTGCAGTAACCGTGATTTTGGTATGAAATTACCCTATAGGTCATATTTCTAACTGTTGACAATAGATGCGCAAATAAATAAGATTATATTAAAATCTGTAGCTTGCCTTGGCTGATTTGTAAGGGAGTGACTTGCTTTAATGGTGTGCAGCTTCAGGGAAAGATGCATTTGTACAGCTTACTACAGCATTGGAGAAAGTGGGGCAATCCATTCTCTTCCTTATACACCTTCCCCTGGTTCAGAAGGCCACTAAGGTTTCAGTTTCGTAATCTTCTGCTCATGATGTAGCATTCTAATTTATTTTGTATCCATAATTTTTACACTAACGGGTCCATCTAGTCTTTGTTAGTTCAGTCTGCAAATATATGTCTGTTTATACAGTCTTAAGTTTTGTCCAGTCCCATATTTCGTGCATTCATATAGGTATCGTTTATCAGTTATTCATTGACATGAAAAATGATACATGATTAGGAAGCTCCGTGGTGACATAGATAAATTATCTTGATATATGATATGCCACACTTGCATCAACGGACCCTATTTTCTGTAAACATCCTGGACCCTATTTTCTCTAGAAACAAAACTCCCCTACTTTTCCTAGAGAAGCCCAGAACAATTCACACCCCCATCTTTGGCGTCAGCGTCTAGGGCCGAGGCTCATCCCTTCTAAATCTCCGCTGGTGGCTCATGTCCTCATCTCAGATCGGGGTGATGCTGTGATCAGACAGAAACCCGACTTCCCATAGCTGCTCAATATGGTATGGTACCTCTGATTTATCTTGCTCAACTTCTAATTTAGAGCATGGTCTTGTCTGTACTAATTAGATCTTGCATTCCTACAAGGCCAAGTCTGGGGCTCAAGCCAGGCGTGATGATAGGCAAACATGGATTAGAAAGTTGTCCCACAACTCCCCCTTTCTATTTCTTAGTTCAATATGCATGTCTTTTTTTTCTATGGGTTGATAACTCCATCTGTCCCAAATTTGATGATGCGTTTCTTTCCCATGTTTCTTCTGCAGGTTCTGAGATAGTTAATCATGGATTGGAAAACTCTAATGTGTGACATTGTAGTTCTCATGATGTAGATTATTTAGATTTTCAAGCTGTTGGCATTGATACTTTTTCTCCTAATACACCATACCAAGGGTGAGTAGTTCACGAGTAATGGTGACATGATTTTTTTAATGTAGAGACCTTTGGAAATTGGAAATGTCCAATTATGTATAGTCGATGTTATTGTTACCTACTTACCATTTAGTTGGTTGCTGAATTCATCTCAGTGTTCATATAATCTTTGGATAATTGTTAGTAGTAAATACATGCTGATGGTTGTTCATAGTGAACACGCACATCTGATTGATCAAAGATGATCGGTGTCTTACTATGTACTCCTACTAAGTTATCTATAAGACACACATGAGCATATGTCTATTCTCCCACCGATCTTTTCTTGGACACTTGGTAATTTTTCTGTGGATCCTTTTCATTGCGATGCATAGCATGTATATTTTTAAACTTAAAATCTCGAATTTATGACTAAATAGTATTATGGTTTTTTTGTAGGTTGAGAAGTTCAATACTAGATGATTAATTGGATCTTTGTCCTTGGAGAATATATGCTGATGCTTGGTACGTGCAGGAGAATGGAGGAAGTTCTATGAATGTTTAGAATTTTATATCATGTAAAATGTTTTATCTTCTAAGCAAGTGATGTACTCCTAATTGATGGTACTTGCATTGCAATGTAAAGATTGTACAATTGAATCAATATACCAGTTTCATTTCCACTCCATTAATTTTACTAAAGTTGTCTACTACGAGTTCAAAAAAAAAGTTGTGCCATGTACAACTATTCTGACTATACACACTGTTATTAATAATTATATATCGAGGTTATTCAAGTGTGCAAACACCAATGGATAGAAGCATTGGATGAATATGTTGTTGCCTTGCAACACATTATTCTTCATATTACCAACGGATCTCTATACGTTGTTGTAGGCTCTTGCAACGCCACCAACGACAACGCATAATAATCCGTTGGTGTTGACCTTAGCAACACTTATATGGACAAACGACAACACATCGATGCATTGCTAAAGGGGGGTTCTTGTTGTAGTGGCACCGGCGAAAGTTGTGCGGTACTAGAGAGGCTAGCAAAGGTGGAAGGGTGAGAGTGCGTATAATCCTACTATGTCAACTACATGATCATGCAAAGCAATATGACAATGATGGAACGTGTCATAATAAACGGAACGGTGGAAAGTTGCATGGCAATATATGTCGGAATGGCTATGGAAATGCCATAATAGGTAGGTATGGTGGCTGTTTTGAGGAAGGTAAAAGGTAGGTGTATGGCACTGGCGAAAGTTGCACGGTACTAGAGAGGCTAGCAAAGGTGGAAAGGTGAGAGTGCGTATAATCCATGGACTCAACATTAGTCATAAAGAACTCACAGACTTATTGCAAAAATCTATTAGTCATCAAAACGAAGTACTACGCGGATGCTCCTAGGAGGATAGATTGGTAGGAAAAGACCATCGCTCGTCCCCGACCGCCACTCATAAGGAAGACAATAAAAAAATACCTCATGCTTCAACTTCGTTACATAACGGTTCACCATACGTGCATGCTACGGGAATCACAAACCTTAACACAAGTATTTCAAAAATCCACAATTACTCACTAGCATGACTCTAATATCACCATCTTTATATCTCAAAACAATCATAAGGAATCAAACTTCACATAGTATTCAATGCACTTTATATGAAAGTTTTTATTGTATCCCTCTTGGATGCCTATCATATTAGGACTAAATTTATAACCAAAGCAAATTCCCATGCTGTTTATAAAGACTCTCAAAATAATATAAGTGAAGCATGAGAGTTCAACAATTTCTATAGAATAATACCACTGCCGTGCTCTAAAAAGATATAAGTGAAGCACTAGAGCAAAATTGCCTAGCTCAAAAGATATAAGAGCCTAATTGGTTTGCAGGCAAATTTTGGCAAGCCAACTATTGGTACGCGCCAAAAATTGGCGGTCGATTGGTTCGACTCGAACCATGGGCGCACCAACACGCGGCTAGCCAAATATTGGCCACCTGTCTTTTCCCCCACCGCTCACTTTCCCTTCACGGTTCGCCCCAACAGGGTATCCCCTTATCCTCCTTCGTCCCAGCCCCAAATCCCTAGCCCCTACTTTCCACCGTCTGTACCGCCGCCAGCGACCAGAAGCGCTCAAGGACCTCGGCGATCTCCTGCTCCGGTGGGAAATCGTCAACGAGCCAGACCAGATCCACCAGAGCAATCAAGATTAGTTCGTGCCCAAATCAGATGGGTCTTTCCTTCTTTCCCTGTGTGCACTTTACCCAATCGTCTGCAGTTCCCTCTCATCTGACGCCACAAGCAGATGTACGTGATTATTGTTTCTAGATGCGAGGGGTACTAGTCTCTCTTAGTTTGCATCTGGAGTCCGCTCTCATCTGACGGGACAAGCAGTGCGTTCTTATCTTCTCTGTCTTGTACTTGGTACATGATTCAGACACGATTCAGAGTTATTTTAGTACCTTATGTCTGCATAAATCTGAAGCTAAATACCTTGCTTAAAGATTATGCTGGACTAATTGATGCTAGCATATCACTACAACATGTGCCCTCATACTTTTCTACTACCACGGTGGGAGGGCTGACACCTAATACTCTCTTCTAATATATTTGGGGGCCTGAAAGACAGAGCAGTATCATCTTGCTTTTGACAAAAGAAGTCACACACCTCTGCATATATATATATATATGGTTGAATTTTTTTATGTATTGACAAATTATTTACTATCTGCTTGTACATGCTTTGCATTGCTTTTCCATTTTCTTTTATGCTTATGCATCTTATCTTTACTCAGATGGATAATTCTCAATAACAATATCTATATTACTGTATGTGGAAGCAACGCACACTACTTGTCCTTTTTGTAATGTTGGTCCTTTGGTGGAGCAAGAAAAAAGAGAGGAAGAATAGAGCTAAACGTGTCAAGTATGGTCCACTTGTCAAGAGAGATATTTGGAGGAGTACTGAACTAATTAGACTGATTGACACCTCGGAAAGGACGTGTTTGCGCCAGCTCAGGATGCATCCGGCTATTTTCTACAAGTTGTGTGCTCACCTTAGGGACAAAAAGCTTTTGGTTGACACAATTCATGTGTCCGTAGAGGAGCAGCTAGCTATGTTTCTGAAAATTGTTAGGCAATATCACACTCATTCCTCTGTAGGATTTGCATTGTGGCGATCTGAAGAGACAGTGAGTAGGTATTTTAACATTGTCCTATGTGCCCTTGTGAAGTTAGCCCGTGAAATAATCTGCACTTGGTCTACAGATACACATGCTAAGATCACTACCAACCCAAACAGATTTTATCCCTACTTTGAGGTAACTCTAACCAGTGTGTTATACTAGTTAATTTCCAAACTAAGTTCATTCTAATTCACACATGTTTACTTTTTTTCTAGGGATGTATAGGGGCACTAGATGGCACCCATATTAGGGCACGTGTGCCTTCAAAATATGTGGACAGGTTTAGGGGCCGCAAGCCATATCCCACACAGAATGTCCTAGCTGCCGTGGATTTCGATCGTAGATTCACGTATGTTCTAGCAGGGTGGGAGGGATCTGCTCATGATTCTGCTGTATTGCATGATGCCCTATCTCGTCCAAACGGTCTGAAAATTCCAGAAGGTAATTGCACATTTAAAAAATGTTGTTTAGTCTAAACATAGTAAATTAACTTAAGGTGGTATTCCACTATGTATGTAGGAAAATTTTATTTGGCTGATGCTGGGTATGCCACCAGGCCGGGCATATTGCCACCCTATCGAGGTGTTCGCTATCATCTGCAGGAGTTCCATGGCCCAAATCATCCAACCTCTCCAAAAGAGTTGTTCAACCACCGTCATTCCTCACTAAGGACAACGGTCGAGCGAGCCTTTGCAGCTATTAAGAATCGTTTCAAGATTCTTAGTAATAGACCTTTCGTACCCTTGAAATCACAACCCAAGGTGGTTATTGCTTATTGTGTCATTCACAACTGGATTTTAGACAATGGACCCGATCAGTTTGTAGATGACGAACCAACTTGGTACCACCACCTGCCAAGGAGTAGCAATCGTGTCTGTGACCGAGAGAGTGATGTACACGAGTGGGCAGCCAAGTGTGATTTGATTGCCCAATAGATGTGGAATGATAGAGAGAGATTGGTGAACAATGATGCTTCGGACAGCGGGAGCAGTGCTAGTACCATTTGAAACTACTTTGCTGTAGTACATTTCCCTCATTTAGCAGTTCCATGTTTAGACATTTTGTGTTAATCTAGCTCTGTAATTTTCTTTTCCGTGTATTGCGCAACTGTACTTTTATTTTGGAATGTACTGTTGGGTAATGTATGGATTGTCTGCTTGTGCTGAAACCCTTGTATATTCGCTGACATAATAGCATATTGACTTCTGGCCTTCATTTATAGAATGGGTGAGCAAAAAGAAGGTGCCAAGAGTGAGGTTGCTCACTCTCGTGATAATTACATGTCATGGAGTGATGATTGTACCAAGTATATGCTTGAGTGGTATATCGAGAAGCAAAGGGACAAGCCACTAACCTTCAAGTGGAAGGAACAACACCATCTACAATGTGCTAATGATTTGAATGACAAGTTTGGAATTACAGCTACAGCGAAACAAGTTGATCGACACTTTAGGTCATTCAAGGAGAAATGGAAGTGGATAAAGCTAGCAAAGGGGAGGAGTGGATATGGTTTTGATAAAGTACTTAACAAATTTAACATTGACAAGTCAGAGAAATCACCAAGCAAGCTTGGCGTAAGTTCGCTTCAGCTCACCTTTCTATTTGCATGATCTATAGATCTCTATGCGATCATTCTTGTTTTTGCTAAACTGATTATCTAGTTTTTAGTTTGAAAATGGCATGCCAGTGTTAATAGATATTCCTTTTTTGCATTTACCACTGTCAAAATATTCACTTACATAGATTATATGGTCACCACCAATTATACACTTGTTTTATAATCATTGTTGTGCACATTTAAATTGACCAGACTACTCAAACAATTTATTGCATTGATATGCTTTGGTTTATGTTGCAGAAAATAAAATTTAACTACCTTACTCACTCCATCAAGTTTTATCATCTCTTGGAAGAACTGTTTAGTGACTCGTCTCATGCGGATGGCTCACTAGCTATTGATGTGAATGATGCAAGTGAGAATGTGGAATCTGATGGTAGTAGTGAAACAAGCAACCACACATCCACTGGTGAACAAGGTCTTAGTGATTCCGACATGATTGCACCCAACAGTCCAGCAGAAGGCACTAGCTCAAATCAGAAGCACAAGCATGTTAAAGCACCACATAAGAAGAAATCAAAGGTCAAGGCGCGTCGAGCCAGAGTGTTAGATGATGCTGTGGCAGCGAGCATTGTGAGTCTTGCTAAAACTGTGAAATCTGCTGCCCCTATTCAACCAATAGCAGCTACAGACCCTAATGCCAATCTTTGGAAGCACATTGAGTCGCTAACTCTCCCAGCAAATGAGAAAATTGAGTTAGCAACCTATCTTGCTAAGCCAGAACAAGAAGTTTTCCGTGGTTTCCTGAATTGTGCTAGCGACCAGACTTTTAATGCTTGGGTCCTTGATTATTTTGCGCACAAGTACGACGGCAATGATCGCGCAGCTGCTGATCCATCAATCTGAATGACATGTTTGGTGGCTTTCTTTTGGCAAGTGCTTTTGTAGTCTACTTAGCTGCTTCCCATGCACTTATGCTAAGTGGAATTCTTGTACTCTAAGGCTGCTTAGAGGGTCTTACCTTTTGTAATGCATTGCTGTAGCACAAATCTGATATAAGCTAGTTTGTAAGAAATTACTTGATGGTGGATGGCCTTGTGCATGCTACGTTGCAATATTGTAGTGGTATGAAGATGCTTCTAAATTAGTAAATTATGCCCATGGTATGACCTGGCGTGTAAATTATGTATTGGATTGCTTAGGTAACAAATTCCTTGTCGGGATGAGTTATGCATATTCGGTAACAAACCAATTGATAGACACTTGTTTTTTTGCCTAATATTGGCAAAAAATTGGCAACCAACCAATTGGTAGCCAAACATGCCAAATGTTGGCAACTTCCAGCTTTGCCAAAAATAGGCTTGCCAACAATTGGCATGCCAAAAATTGGCTGCAAACCAATTAGCCTCTAAGTGAAGCACATAGAGTATTCTAATAAATCACGATTCATGTGTGTCCCTCTCAAAAGGTGTGTACAGCAAGTATGATTGTGGAAAACTAAAAAGCAAAGACTCATATCATACAAGACGCTCCAAGCAAAACACATATCATGTGGTGAATAAAAATATAGCCTCAAGTAAATTTACCGATAGACGAAGACGAAAGAGGGGATGCCTTCCGGGGCATCCCCAAGATTAGGCTCTTGGTTGTCCTTGAATATTACCTTGGGGTGCCTTGGGCATCCCTAAGCTTAGGCTCTTGCCACTCCTTATTCCATAGTCCATCAAATCTTTACCCAAAACTTGAAAACTTCACAACCCAAAACTCAACAGAAAACTCGTGAGATCCGTTAGTACAAGAAAATAAAATCACCACTTTTGGTACTGTTGTGAACTCATTATTTATTTATATTGGTGTAATATCTACTGTATTCCAACTTCTCCATGATTCAGACCCCCCGATATTACCCATAGATTCATCAAAATAAGTAAACAACACAAAGAAAACAGAATATGTCAAAAACAGAACAGTCTGCGAAGATCTGAATTGTTCTAATACTTCTCTAACTCCACAAATCTAAACAATTACGAAAACAGAGGCAATTTGTATATCAATCTCGTGTAAAAAATTCAGGGTTTTTAACACTCCAGTGAATTATTAAAATTCTGTGACTGGACGCAAAAGTTTCTGTTTTTCAGCAAGATCAAATCAACTATCATCGTAAGCCATCCCAAAGGTCTTACTTGGCACAAACACTAATTAAAACACCAAAACACGTCTAACCGTAGGCTAGATGAAAAATTTATTGAAAAACAGAACCAAAAAAGTAGAAACAAAAATAAAATTGCGTTGCCTCCCAACAAGCGCTATTGTTTAACGCCCCTAGCTAGGCATAAAAACACATAGATCTAGGTATTGTCATCTTTGGTATGCAATCCATAAGTAGCTCTCATAATAGATTCATATGGCAACTTAATTTTCTTCCTAGGAAAGTGTTCCATGCCCTTCCTTAACGGAAATTGAAATCTAATGTTTCCTTCTTTCATATCAATAATTGCACCAATCGTTCTAAGGAAAGGTCTACCAAGAATAATAGGACATGTAGGATTGCAATCTATATCAAGAACAATGAAATCTACGGGCACATAATTCCTATTTGCAACAATAAGAACATCATTAATCCTTCCCATAGGTTCCTTAATAGTGGAATCCGCAAGATGCAAATTTAAAGAACAATCATCCAATTCGCGGAAACCTAACACATCACATAAAGTTTTTGGAATTGTTGAAACGCTAGCACCCAAATCACACAAAGCATGGCACTCATAATCTTTTATTTTAATCTTAATAGTAGGTTCCCACTCATCATAAAGTTTTCTAGGGATAGAAACTTCCAATTCAAGCTTTTCTTCAAAAGATTTCATCAAAGCATCAACAATATGTTTAGTAAAAGCTTTATTTTGATTATAAGCATGCGGAGAATTTAACATGGATTGGAACAAGGAAATACAAACTACTAAAGAAAAATTATCATAATTAAAGTCCTTGAAATCCAAAAGAGTGGGTTCATTGCTACTTAAAGTTTTGACCTCTCCAATCCCACTTTTATCAATTTTTGCATCAAGATCTATAAACTCCGAATCATTGGGACGCCTTCTAACTAAAGTTGACTCATCTCCAGTCCCATATTTATCAAGATTTATTTTAGAAAACAAAGATTCAATAGGAGTCACATCAATCACTTTAAGATCTTCATCATTATTTTCACAAGAACTAGAAGAACACGCTTTCACAAACCAATCTCGCTTAGCACGAATCTTAGCGGTTCTTTCCTTACACTCATCAATAGAAATTCTCATAGCTTTTAAGGACTCATTAATATCATGCTTGGGTGGAATAGATCTAATTTTCAAAGAATCAATCTCAAGAGAAATTCTATCCACGTTCCTAACTAATTCATCAACCTTAAGCAATTTTTCTTCAATCAAAGCATTGAAATTCTTTTGCGAACTCATAAATTCTTTAATACTATTCTCAAAATTAGAGGACAAATTATTATAATTTCCATAAGAATTGTTGTAGGAATTACCATAATTATTAGAGGAATTACTAGGAAAAGGACTAGGATTAAAATTACCTCTATACGCGTTATTACCAAAATTGTTCCTACCAACAAAATTCACATCCATAGATTCATTATTGTTCTCAATCAAAGTAGACAAAGGCATATCATTAGGATCAATAGGAGCACTCCTACTAGCAAAAAATTTCATAAGTTCATCCATCTTTTCAATCAAAACATTAATCTCTTTAGTCGCATGCACTTTTTTACTAGTAGAAGATCTTTCGGTATGCCATTGCGAATAATTAACCATAATATTATCTAGGAGTTTAGTACCTTCTCCTAAAGAAATTTCCCTAAAAGTACCTCTGACGGCCGAATCTAAAAGATTTCTAGAAGCAAAATTCAATCCGGCATAAAAATTTTGTATGATCATCCACAAATTTAAACCATGAGTAGGGCAATTTCGTATCATCAATTTCATCCTCTCCCAAGATTGTGCAACATGTTCATGATCAAGTTGCTTAAAATTCATAATATCATTCCTAAGGGAGATGATCTTAGCGGGAGGAAAATACTTGGAAATAAAAGCATCTTTACACTTGTTCCATGAATCAATACTATTTTTAGGCAAAGATGAAAACCAAGTTTTAGCACGATCTCGTAATGAGAACGGAAATAGCTTCAATTTAACAATATCATTATCCACATCTTTCTTATTTTTCATGTCACACAACTCAACGAAATTATTTAGATGGGATGCAGCATCTTCACTAGGAAGGCCGAAAAATTGATCTTTCATAACAAGATTTAGCAAAGCGGCATTAATTTCATAAGATTCCGCACTAGTGGCGGGAGCAATCGGAGTACTTAGAAAATCATTATTATTAGTATTGGAAAAGTCACACAATTTGGTATTCTCTTGAGTCATCGTGACAAACCAAGCAATCTAACACACGAGCAAACAAAAGGCAAACGAAAAAGACGAACGGAAGAAGGGCGAATAAAAAGGCAAATCTTTTCGAAAATCATTTTAGAAGTGGGGGAGAGGAAAACGAGAGGCAAATGGAAAATAATGTAATGCAAGAGATGAGAGTTTATGATGGGTACTTGGTATGTCTTGACTTGGCGTAGATCTCCCCGGCAACGGCACCAGAAATTCTTCCTGCTACTTCTTGAGCTTGCGTTGGTTTTCCCTTGAAGAGGAAAGGGTGATGCAGCACAGTAGAGGTAAGTATTTCCCTTAGTTAAGAACCAAGGTATCAATCCAGTAGGAGAAGAACGCACAAATCACCAACACCTGCACAAACAAACAAACACTTGCACCCAACGTGATAAAGGGGTTGTCAATCCCTTCACGGTCAACTGCAAAAGTGAGATCTGATAGAGATAGATAAACAAAAGATAAAATATTTTTGGGTTTTTTAGTATATAGATCTGAAAATAAAAGATTGCAAAATAGTAGATCGGAAAGTAATATGATGGAAAATAGACCCGGGGGCCATAGGTTTCACTAGAGGCTTCTCTCATGAAGGCAAATAATACGGTGGGTGAGCAAATTACTGTCGATCAATTGATAGAAAAGCGCAAAGTTATGACGATATCCAAGGCAATGATTATGCATATAGGCATCATGTCTGTGTCAAATAGACCGACTCCTGCCTGCATCTACTACTATTACTCCACACATCGACCGCTATCCAGCATGCATCTAGAGTATTAAGTTCATAAAGAACGGAGTAACGCCTTAAGTAAGATGACATGATATAGAGGAATTAACTCAAGCAATATGATGAAAACCCCATCTTTTTATCCTCGATGGCAACAATGCAATACGTGTCTCGCTACCCCTACTCTGTCACTGGGTGAAATCACGCAAGATTGAACCCAAAGCAAAGCACCTCTCCCATTGCAAGAAAAACCAATCTAGTTGGCCAAACCAAACCGATAATTCGAAGAGAAATACAAAGATATCAAATCATGCATAAAAGGATTCAGAGAAGATTCAAATAATATTCATAGATAAGCTGATCATAAATCCACAATTCATCAGATCTTCACAAACACACCGCAAAAGAAGATTACATCGGATAGATCTCCAAGAACATCAAGGAGAACGTTGTATTGAGAATCAAAGAGAGAGAAGAAGCCATCTAGCTACTAGCTATGGACCCGTAGGTCTGAGGTAAACTACTCACGCATCATCGAAAGGGCAATGGAGTTGATGTAGAAGCCCTCCATGATCGAATCCCCCTCCGGCGGGATGCCGGAAAAGGCCCCAAGATGGGATCTCACGGGAACAGAAGGTTGCGGCGGTGGAAAAGTGTTTTCGTGGATGCCTCTGGTGGTTCTGGAATATATGTGAATATATAGGAGGAAGGGCTAGGTCAGAGGAGTCTCGAGGGGCCCACAAGGCAGGGGGTGCCCCCCCTAGGGCGCGCCCTCCACCCTTGCTGCCGCCTCACGGCTCTTCTGACTTGGACTCCAAGTCCCCTGGGTGTCTTCTGGTCCAAGAAAAATTATCATGAAGTTTTATTCCGTTTGGACTCCATTTGGTATTCCTTTTCTGCGAGGCTCAAAAACAAGGAAAACACAGAAACTGGCACTGGACTCTAGGTTAATAGGTTAGTCCCAAAAATAATATAAAATATCATATTAATGCATATAAAACATTTAAAACAGATAATATAATAGCATGGAACAATAAAGAATTATCGATATGTTGGAGACGTATCAAATATGTAGGAGCCAATATGGGCATCCAGGTTCCGCTATTCGTTATTGACCGGAGAGGTGTCTCGGTCATGTCTACATAGTTCTCGAACCCGTAGGGTCCGCACGCTTAACGTTCGTTGACGATATAGTATTATATGAGTTATGTGATTTGGTGACCGAATGTTGTTCGGAGTCTCGGATGAGATCACTGACATGACGAGGAGTCTCGAAATGGTTGAGAGGCAAAGATTGATATATAGGACGATGGTATTTGGACACCGGAAGTGTTTCGAGGGTCATCGGGTCACCGGAAGGGGTTCCGGGCACCCCTGGCAAAAGATATGGGCCTTATGGGCCAAGAGGGGAGATGCACTAGCCACAAGGGGCTGGTGCGCCCCCCATATGGGCCGGCCAAGGTGGAGAAGGAAAGGGGAAGGAGGACAAAAGAAAGGGAATAGGATTCCCCCTTCCTTCCTCCTCCCCCCTCTTTCCTTCCCCCTCCGACAAATAAGGAAGGGAGGGGGGGGGGCGCCACTTGGGAGGACCCCAAGTAGGATTCGGCCTGCTTGGGGCGCTCTCCTGGCAGCTCCCTCCTCCCCTCCACCTATATATATGTGGGAGGGGGGCGCCTAGCACACCCAGACAATTGCCTAGCCGTGTGCGGTGCCCCCCCCCCCATCGTTTACACCCCCAGTCATATTTTCGTAGTGCTTAGCGAAGCCCTGCGGAGATCACTTCACCATCATCGTCACCACGCCGTCATGCTGACGGAACTCATTGATGTCTACTACGCAACCTTCTTCTTATAGACTCGTGTTGGTCCACCAAGCGCAGAGTTTTGTAGGACAGTAGCAAATTTCCCTCAAGTGGATGACCTAATGTTTATTAATCCGTGGAGGCGTAGGATGAAGATGGTCTCTCTCAAACAACCCTGCAACCAAATAACAAAGAGTCTCTTGTGTCCCCAACACACCCAATACAATGGTAAATTGTATAGGTGCACTAGTTCGGCGAAGAGATGGTGATACAAGTGTAATATGGATGGTAGATATAGGTTTTTGTAATCTGAAAATATAAAAACAGCAAGGTAGCAAGTAACAAAAGTGAGCAAAAACGGTATTGCAATTCTTGGAAACAAGGCTTAGGTTTCATACTTTCACTAGTGCAAGTTCTCTCAACAATTATAACATAATTAGATCATATAACAATCCCTCAACGTGCAACAAAGAGTCACTCCAAAGTCACTAATAGCGGAGAACAAATGAAGAGATTATTGTAGGGTACGAAACCACCTCAAAGTTATTCTTTCTGATCGATCTATTGGGCTATTCCTATAAGTGTCACAAATAACCCTAGAGTTCGTACTAAAATAACACCTTAAGACACACATCAACCAAAACCCTAATGTCACCTAGATACTCCAATGTCACCACAAGTATCCGCGGGTTTGATTATACGATATGCATCACACAATCTTAGATTTATCTATTCAAACCAACACAAAGAACTTCAAAGAGTGCCCCAAAGTTTCTACCGGAGAGTCAAGACGAAAAAGTGTGCCAACCCCTATGCATAAGTTCACAAGGTCACAGAACCCGCAAGTTGATCACCAAAACATACATCAAGTGGATCACGTGAATATCCCATTGTCACCACAGATAAGCACATGCAAGACATACATCAAGTGTTCTCAAATCCTTAAAGACTCAATCCGATAAGATAACTTCAAAGGGAAAACTCAATTCATTACAAGAAGGTAGAGGGGGAGAAACATCATAAGATCCAACTATAATAGCAAAGCTCGCCGTACATCAAGATCGTGCCAAATCAAGAACACGAGAGAGAAAGAGATCAAACACATAGCTACTGGTACATACCCTCAGCCCCGAGGGTGAACTACTCCCTCCTCGTCATGGAGAGCGTCGGGATGATGAAGATGGCCACCGGTGATGGTTCCCCCCTCCGGCAGGGTGCCGGAACGGGCTCCTGATTGGTTTTTTGTGGCTACAGAGTCTTGCGGCAGCGGAACTCCTAATCTAGGTTTCTTTCTGGGGGTTTCTATATTTATAGGAATTTTTGGCGTTGAGAACAAGTCAGGGGGGGTCCAAGAGGAGCCCACAAGACCGGAGGGCGCCCCCAGGGGGTAGGGCGCGCCCTCCACCCTTGTGGAGGCCTCGTGGCTCTTCTGGCCCAACTCTTTTGCTTCGGGGGCTTCTTCTGGTCCATAAAAAATCACCGTAAATTTTCAGCTCATTTGGAGTCCGTTTGATATTCCTTTTCTGCGAAACTCAAAAACAATGAAAAAACAGAAATTGGCATTGGGCTCTAGGTTAATAGGTTAGTCCCAAAAATAATATAAAATAGCATATAAATGCATATAAAACATCCAAGATGGATAATATAATAGCATGGAACAATCAAAAATTAGAGATACGTTGGAGACGTATCAAGCATCCCCAAGCTTAATTCCTGCTCGTCCTCGAGTAGGTAAATGATAAAAACAGAATTTTTGATGTGGAATGCTAGCAAGTGCACAAGTTTGATCAATGATAATTTCAATCACTTTTTCTAGCATCATTATATATCATAAACAGTAGCTCATTTGATAAAACTTCTCATGATCAAATAGCAAAGTATTCACATGTTAAAGCATAGATCATAAACTTTCTTGAAAACTAACAAACTAGGTTCTCAGTCATCAAACAACTGCAATTCATCTTATTTTCAGGGTCTATGTAAGAGCTTTGATTTAGCAAATTCCACATACTCAACTATCATATAATCTTCCATCATTGCTACCACTCAAAGCATATTTTTAGAACAAATAGCATCCATTGAACACAGAGAAATATAGGGGATTAATGTTTTGCCTCCCAACTTATTTATCATAAAGACAATTGTCAACAATAATAATTCATGATCAAATATATTTGATTGGCCATATATGCTTAGATCTTTCCCCACCACATGATGCTTGCCAACTAAAGACTAGGTTGTAATGAGAAGGAATACTACTGACTCTTGCATAAAAGTAAAAGATAGGCCCTTCGCAGAGGGAAGCAGGTATTTGCAGAGGTGCCAGAGCTCAAAGCTTTTAAAACAGAGATGAAAATAATTTTGAGAGGTATGCTTTCATTGTCAACATAACAACCAAGAGTTCTCACTATCTTCCATGCTAGATACATTATAGGCGGCTCCCAAACAGAATGGTAAAGTTTTTACTCCCCATCCACCAACAATCACACTCCACGGCTAGCCGAATTCACGGGTGCCGTCCATACCAGCAACTTTCCTGGGGGAGTTTTGTTTAATTATTTGAAATTTTGTTTTTGATCTCGAGCATGGAACTGGGCATCCCGATTACCAGCCACTTTCTCGTGAATGACAAGTGAATCAACACTCATCATGAGAATAACCTGTAACACCCCATGTATTAAGCTACAGTGATCACCCTTTTGATTATGCCAAGTCATCATGATCAACAATGCTTAATCATCATTAGTATCATATCTCTTTTCAAATTCAAATTCAAATGGAAATTCAAAACTAAAAGTGAAAATAAAAGTTGTTCAAAACCAGGAACTAAAATGTTCCTAATATTGTAAATAATCCAGAGACAATTCTAAAATTATAATCAACATATACTAAATTAGTAAAGTGACTCAAACAACATTAAAACAGTACCAAACAGCACTGTTTAATCCTTCTACAATTAAATAAAATCCAAATGAAAAGATATGGACATCAAACTATTTCTAGCAGTGGCTAGTATTGCACTGTAATTATTGGGCTAAGACACATATTTTACAAAACAGTATGTGAGCCCACACATTTTTGCAAAGTAGTGAAACAAAAGAAAATAGAAAAGAAAGCGAAGAAAAGAAAAAGGCCACGGAACCTGGGCCTCGAGTGCACAGGGAGGCCCAGCCCGCCTGGCACCGTCCCCTACCCCCCCCCCACTGCTCCTCCCTGCGCTGCTGTCGCCGCGCCCGCAACGCCGCGCCCCGGCCCCCACTTCTCCCCTGGTCGACAACGCGCTGGCACCCGCTCGATAAAGCCGCAGCTCCCGTGCTTCTCTGGCCTTCCCCCCCTCGCTCGCTCTCCCCCTTCTCCAGATCCATTCCCCTCTCACCCGAACGCAGCCACCGCATGGCCTCGCCATGTGCGTGGCCACCGGCCGCCGCCTTTCGTTCGCCCGCGTCAGGGAGCTTCCCCGCAGTCGCCTACGCTGATTGCGGCCACATTCCCCGAGCTCGGAGGCCCTGCCCCGTCGGCTTCGCGGACGTCTTGAACCTCCGTCCGCCTCGAGCCGCCGCACGCCAACGCCATCTCCGGCCACCTCGACTCTTCCTCGGGCCTTCCCAGCAACGGAAATGAGCGCCGCACCCTTCCCCTCTCTTCCCTACTTCTGCCACTACCCGTAGCTGCGTCCCCCGTCGAAGGCCGAGCTCGCCGCCGCCGCCTTGCTTCGCCGCCGCGGCCACAGCCGGTTGGGCTTGCCTTCGAGCGCGGCAACGTGCTTCGGGCACAGCCAGGCCGCCTCCTAGCCAGTCCGTTTCCCCTCCCATGCCTCCTATCGCTGTTAGCATCCACGGCCGAACTCCGGTGGCCGCCCACGTCGTCGCCGGCGTCGCCCCGGTCACTTCCGCGTCCAGCCGATCAGCCCACGTGACGCGCGCCGCTCCGCTTGATCCAGCGAGCCAAAGAACGCCGAAAACGGAGCACCACAGAACGAATCTGGGCTCGCCGGAGTTGCTCGCCGTCGCGCGAGTTTGCCGGGGAGCTCCGGTGGCCGGCGTCCACCTGGCGCTGACCTGGCCAGCCGGGACCCGCCCCCAGCGCCACTGTCCCTGGGCCCCAGTGGGGTCCTTTGACCAGTCAGCGCTGCTGACTGGGCAACCCGTGTCGCTGACACGCGGGCCCCACCGCTAAACATTTTAAGTTAAATAGATAAAATGTTAGTTAATTAAATAATTAATTAATTAACTTAATTAGTCACTGACCAGTGGGCCCATGTTAATTAGTTAGGTAGTTAGATTAGTTAAACTCAGTTAGTTAGCCACTGAGTATGACAGGTGGGTCCCGCAGGTCAGGTTTGACCTGGACCAGCTGGTTTGACTGGATGACGTCATGCTGATGCAGAGAAGACGCAATAATTCATTCTGTTAATTAAAATAATTCTAGAAAATGCTAAAATCTTTAGAAAATCATAGAAAATAATCCGTAGCTCAGATCGAAAAACTTTGTACATGAAAGTTGCTCAGAATTTCGAGACGAATCCGAATACGTGGTTCGTTTCATCCGTCACACGTCCCTAACTATCCGAACATGCAACCGTTCCCCTCTTTTCGTCTGTCCGAAATGCCAGACACTGGCAATACTTTCCCGGATGTTATTCCCCCTTCACCTATGTCGTGTAGCACTGCGATAGGTCACCCCTAGCACCGTGTATCGTATTGTCATGCATCTGGTTGCTAGTATTTACTATTTCTTCCCCCTCTTCCTATTCGCTAGACCCTGAGACCGCTGACGATGTCCTGAAGACCGACGCCACCATTGACGACCTTGCCCTTGCCGCCGAGCAACCAGGCAAGCCCCCCCTTTGATCATCCCGATATCGCCCATTCTAATTCTCATGCTTGCATTAGAATTGCTACTGCTACTGCTTTACCTATTCTGATGCATAGCCTATTTATTGTAACCTGCTGTTGATAATTACCTGCATGACCTAGACTGCTTAGTATATGCTGGGTAGAGACCTATCAGTTACACCACTTGTCCCGACTGCCCCGCTGGATTATTAGAAGACCCGATCGACGGGATTGAAGACCAGGCCCCGGCACCGCACATCACCCCCCCTTAGTTGTAACGACACTGCAGCGTTACTATCAAGTGCCGAGGGTGATACCTCGTGTAGCACTTCAGATGTTAACCCTGTAGAGTAGCTATTTGGTCGTGGTCATCGAGGGTTATTTCTTCTTCACCACTTCCGATAACGACGCGGTCGTGCAACACATCAAGTGTGAACCCATCGAGGGTGAATCCTCCTACGTTCACCTTGACAGTTACATCGAGTGGGTATCCGTTGAGGGTGATACCTCGGATTCCCTTGATGTTATGGACACACGGCTACTGTGACTTTACCCCTGCACCCTGTTAGAAACGGGTCGGCCCCGAGGGCGACCCGAGGGAGTTACTTTAGTTGCAGGACTGGAGGGATAGGCGGTACCGCCCAGTAGAGGTGGACCTGAGTTCCCGACAGTCTTTTGTGAGACGGGTTGACCTGGATGGTGCCCAAGTGAGAATACGAGTCATGGCCGGGCATTCTTGGCCCTTGCCGCAAGTCCTCGAGACGGGGCGACGGGGTCACATTGATCGTGAGTCTCTGCTCGTTACCGCGCCCCCAAGGTACTAACGGTTTGGATATTTGATTTGAGTGGGCCTCTGGCCCGATAGCACTAACCACCACGTGGGCATAGTATGGGCATTCTACATCGTATGCATCAGCCGAAAGCTCTGTCATATGTCTAGTTCAGCATGGCGGCACGGACGGACCGGCGCCTTCCTGTAGTGTTGGTGCCTGGCTTCACCGTGTGCGCAATGACCCGGAGGGCGAGGGG
Organism: Thinopyrum elongatum; assembly: GCA_011799875.1. Classification (NCBI taxonomy): domain Eukaryota; kingdom Viridiplantae; phylum Streptophyta; class Magnoliopsida; order Poales; family Poaceae; genus Thinopyrum; species Thinopyrum elongatum. The sequence continues at coordinate 677,303,627 of CM022298.1, forward strand.
CGATGGCCAAGACCCCCTTGCGCTTAGGATGTAGACCGGCGGGGACCTCTCTGCCGAGCTCTAGGTAGGGCTGCGGTGTGTCGTTTGGCCGAGGCCGGGCATGACCCGGAAAAGTGTGTCTGGCCGAAGTTAAGCGAGCGTGGTGGGTAAGTTGGTGCACCCCTGTAGGGAAGAAAACTTCTATCGATAGCCTGTCCTACGGTAACGGACACTCAGAGTTGTATCCTGATTGATACAATTAGAACTGGATACTTGGATACTATGGCTCTGGGATTGCTTCTCGCAGGGAGTCGAGAAGGGATCTCCGGACGAGTTTGATGACTGTATGGCTCTGGGATTGCTTTCTCGCAGGGAGTCGAGAAAGGATCTCTGGGTGAGGTTGAGACATAATGATACTGCTACATTATATGGTACTGTCCTACTCTCTTCTATTGCTACTAGACCACTAAAGATGCTAGTCTTTGATAGGACTAGGCCTTCTCTCTATTCTGGCATTTCTACAGCCCAGTCCACATATACAGTCTCTCCTTGAAAATGTTGCATATGTAGTGTAGATCCTTGCTTGCTGAGTACTTCTGAGTACTCACGGTTGCTTGTTTTCCTTTTCTCCCCATATCAGTTTGTCGTGACCAGAGGACGGAGCCCCCTGAGGCAGATGCCCCGTCGATCGACTACTACTACCACCCCCGAGGATGGATACTACTGCGAGTTGGAAGGCGACCAGGAGTAGGTTCGGAGGGTCCCAGGCAGGAGGCCTGCGCCTTTCGATCGTAGTGTTTTCTTTTGCCCCGCCTTTCTAAAGGTCTTTCTGTGTTTTCTTTTATATCTGTACTCAGATATCTGATGCTTCCGCTGATGCTTGTACGCAAGCTTATGTATTCGATCCCTCGAGGCCCCTGGCTTGTAATATAAAGCTTGTATGACTTTATTTATGTTTTAGAGTTGTGTTGTGATATCTTTCCGTGAGTCCTTAGGCTTGATCGTGTGCATTTGCGTGTATGATTAGTGCATGATTGAGCCGAGGGCGTCACATAACCCACCTAGCATGGAAGATACTGATAGCCTCTAGTCGCTACATGAGCGATTCGGGCATACAAAACAGATTATTATTTGAAGGTTTAGAGTTTGGCACATGCAAATTTACTTGGAACGGGAGGTAAATACTGCATATAGGTAGATATGGTGGACACTCATGGAAGAAACTTGGTTCAAGGATTTTGGATGCACAAGTAGTATTCCCGCTTAGTACAGAAATTTTGGATAGCAAAAGATTCTAAATAGCAAGCACCACATGTTGGAGGATCCATAACAATATAACTTCTATACAAATATACCCAAGCATAACTCATTACGTTGTCTTCCTTGTCCAACTTCAACTAATTTCCTCAAGTTTGAAAATAATTAATGTGGCTCACAATCATAGAAGATGTCCAAGATAGTATATTTATATGTGAAATCTCTCTTCCTTCAATATTCTTTCATGAATTGTTCAAGTGACCAATACTATGTTTGCTAACTTTCAATAAATTTACAACCTATACTTCTTATATGTGAAGTCATTACTCCCCAAGGTATAAGCATATGAAGCATATATAATTTCAGATTTATGATATTCAATTCATTCAACCATTTACTCATAGGATATAAGTGAAGCACGAGAGTAAATGACAAACTACTCCAAAAAGATATAAGTGAAGATCAATGAGTAGTCGAATAATTATGTAGCTATATGAAGACTCTCTCTCATAAATAAAATTTAGATCTTAAGTACTTCATTAAAACAGCAAGCAAAACAAAATAAAATGACATTCTAAAAATAGCACATATCATGTGAAGAAGCAAAACCTTAGGCTCAACCGAGGCTAACCGATAATTGTTGATGAAGAAAGGTGGGATGCCAACCGGGGCATCCCCAAGCTTAGATTCTTGAGACTTCTTGAAATATTATATTGGGATGCCTTGGGCATCCCCAAGCTTGAGCTCTTGTGTCTCCTTAATTACTTTTATATGATGGTTTCCCTAAATCTTAAAAACTTCATCCACACAAAACTCAACAAGAACTCGTGAGAAAAGTTAGTATAAATCAAATGCAAAACCTTATCATTCTCTACTGTAGCAAATCACTAAAATTATTATTTAACATTGCATACTAAATGCCTCTGCATATTTAATACTCCTATCCTCAAATAGAATCATTAAACAAGCAAACATATGCAAACATAACAGCAATCTGTCAAAACAGGACAGTCTGTAAAGACTGCAATTGTACTCATACTTCCCTAACTCCAAAACTTCTGAAAAATTACCACACTGTAGAAAATTTGTTGTTACTCATTGTGTAAAAATTTCTAGATTTTATCATGTTCTGACTTTCCATAAGAAGTCAGACAACGATAGAAAACTTTCTGTTTTCAAAACAGCAACATATAGACTTGCAAAATAAGCATGGTAAAGGCTAAACTTGACACTTTTATTTAAATAAAAGATGAAAACATTAATCTAAATAACAGCAAGAAAATACTAATAAAATAAAATGACGCTCCAAGAAAAACTCATATTATGTGACGAATAAAAATATAGTTCCAAGTAAGGTTACCGATAAAGTTGGAGACGAAAGAGGGGATGCCATCCGGGGCATCCCCAAGCTTAGTTGCTTGGATCTTCCTTGAATATTACCTTGGGGTGCCTTGGGCATCCCCAATATTAGGGTCTTGTCACTTCTTATTCTCCTCATATCGATTTCTCACCCAAAACTTGAAAACTTCAATCACACAAAACTTAACGGAACTTCGTGAGATGGGTTAGTATGATAAAACAAATCATTCACTTTGGTACTGTCAAGACAAGATTCAAAATTTTTATCACATGATACCTACTGTACCCTATCATTTCTACAACTTATATTGAACAATATAAGCCATAGAAACTAAGAAACAAGCAAACTATGCATCGAAAACAGAATCTGTCAAAAACAGAACAGTACGTAAAGATATGAATTAAGGTCATACTTATGTAACTCCAAATATTCTGAAACATTAGGAAACGTAGAAAATTTGTATACCAATCTACTGTAAAAAATTCAGAGTATTTCCACGTTCCAGTGAAAGATAGGAATTTCTATACTTGACGCAAAAGTTTCTGTTTTTGCACAGAATCAAGTCAACTATCATCCACACTATCCCAAAGGCTTTACTTGGCACTTTATTGAAATAAAAGCTATAAAACATGATTAATACAGTAGCTTAATCATGTGAACACACAAAAACAGTAGGGGTAAATGTTGGGTTGTCTCCCAACAAGCGCTTTTCTTTAATGCCTTTTAGTTAGGCATGATGATTTCAATGATGCTCACATAAAAGATAAGAATTGAAACATAATGGAAGCATCATGAAGAATATGGCTAGCACATTTAAGTCTAACCCATTTCCTATGCATAGGGATTTTGTGAGAAAACAATTTAAGGGAGCAAGAATCAACTAGCATAGGAAGGTAAAACAAGCAAAACTTCCAAACTTTAAGCACATAGAGAGGAAACTTGATATTATTGCAATATGTAGAAGCATATGTTCCTCTCTCATAATAATTTTCAGTAGCATCATGAATGAATTCAACAATATAGCTATCACATAAGGCATTCTTTTCATGATCCACAAGCATAGAAATTTTATTACTCTCCACATAGGAAAATTTATTCTCATGAATAGTAGTAGGAGCAAACTCAACAAAATAACTATCATGTGAGGCATAATCCAATTGAAAATTAAAATCATGATGACAAGTTTCATGGTTATCATTATTCTTTATAGCATACATGTCATCACAATAATCATCATAGATAGCAACTTTGTTCTCATAATCAATTGGAACCTCTTCCAAAATAGTGGATTCATCACTAAATAAAGTCATGACCTCTCCAAATCCACTTTCATCAATATTGTAATAAGATTCAACACCCTCCAAAATAGTGGGATCATTAGTACCTAGAGTTGACACTCTTACAAGCCCACTTTCATCAATATAATCATCATAAATAGGAGGCATGCTATCATCATAATAAATTTTCTCATCACAACTTGGGGGACTAAAAATATCATCTTCATCAAACATAGCATCCCCAAGCTTGTAGCTTTGCATATCATTAGCATCATGCATATTCAAAGAATTCATACTAACAACATTGCACTCATGCTCACCATTCAAAGATTTAGTGCCAAACATTTTATTGCATTCTTCTTCTATCAATTGAACACAATTTTCCGATCCATCATTTTCAAGAAAGACATGATAAAGATGAATAATATGAGGCAACCTCAATTCCATTTTTTTGTAGTTTTCTTTTATAGACTAAACTAGTGATAAAATTAGAAACTAAAAGATTCAATTGCAAGATCTAAAGATATACCTTCAAGCACTCACCTCCCCGGCAACGGCGCCAGAAAAGAGCTTCATTGACGGGATGTGAGTGCCGCTTACCTAGCCTCCCCGGCAACGGCGCCAGAAAAGAGCTTGATGTCTACTACGCAACCTTCTTCTTGTAGACTCGTGTTGGGCCTCCAAGCGCAGAGTTTTGTAGGACAGTATCAAATTTCCCTCAAGTGGATGACCTAAGGTTTATCAATCCGTGGGAGGCGTAGGATGAAGATGGTCTCTCTCAAACAACCCTGCAACCAAATAACAAAGAGTCTCTTGTGTCCCCAACACACCCAATACAATGGTAAATTGTATAGGTGCACTAGTTCGGCGAAGAAATGGTGATACAAGTGTAATATGGATGGTAGATATAGGTTTTTGTAATCTGAAAATATAAAAACAGCAAGGTAGCAAGTAACAAAGTTGAGCAAAAACGGTATTGTAATGCTTGGAAACAAGGCTTAGGGTTCATACTTTCACTAGTGCAAGTTCTCTCAACAATGATAACATAATTAGATCATATAACAATCCCTCAACGTGCAACAAAGAGTCACTCCAAAGTCACTAATAGCGGAGAACAAACGAAGAGATTATTGTAGGGTACGAAACCACCTCAAAGTTATTCTTTCTGATCGATCTATTGGACTATTCCTATAAGTGTCACAAACAGCCCTAGAGTTCGTACTAAAATAACACCTTAAGACACACATCAACCAAAACCCTAATGTCACCTAGATACTCCAATGCACCACAAGTATCCGCGGGTTTGATTATACGATATGCATCACACAATCTCAGATTCATCTATTCAAACCAACACAAAGAACTTCAAAGAGTGCCCCAAAGTTTCTATCGGAGAGTCAAGACGAAAACGTGTGCCAACCCCTATGCATAAGTTCACAAGGTCACAGAACCCGCAAGTTGATCACCAAAACATACATCAAGTGGATCATGTGAATATCCCAATGTCACCACAGATAAGCACAAGCAAGACATACATCAAGTGTTCTCAAATCCTTAAAGACTCAATCCGATAAGATAACTTCAAAGGGAAAACTCAGTTCATTACAAGAAGGTAGAGGGGGAGAAACATCATAAAATCCAACTATAATAGCAAAGCTCGCGGTACATCAAGATCGTGCCAAATCAAGAACACGAGAGAGATCAAACACATAGCTACTGGTACATACCCTCAGCCCCGAGGGTGAACTACTCCCTCCTCGTCATGGAGAGCGCCGGGATGATGAAGATGGCCACCGGTGATGGTTTCCCCCTCCGGCAGGGTGCCGGAACGGGCTCCCGATTGGTTTTTCGTGGCTATAGAGGCTTGCGGCAGTGGAACTCCTGATCTAAGTTTCTTTCTAGGGGTTTCTATATTTATAGGAATTTTTGGCGTCGAGAACTAGTCAGGGGGGTCCACGAGGTGCCCACAAGACTGGAGGGCGCCCCGAGGGGGTAGGGTGCGCCCTCCACCCTTGTGGAGGCCTCGTGGCTCTTCTGGCCCAACTCTTTTGCTTCGGGGGCTTCTTCTGGTCCATAAAAAATCACCGTAAATTTTCAGCTCATTTGGACTCCGTTTGATATTTCTTTTCTGCGAAACTCAAAAACAAGGAAAAAAACAGAAACTGGCACTGGGCTCTAGGTTAATAGGTTAGTCCCAAAAATAATATAAAATAGCATATAAATGCATATAAAACATCCAAGATGGATAATATAATAGCATGGAACAACAAAAAATTATAGATACGTTGGAGACGTATCACTCATCTACTACCTCGACTTGCTGGATCAAGAAGGCGAGGGACGTCACCGAGCTGAATGTGTGCAGAACACGAACGTGCCGTACGTTCGGTACTTGATCGGTTGGAGCGCGAAGAAGTTCGACTACATCAACCGCGTTGTTAAACGCTTCCGCTTACGGTCTACGATGGTATGTAGACACACTCTCCCCCTCGTTGCTATGCATCTCCATGGATAGATCATTGCGTGTGCGTAGAATTTTTTTTGTTTTCCATGCAAGGATTCCCTACAGTGGCATAACAGCCAGGTCTATGCGTACATGATATGCACGAGTAGAACACAAAGAGTTGTGGGCGGCGATAGTCATACTGCTTGAAGCGGCCCGTACCAAACTTACATGTCCACGTACATGAGGCCGGTTCCACCGACAGACATGCAACTAGTTTTGCATAAAGGTGGCTGGCGGGTGTCTGTTTCTCCTACTTTAGATGAATCGAATTTGACTATGACCGGTCCTTGAAGAAGGTTAAAACAGCAAACTTGACGAATCATCGTTGTGGTTTTTGCCGTAGGTAAGAACGGTTCTTGCTAGAAGCCCGTAGCAGCCACGTAAAACTTGCAACAACAAAGTAGAGGACGTCTAACTTGTTTTTGCAGGGCATGTTGTGATGTGATATGGTCAAGACATGATGTGATAAACGTTATTGTATGAGATGCTCTTGTTTTGTAAGTTATTGGCAACCGGCAGGAGCCTTATGGTTGTCTCTTTATTATATGAAATGCAAACGTCATATAATTGCTTTACATTATCGCTATGCGTTAGCAATAGTTGTAGAAGCAATAGTTGGCGAGATGACCACGACGCAACGATGGAGATCAAGGTGTCGAGCCGGTGATGATGAAGATCATGACGATGCTTTGGAGATGGAGATCAAAAGCACGAGATGATGATGGCCATATCATGTCACATATTTTGATTGCATTTGATGTTTATCTTTTATGCATCTTATTTTGCTTAGTACGGCGGTAGCATTATAAGATGATCCCTTCACTAAATTTCAAGGTAAAAGTGTTCTCCCTGAGTATGCACCGTTGCTACAGTTCATCGTGTTGAGACACCACGTGATGATCGGGTGTGATAGACTCTACGTTCACATACAACGGGTGCAAGACAGTTTTGCACATGCAGAATACTTGGGTTAAACTTGACGAGCCTAGCATGCACAGACATGGCCTCGGAACACTGGAGACCGAAAGATCGAACGTGAATCATATAGTAGATATGATCAACATAGAGATGTTCACCATTGATGACTACCCCATCTCACGTGATGATCGGACATGGGTTAGTTGATTTGGATCACGTATCACGTAGATGACTTGAGGGATGTATATTTAAGTGGGAGTTCTTAAGTAATTTGATTAATTGAACTTAATTTATACTGAACTTAGTCATGATAGTATTTGCATATCTATGTTGTAGATCAATGGCCCGTGCTACCGTTCCCCTGAATTTTAATGCGTTCCTAGAGAAAGCTAAGTTGAAAGATGATGGTAGCAACTACACGGACTGGGTCCGTAACTTAAGGATTATCCTCATTGCTGCACAGAAGAATTATGTCCTTGATGCATCGCTAGGTGACAAGCCCCCTCCCGCTAATGTAGACGCTTTGAACGTTTGGCAGACGCTGTCTGATGACTACTCTGTAGTTCAGTGTGCCATGCTTTATGGTTTAGAACCGGGACTTCAAAGACGTTTTGAATGTCATGGAGCATATGAGATGTTCCAAGAATTGAAGTTAATATTTCAAGCAAATGCCCGGGTTGAGAGATATGAAGTCTCCAACAAGTTCTATAGCTGCAAGATGGAGGAGAACAGTTCTGTCAGTGAACACATACTCAAAATGTCTGGGTATTATAATCACTTGACTCAGCTGGGAGTTGATCTTCCAGTTGATTGTGTCATTGACAGAGTTCTTCAATCACTGCCACCAAGCTACAAAGGCTTCGTGATGAACTATAATATGCAAGGGATGAACAAAACAATTCCCGAGCTCTTCGCAATGCTTAAGGCCGCGGAGGTAGAAATCAAGAAGGAGCATCAAGTGTTGATGGTTAACAAGATCACTAGTTTCAAGAAAAAGGGCAAGGGAAAGAAAGGGAACTTCAAGAAGAATGGCAAGCAAGTTGCCACTCCCGGGAAGAAGCCCAAAGCTGGACCCAAGCATGAAACTGAGTGCTTCTACTGCAAAGGGACTGGTCACTGGAAGTGGAATTGCCCCAAGTATTTGGCGGATAAGAAGGATGGCAAAGTGAACAAAGGTATATTTGATATACATGTTATTGATGTGTACCTTACTAATGCTCGTAGTAGCGCCTGGGTATTTGATACTGGTTCGGTTGCTCATATTTGTAAATCGAAACAGGAGCTACAGATTAAACGAAGATTGGCTAACGACGAGGTGACGATGCACGTCGGGAATGGGTCCAAGGTCGATGTGATCGCTGTCGGCACGCTACCTCTACATCTACCTTCGGGATTAGTTTTAGACCTGAATAATTGTTAGTTGGTGCCAGCGTTGAGCATGAACATTATATCTGGATCTTGTTTAGTGCGAGACGGTTATTCATTTAAATCAGAGAATAATGGTTGTTCTATTTATATGAGTAATATCTTTTAAGGTCATGCACCCTTGAAGAGTGGTCTATTTTTGTTGAATCTCGATTGTAGTGATACACATATTCATACTATTGATGCCAAAAGATGCAAAGTTGATAATGATAGTGCAACATATTTGTGGCACTACCATTTAGGTCATATTGGTGTAAAGCGCATGAAGAAACTCCATGCAGACGGGCTTTTGGAATCACTTGATTATGAATCATTTGATACTTGCAAACCATGCCTCATGGGCAAGATGACTAAAACTCCGTTCTCCGGAACAGTGGAGCTAGCTAATGACTTATTGAAAATAATACATACCGATGTATGCGGTCCGATGAGTGTTGAGGCACGCGGCGGGTATCGTTATTTTCTGACCTTCACAGATGATTTGAGCAGATGTGGGTATATCTACTTAATGAAACACAAATCTGAAACATTTGAAAAGTTCAAAGAATATCAGAGTGAAGTGGAGAATCATCGTAACAAGAAAATAAAGTTTCTACGATCTGATCGCGGAGGCGAATATTTGAGTTATGAGTTTGGCCATCATTTAAAACAATGTGGAATAGTTTCACAACTCACGCCACCTGGAACACCACAACGTAATGGTGTGTCCGAACATCGTAACCGCACTTTATTAGATATGGTGCGATCTATGATGTCTCTTACCAATTTACCACTATCATTTTGGGGTTATGCATTAGAGACAGCTGCATTCACTTTAAATAGGGCACCGTCTAAATCCGGTGAGACGACACCGTATGAACTATGGTTTGGCAAGAAACCTAAGCTATCGTTTCTTAAAGTTTGGGGTTGCGACACTTATGTCAGAAGGCTTTAGCCTGATAAGCTCGAACCCAAATCGGAGAAGTGCGTCTTCATAGGATACCCTAAGGAAACAATTGGGTACACCTTCTACCACAGATCTGAAGGCAAGATCTTTGTTGCCAAGAATGGAACCTTTCTAGAGAAGGAGTTTCTCTCGAAAGAAGTGAGTGGGAGGAAAGTAGAACTTGATGAGGTAATTGTACCTTCTCTCGAATTGAAAAGTATCACATCAGAGAAAACCGTTCATGTGATGCCTACACTAACTAGAGAGGAAGCTAATGATGATGATCATGAAACTTCGGATCAAGTCACTACAGAACCTCGTAGGTCAACCAAAACACGAACCGCACCAGAGTGGTACGAGAATCCTGTACTGCAAGTCATGTTACTAGACCAAGGCGAACCTACGAACTATGAAGAAGCTATGATGAGCCCAGATTCCGACAGATGGCTTGAGGCCATGAAATCTGAGATAGGATCCATGTATGAAAACAAAGTGTGGACTTTGGTGGATTTGTCCGATGATCGGCAAGCCATAGAAAATAAATGGATCTTCAAGAAGAAGACTAACACTGATGGTAATGTTACTGTCTATAAAGCTCGACTTGTCGCAAAAGGTTTTCGACAAGTTTGAGGAGTTGATTACGATGAGACTTTCTCACCCGTAGCGATGCTTAAGTCCGTCCGAATCATGTTAGCAATTGCCGCATTTTATGATTATGAAATCTAGCAAATGGACGTCAAAACTGCATTCCTTAATGGATATCTTAAAGAAGAATTGTATATGATGCAACCAGAAGGTTTTGTTGTTCCTAAAGGTGCTAACAAAGTGTGCAAGCTCCAGCGATCCATCTATGGACTGGTGCAAGTATCTCGGAGTTGGAATATATGCTTTGATGAGGTGATCAAAGCATATTGTTCACACACGAACACGTCACCGTGTACCCTCGGTGTCGAGCGCGATACGCAAGACACGTCGCCGAAGGAGGCTCACCGGAACCGCGATACGCAAGACAATCCAGCGAGCTCTTTTGAAGACCCAAAACCCCACGCGGCCGGAGAGACCCAGTCTGGACGCACGGCGGTGATGGGCTGCCCTAGGTCGGTTCGCCCGGCCCTAGGACTTCGTAGATCGAAGCTCTCCGAAGCGAAGAACACCGATGAACGAGAAGCAGAAAACTAGGGTAGAAGATGAAAGTTTGTAGATGGGTTTTGCGATTGTGTGTTGTTGTTCAATCGGCCGTCACCCCTTAGGTATATAAGAGGCGGCTGGACTTCCCGTGCAAGGAAAAGGCTTGGATTCACGTCCAAAACCCTAGTCAAATTTGGATTGGTTTTGTCCGAACTTTCCAAAACTGTTCGGTTTAAACTGGCTGCACCTTGTGGGTCTTTTTTGTGGTAGTAAACGACCTCGGATGAAAACGTGTCCAAAAGAATATTTACTCGTTTCGATGAGACGAACAACTTTCATGCTGAACGTTTTTCGATTCGAAGCCATCCTCTAGGCCAAAACGGCCACGCAAAACATCTATTTGCTCGCGCTACCCATCAGACATGCGTCTGGTGGGGCGCGCCATATTGCGCCTCCTGACAGGGCTGCATTGCGATAGTTCTAACTTTTGCATACGAACTTGGATTGGAACGATTTTTATATCAAAATCGATCGTTTCGATGAGACGAAGACAATTCGTGTAGATCATTTTTCCATACGAGGCCGTCTTGGGGACGTAATCAGCTGAATAGTGTTCTGAATACAAAATCTGAGTGCTTCAAACACAACTTTGGCCTTAGAGATCAGATCGGATGGCTATGGCCCAAATATCAAAGTTTCTCCTTTTGACGATACAGAACTTTCTCGCTTTGAGCACTTTTTCATTTCAGGCCATCTTAATTGTGTTTTTGACCATGCCAAAATCTGGTATCAACACATGCCCCCCTGTTTTTCAGCAAAACTTGCGTGCCGAAAAATAATTTGCAATGTATTTGTTCTAAGGATGATGTCAACACTCCATCGGACATTTATTTTTCTCAAGATGATAATTATCTATCGGCCATGTTTACGCTCAGGGCGATAGTTATTTATCGGCCATGTCTTTGCTTAGGACGATAGTGATATATCGGCCATTGCCTATCTAGGCTTCTTGCCACACACTTGGGTGATATTTCTTTAAATATTTGCCATTGAGAGCTCGAGGTAATAATGTGCCTTGTACGGATTCCACCAAATATGAGTTTCCGGGAACCACTCTTGTAATCTTAAAAGGACCTTCCCAACTTGGAGACCACTTCCCGAATTTTCTATCTTTTGAACCAATTGGTAGAATCACCTTCCACACGAGATCGCCAACTTGAAAATTCTTCAACTTGACCTTCTTATTGTAAGATCTTGCCACACTCAACTCATCTCTCTCTATGGCATTCAAAGCAGCCAAACGTTTATCGGCAACTTCATCAATATTGTCCATCATCAAGTTATAAAAGTCCACCACCGATAAATCATTTTGTTTGGCTATTCTCAAAGCATTCAAATTCACTTCCACTGGTAAAATGGCCTCTTGACCATATACGAGCTCATATGGAGTTACCTTTGTAGCACCATGCCTTGAGATTCTGTGTGCCCACAAAGCTTCGGACAATAGCTCATGCCATCTCCTTGGATTATCCTCAATCTTCTTCTTGATGAGCTTGAATTAATATTTTATTGCTAGACTCAGCTTGTCCATTGGCTTGGGCATAATATAGAGAGGAATTGAGCAACTTTATCTTATATGATTCGGCAAATTCTCTAACTTGATGTGACATAAAGGATGAAACTTGGTCTGTAGTTAATGTTTGAGGAATGCCGAACCTATGAATAATATGCTCAGTTATGAATTGAATTACCTCTGTATGTGTCATATTTTTGAGCGGTATTGCTTCAGACCATTTAGTGAAATAATCAGTTGCCACCAACACGAACCGATGCCCCTTTGAAGAAGAAGGATGAATCTCTCCAATAAAGTCTAATCCCCAACCTCTAAAAGGCCACGGCTTGATAATAGGATGTAACATAGCAGCGGGAGCCAACTGAATATCACCAAACTTTTGACAAGCTTCACATCCTTTATAATACCGGAAGCAATCATTAACCATTGTCGACCAATAAAACCCAGCACGCCGTAATAACCATTTCATCTTGGGAGCCAACTGATGAGTGCCAAAAATACCTTCATGGACCTCTCCCATAGCAAACTCTCGCTTGGTCCTCGTCCAAGCACTTTAAAAGAACATCATCAACCGATCGGCGATAGAGACCATCATCTCTCATTGTGTATTTGAAAGCCATACGCCGAATAGTTCTGTCCACCCTTTTACTAGGATCACACAAATAATCAATAATGGGCTTCCTCCAGTCTTGATTTTCTCCTGCATTAAATATTTCATTAGTGGCCGAAACGGTGGGCTCCGGTTCGGCCTCCCCTATGTTGGCAAGACTAGACACCGGCCTTTGAGAAATATGAAACATGCCACGATCAACATGATAGCCGGATGCTTGTTATGCCAACTCATTTGCTCTCCAATTGTCATGTCTAGATATATAAGCAATGCTAAAATAATCCAAAGTAGAAATTATATCTAGACATTTATCAAGATAAACATTAAGTGATTCATCAAAACATTGAAAGACTTTGGATATTTGTTGCACTACTAATAACGAATCACCAAAAGCGTCAATATGTGTAGCACCTATGGCAAGCAACATCTCCAAGCCGAATAACAATGCTTCATATTCGGCTTGATTATTTGTGCAAAAGTATTCTAGGCGGCATGAGGCTTCAAAAACAGCACCATGAGGAGATATATAAACAATACCAACACCTTGGCCATTGCTACAAACTGAACCATCAAAATATAATCTCCATGGTACTAATGAGACAAGGTTTATATCAATATCATGCTTGTCATCAATCCGGTGCTCAACAATAAAATTAGCAACAATTTGGCCTTTCATGGATTTCAGAGATTCATAAGCCAAATCATATTCAATTAAAGCATAAGCCCACTTGCCAATTCTACCACTAAGAATTGGCCTATGCAACATATATTTGATGACATCGGTTTGACAAGCTATAATGCAAGTACTAGGCACTAGATAATGTCTCAATTTCGTGCAAGCATAATATAAACAAAGGCATAATTTTTCAATAAATGTGTACCTTGTCTCAGCATCCAATAAACGTTGGCTCAAATAAGTAATAACATGTTCCTTTCCTTCGGTCTCTTGAGTCAAAATAGCACCAATAACACCTTCTTCCGCTGCAGTATAAAGCCTAAAGGGCTCTTTATGTTTGGGAGCTTTCAACACCGGAGGAGTGCACAAATAATGTTTGATCATATCAAAGGCTTCTTGCTGTTTTGCCCCCCAAGTAAAATTAGTTTCATTCTTTAACCGAAGGATGGGAGTGAATGCGTCAACCTTCCCTGACAAGTTGGCAATGAATCTTCTCAAATAATTGACTTTGCCAAGAAATGTTTGCATATCTCTCTTGCATGTTGGAGCCTCCACCTTTTGTATAGCTTCTATCTTTTTGGGATCAATTTCTATGCCATCTTGATGAATAATGAAACCCAAAAACTCTCCAGCCGATACACCGAAAGCACACTTCAAAGGATTCATCTTTAGTCCATATTTTTTCATTCTCTCAAAAGCTAAGCGCAAATCGGCTAGATGAGATTCAAAAGCATCCGATTTGATAACAATATCATCAATATAAACCTCAAGTATAACACCAAGTAAATCATGAAAAATTAAATTCATAGCCCTTTGATACGTGGCACCGGCATTTTTTAATCCAAAGGTCATCACTGTCCACTCAAATAAACCAAGGAAACTGGGACATCGAAAAGCTGTTTTGGACATGTCCTCTTCGGCCATAAAAATCTGGTTATACCCCGCATTACCATCAAGAAAACTAATGATCTTATGTCCAAAAGCATCATTAATAAGCATATCGGCTATTGGCATGGGATACTCATCTTTAGGTGTAGCTCTATTCAAATCTCTGAAATCAATGCACACCCTCAACTTGCCGGAGCCTTTCTTCTCTACTGGTACAATGTTAGAAATCCACTCGGCATACCTGCAAGGTCTAATAAAATTAGCTTTGAGCAAACGACCGATCTCTTCCTTGATCCGGTCATACGTTTTTGGATTAAACTTTCTGGCAGATTGCTTGTACGGTCTAAAACCGGCCTTTATAGGTAACCGATGCTCCACTAGCTCTCGGCTTAAACCTGGCATCTCATGATATTCCCATGCAAAGCAACAAACATATTCTTTCAATAGCTCGATTAACTTAGCTTTATGATCGGCTCTTAAATTTTCGTTTACAAATGTCGGCCTAGGAATTGAACCATCTCCTATATCTATCTCTTCTAATGGATCGACCGATGTAAAACCTTGTCCTAATTTATCCATATCATCTAACTCCTCTATAGATTCATTCATATCGTTCTCATTGGACCGATATTCAACAAGACACTTTTGCAACCATTCTGAGTTAGAATCCATTTAAATACATCATACCTTGGAGCCGATTACCACCAACCAGCTTTAAAGAAACGGGCACGAAACCGCTTTTTGTAGCGCTAAGGAAATCAAATTCTGATAAGTCGCGCCCTGTCAAGCAAGTAGCATTGGGATGTTGCCAATCCACCGATGCATCGGCCAATGCAACACAAGCCGAATTATTCGCATGAATGACTTCTACTTCATCATCAACCCATTGAATTAAAAACTGGTGCATAGTAGATGGCACGCATTGGTTTGCATGAACCCAATCGCGGCCTAATATCAAATTGTAATTACCTTGCACCTCGGCGATAAAGAATGCGGTAGCCAAAGTTTTGCTTCCCACCGTAAGCTCCACATACATTACACCTTTGGCTTCAGTTTTCTCTTTGCCTTCAAATCCATTAAGCACCATGTTGGTCTTTATTAACTCTTCATCACGCAGGCCCAATTTTTTAAAGACCGAATATGGCATAAGATTCACCACAGCACCACCATCGACAAGCATTCTAGCAACCGGTGATCCATTAATATGACCTTTAAGGAACAATGGCTTCAAGTGCGTCACCTGTTCTTTTGGCTTCTCGAATATAGCATTTTTAGGACCAAAATATAGCTGAGCTACCTCCCCTTCTTCATCTATAGCATGAAATTCAGCGGGTAAGTAATACACCATATTAATATCCATACCTTCATGAACCGGTGTAGACTCATAATCAAGCATTTCATCTCCTTCCTCAAGCATGTCCACCGACTCTGAAATATCTCCAAGTAAAGAGGAAGTAATAGGTGAAGTGGACGATGTAATAGTAGCCACATCGTTCCCTGTTGGTGGTGTAGCTGTTGCTATGATCAATGCAGAAGCTGCTACATTTTCCTTTTGCTTAGGCTTCCACACTTGTTTTGGTGGCACCATGGGACGGGTTTCATTGAAAAATTTATCCCTTTGCTTCTCTGCTTCTTGTTCCTCCTTCTCGTGGCTCCTCATGCGCTGCAATCTCCTTTTTTGTGCCTTGGTCAGACCGGAGGGACACCACTTAGGCTGAGTATATTTTGGATCCCTCAGCTTGGCCTTGCTTGTGCTAGCTTCATAATCATTAGCCATGGGACCTTGCTGGACAGCAGCCACACTCTTATTAGAATTAGCCGAATTATCAACAATAATCGGCTCTTTGATTGTTAACTCTTTAGTGCCTATCATAATAGTTTCATCACTAGTACTCTTCTCCTTTTGCTTGCTAGGCTCTGAAATTTCAACACTTGGTGACTTAGCACGCCACACTTGCCTGCTGACCCTTTTTTGATTATCTTGCATTGGCCGATTGACACCATTGTTCAAACGGCCTCGTGTGGGATAAGAAAGCCTCTCATGAACAGGCCTCCTTGGTTCTGCCCAACCCAGATGAAAAGCATAAGGGGCCATTGGGGGCTGCCCCCATCCTCCATTCTAGTCTCCCATGTAGTATGGCGCATAGGGGGGTGGCGCCATCCATGGCCCCGGTGCCCATGACCAATATGGCCTTGCATGATACTCAAATTCTTCCCGAGGAGGTGACCTCGAGCGCTTCAAATTTGATGACCGGTTAGAGCTAGAACCGGCCGCTTGATTGGCATATTTGGACAGCAACATATCAAAAGTTGGCTTGATTCTCTTGCGCTGCACTTTAGCTTCATTCGTCTTCCACTTGCCAACCTTTGGACTCTTGGGCTTAACAAATTTGACATGAGTGTTCTCTTGCACTTGTGGTTGCCCCCCGAGTGTAGGATTCTTGATGGTGATCTTGATCATCTCCTTGCCATCGGGTTGCTTATCAAGCACAACTTGTCTCCCCAAGACCTTGTCGCTCTTCTTATTTTTCCTGGGCTCACCAATGACAATATTATTCTTATTAGCTGATTCGGCTATGCTGGGCCGAATTAACATCTTCCTCCCCTCCAAATCCATGGTGTTCATTGGGAAAGGCTGCTTATCAACTTGCATCTCAGAAAAATTCAATCGTCCGTCATTAATGGCCGATTGTATCTGTCGTTGAAAAACATTACAATCATTAGTAGCATGAGAAAAAGAATTATGATACTTGCAATAAGCACGCTGTTTCAGCTCTTCAAACGGCGGTAAAGTATGAGATATTCTAATAATCTTCGCTTGCAATAAAGCATCAAATATTCTATCACACTTAGCAATGTTGAAAGTAAATTTCATCTCTTCATCACGATTCTTATGAATCGGCTTCAAATCATTGCAAGTAAATGGTTTGTCCTTAGATGGCCAAACAAATTCAGCAGCATAAATATCACCCTCATCGTCCGAGTGGTCACTATCATACTCAACCATATTCATCTTAGGACGATCAGTTTTATATCTATGCACCTCTTTAAGATCTTTGCTTCGGCTTTCTTGAGCCAAAGCCCTTTGCAAGACTTGGTTGATATTTAAAAACTCATGTCCTTCTAGCCTTTCTCTAATGTGAGTTCTCAAACCACTAAGCACAAGATCAGCCAAATCTCTCTCGGTTATCACCAAACTATAGCACCGGTTTTTTGTATCTCTAAATCTCTTGACGTAATCGGAGACCGATTCATCATGCTTTTGTCTAACCGATATAAGATGTGACAACTTAAGCTCATTATCACCACTATAAAAATGATCATGAAACTTTTGTTCCAAGTGAAACCATGTAGTAATAGAACCGGGTGGTAACGCAGAAAACCACGAGAAAGCAGTACCGGTTAAAGATAAAGGAAAATAACGTACTCTCCACTCATCTCATGAACTTGCCTCACCTAATTGTGCCAAGTACTGACTAAAATGCTCCCAGGTGGTTTTTGTGCCCTCTCCATTAAACTTAACAAAATCTGGAATTTTATATCCCGAAGGGCATTGAATTGCGTCAAAGTATTCTGGATATGGCTTTTGGTAAATACGGTTCCTTGGTAACTCAACTCCAAAATTCTCTCGGAGCATCTTAGCCATCTCCTCTCTAAGATTAGCTAGACCATCATCCATGGTGGACGATGAAGCTTGTGGCAGTAGCATAGGAGGAGTAGGGTTAGTAGTTGTAGGTGTGAATTGTGGCATGTATGCCGAACTGTAATTCGGCAGTGATCTAACGGTGTTTGCTCTTGTAGGTAGGGTTTGGTTCGGCGTCACCATCCAACTTAGCATACTCATGATAGGATTAATGGGTGCAGCAACAATTTGATTTGTTGGGCTAGGATAAAAATTCATGGGCACGGGGGGCGCCGATGAAATAGGTAAAGTTGGACTAGGGATTTCTGCGGTAACAGGCACATCAACATTACCACTAGATGACTGAGGAATACTATTTTTAGCATTACTATTTTCCAAGAAAATTTGGTATAAAAGATTATTGCTATCAGTGATGCGACTATCAATTTCAGCCCATATCTCGGGAGAGAAGGTATTACTTACAGAGGGTTTAACCTGTTCATCATGAAGAGGAGGAAACTTGATTTCTCCAACCGGAGTGATATTGCCTTGGCGATCCTTCTTGAACTTAGCAAGGAACTCCTGCATCTCCTTCTCTTCAAGCGCCTTCTTGTACTCCTCATAAGCTTGGCGATGTTCTGCCGATAATTCCTCAAAATTGGGTTTGATGATGTTATCGGCATCCACCTCAGATGGCTTGGGAAGATCGACCATGATGGATGATGATGATTGCTCTTTGCGTCCCCAGCGGAGTCGCCAAAAAGTGTGTTCGCACACGAACACGTCACCGTGTACCCTCGGCGTCGAGCGCGATACGCAAGACACGTCGCCGAAGGAGGCTCACCGGAAGCGCGATACTCAAGACAATCCAGCGAGCTCTTTTGAAGACCCGAAACCCCACGCGGCCGGGAGAGACCCCGTCTGGACGCACGGCGGTGATGGGCTGCCCTAGGTCGGTTCGCCCACCCCTAGGACTTCGTAGATCGAAGCTCTCCGAAGCGAAGAACACCGATGAACGAGAAGCAGAAAACTAGGGTAGAAGATGAAAGTTTGTAGATGGGTTTTGCGATTGTGTGTTGTTGTTCAATCGGCCGTCACCCCTTAGGTATATAAGAGGCGGCTGGACTTCCCGTGCAAGGAAAAGGCTTGGATTCACGTCCAAAACCCTAGTCAAATTCGGATTGGTTTTGTCTGAACTTTCCAAAACTGTTCGGTTTAAACTGGCTGCACCTTGCGGGGCTTTTTTGTGGTAGTAAACGACCTCGGATGAAAACGCGTCCAAAAGCATATTTACTCGTTTCGACGAGACAAACAACTTTCATGTTGAACGTTTTTCGATTCAAAGCCATCTTCTAGGCCAAAACGGCCACGCAAAATATCTGTTTGCTCGCGCTACCCATCAGACATGCGTCTGGTGGGGCGCACCATATTGCGCCTTCTGACAGGGCTGCATTGCAATAGCTCTAACTTTTTCATACGAACTTGGATTGGAATGATTTTTATATCAAAATCGATCGTTTCGACGATACGAAGACAATTCGTGTAGATCTTTTTTCCATACAAGGCCATCTTGGGGACGTAATCAGCCGAATAGTGTTTTGAATACAAAATCTGAGTGCTTCAAACACAACTTTGGCCCTAGAGATGACATCGGATGGCTATGGACCAAATATCAAAGTTTCTCCTTTTGACGATACAGAACTTTCTTGCTTTGAGCACTTTTTCATTTGAGGCCATCTTAATTGTGTTTTTGACCATGCCAAAATCTGGTATCAACACATATTGTTTTATACAGACTTTCGGTGAAGCCTGTATTTACAAGAAAATGAGTGGGAACTCTGTAGCATTTCTGATATTATATGTGGATGACATATTATTGATTGGAAATGATATAGAATTTCTGGATAACATAAAAGGATACTTGAATAAGAATTTTTCGATGAAAGTCCTCGGTGAAGCTGCTTATATATTGGGCATTAAGATCTATAGGGATAGATCGAGACGCTTAATAGGACTTTCACAAAACACATACCTTGATAAAGTTTTGAAGAAGTTCAAAATGGATCAGTCAAAGAAAGGGTTCTTACCTGTGTTGCAAGGTGTGAAGTTGAGTAAGACTTAATGCCCGACCACTGCAGAAGATAGATAGAAAATGAAAGCCATTCCCTATGCCCCAGCCATAGGTTCTATCATATATGCTATGCTGTGTACCAGACCTGATATGTGCCTTGCCATAAGTCTGGCAGGGAGGTACCAAAGTAATCCAGGAGTGGATCACTGGACAGCGGTCAAGAACATCCTGAAGTACCTGAAAAGGACCAAGGATATGTTTCTCGTTTATAGAGGTGATAAAGAGCTCGTCGTAAATGGTTACGTCGATGCTAGCTTTGACACTGATCCGGATGACTCTAAGTCACAAACCGGATACGTATTTATATTGAATGGTGGAGCTATCAGTTGGTGCAGTTCCAAGCAGAGCGTCGTGGCGGGATCTACGTGTGAAGCGGAGTACATAGCTGCGTCGGAAGCAGCAAATGAAGGAGTCTGGATGAAGGAGTTCATATCCGATCTAGGTGTAATACCTAGTGCATCGGATCCAATGAAAATCTTTTGTGACAACACTGGAGCAATTACCTTGGCGAAGGAATCCAGGTTTCACAAGAGAACCAAACACATCAAGAGACGCTTCAACTCCATTCGTGAACAAGTCAAGGATGGAGACATAGAAATTTGCAAGATACATACGAATCTGAATGTAGTAGACCCGTTGACTAAGCCTCTTCCACGAGCAAAACATGATCATCACCAAGACTCCATGGGTGTTAGAATCATTACAGTGTAACCTACATTATTGACTCTAGTGCAAGTGGGAGACTGAAGGAAATATGCCCTAGAGGCAATAATAAAGTTGTTATTTTATATTTCCTTATTCATGATAAAGGTTCATTATTCATGCTAGAATTGTATTGATCAGAAACCATAATACATGTGTGAATACATAAACAAACACCATGTCCCTAGTAAGCCTCTACTAGACTAGCTCGTTGATCAAAGATGGTTAAGGTTTCCTGACTATGGACATGAGTTGTCATTTGATAACGGGATCACATCATTAGGAGAATGATGTGATGGACAAGACCCATCTAGTAGCTTAACATAATGATCGTTCAGTTGTATTGATATTGCTTTCTTCATGTCAAATACATATTCCTTTGACTATGAGATTATGCAACTCCCGGATACCAGAGGAATGCCTTGTGTGCTATCAAATGTCACAACATAACTGGGTGATTATAAAGATGCTCCACAGGTATCTCCGAAGGTGTCTGTTGAGTTGGCATAGATCAAGATTAGGATTTGTCACTCCGAGTATCGGAGAGGTATCTCTGGGCCCTCTCGGTAATACACATCATAAGCTTGCAAGCAAACGACTAAGGAGTTAGTCACGAGGTGATGTATTATGGAATGAGTAAAGAGACTTGCCGATAACGAGATTGAACTAGGTATGAAGATACCGACGATCAAATCTCGGGAAAGTAACATACCGATGGACAAAGGGAATTGCGTATGTTGTCATTACGGTTCGACCGATAAAGATCTTCGTAAAATATGTAGGAGCCAATATGAGCATCTAGGTTCCACTATTGGTTACTGACCAGAGAGGTGTCTCGGTCATGTCTACATAGTTCTCGAACCCGTAGGGTTCGCACGCTTAACGTTCGTTGACGATATAGTATTATATGAGTTATGTGATTTGGTGACTGAATGTTGTTCGGAGTCTCGGATGAGATCATTGACATGATGAGGAGTATCTAAATGGTCAAGAGGTAAAGATTGATATATAGGACGATGGTATTCGGACACCGGAAGTGTTTCGGGGGTCACCAGGTACTTATCGGGTCACCGGAAGGGGTTCCGGACACCCCCGGCAAAACATATGGGTTTTATGGGCCAAGAGGGGAAACACACCAGCAATAAGGGGCTGGTGCGCCCCCCATATGGGCCGGCCAAGGTGGAGAAGGAAAGGGTAAGGAGGAAAGGAAAGAAAGGGAATAGGATTCCCCCTTCCTTCCTTCTCCCCCCTCTTTCCTTTCCCCTCTGACAAATAAGGAAGGGAGGGGGGAGGCGCCACTTGGGAGGACCCCAAGTAAGATTCGGCCTACTTGGGGCGCCCTCCTGGCTGCTCCCTCCTCCCCTCCACCTATATATATGTGGGAGGGGGGGCGCCTAGCACACTCAGACAAATGCCTAGCCGTATGCGGCGCCCCCCCCCCACCGTTTACACCCTCGGTCATATTTTCGTAGTGCTTAGGCGAAGCCCTGCGGAGATCACTTCACCATCACCGTCACCACGCCGTCGTGCTAACGGAACTCATCTACTACCTCGACATCTTGCTGGATCAAAAAGGCGAGGGACGTCACCGAGCTGAACGTGTGCAGAACGCGGAGGTACCGTACGTTCGGTACTTGATCGGTTGGAGCGCGAAGAAGTTTGACTACATCAACCGCGTTGTTAAACGCTTCCGCTTACGGTCTACGAGGGTACGTAGACACACTCTCCCCCTCGTTGCTATGCATCTCCATGGATAGATCATTGCGTGTGCGTAGAATTTTTTTTGTTTTCCATGCAACGATTCCCTACACATGCTTCGGGAATCACAAACCTTAACACAAGTATTTTTTACTAATCCACAATTACTCACTAGCATGACTCTAATATCACCATCTTTATATTGCAAAACTATTGCAAGGAATCAAATATATCATATTCAGTGATCTACAAGTTTTTATATAGGATTTTATGACTAACCATGTGAATGACCAATTCGTGTCAACTCTCTAAATAGATATAAGTGAAGCATGAGAGTTTAATTCTTTCTACAAAAGATTTGCCCATGCTCTAACAAATATAAGTGAAGCAAAAAGAGCATTCTACAAATGGCGGCTTTCTATGTGTAGAGAAACAGGCAATCCAAACTTCAAATGATATAAGTGAAGCACATGAAGCATTCTATAAAGCCATACTCAAAAGATACAAGTGAATTGCATAGAGCATTCTATAAATCAACCAAGGACTATCTCATACCAGCATGGTGCATTTATTAAAAGAAAAATAAAAGGCACACGACACTCCAAGAATTTACGCATATCATGTGAACAAAACAAAAACCGAGACATACCGATAATTGTCGAATAAAGATGGGATGCCTTCCGGGGCATCCCCAAGCTGAGACGCTTGAGTCTCCTTGAATATTTACTTGGGGTGCCTTGGGCATCCCTAAGCTTGAGCTTTTGCCTCTCCTCATTCTTCTCATATCAATACCTCCTCGATCTTCGAATACTTCATCCACACAAAACTTAACCGAACTTTTATTAGAGGGGTTAGTACATAAAACATCAAATCCCATCATGTCCTGCCGTAACATTATTGTATAATTATAATAAATCATTACCCACTGTATGCTATCACAATTCTATGGCCCCAAGTTAAAGGAGGCTCAACAAGATTTCAAACATAAGCAAATAACGAAACTATAACAGCAATCTGTGAAAACAGGACACTCTGTAAAGATGCAGATGGTACATATACTTCTGTAACTCAAAAAATTCTGAAAAATTAGGACAAAATAAAAAAATTCATAGCAGTACTGTGTAAATTTTTTAGAAACTTTTGACATTTCAGTAAAAAAATATAAATTCACGCGCTACAGCCAAAGTTTCTGTTATTCCACTACACATACCAAACAAGCAATCTAATCATCCTAAAGGAAAATCTTGGCACATTAATTTTATAATACAATGGATTTATACAAGGGGATAATTATTTTTGTTGAAATTTTTTGTAATTAAGATTCACAAAGTTTCCATGGGCATGAACAAAGTTCAAGGCATGCTCCCACTTTAACAATGCTCGTCTCTCTCACTTTCACTTTTCTTTTTAAAAAAGTTTTAGGTCCCCCTCTTTATTTTTTTTGTTTTTAAACTATATAAAAGCACACAAAAGAATAAAATGACTCTCTAAAACTTCCGGGTTCTCTCCGGGGCAGCGCTTTCTTTAAAGCCATTAAGTTAGGCATATAGTGCTCAAGTAATTGATCCACCCGGATCCCAAGATATATCAAAGCCAATTTTAACAATGATTTGAAATTTAGTAGTGAGCACAAAGTAACATATCTCATGCAATGACGAAGTCTAACTCTCTTCCTATGCATCGGCATGTCATAAAAGAACAATTCATGCACACAAAGTAAAGGCCGATACATAGCATAAAGAGCTTCTTGCAATTTTATCGTATTGGAAACATAGAGAGGCGGAGATGTAGTTCCTATCTCATAATAATTGCAAGTAGGAGCAGAAAGCACATGCATATTATATTTATCAAAATCATCATGTGGAATAGTAGAACGCAACCCATCAATATAATCCTTAATAAGCGCAAACTTCTCCGATAAAGTGTAGTTGGGAGAATTCAAAAAGATAATAGGACTATCATGCGTGGGTGCAATAGCAACAATTTCATTTTTAACATAAGGAACTATAGCAAGTTCATCTCCATAAGCATAATTCATATTGGCATCATGGCCACAAGCATAGCGAGCATCAAGTTCATCAAAAAGGGATATTTCAAATAGCATTCATCCTTCGGTAAGCACGAAGGGAAATTAAACAATGTATGGGTTGAAGAGTTACTCTCATTAGAAGGTGGGCACGGGTAGCTAATCCGCTCTTCCTCCTTTTGTTCTTCGCTCTCCTCATCATCTTTTTCATCTAACGAGCTCACGGTTTCATCAATTTCTTCTTCCATAGTTTCCTGTAAAATATTAGTCTCCTCTTGGACAGCGGAGGAGTCCTCAATATATGGTTTAACATAAGCATTAGAAGCATAATTCTCATAGCAATATTTAAGTATGGCAAAATTTTCAGATTTGTAAAGAGTAGCATCATACTTTTCAATTAAAGAAGAAATTTCATAGGCACCCTTAAAAGCAACAAATTCTTCAATTTTTTCAACATCAAAGTAATTATAAACACCCTTGGCATAAGAAGATAAGATTCCATTATCACTAAACTCACGTTGGTAGGGAAGGTGTTTCTTAGGGTCTTCAGAACAACAAGTAAAATCATATATTTCGCACAAATTCCAAGCATAGCATTGCAAAGTATTAATATGATGCCATAAAAGTTTCCCTTTTTGAGATTAGCAGTGTCGCACAAAATAAGCATGCTCATCTAATGATTTTCCCTCAACTAAGCTAGTTGGGTTTTCAGCACGAGCACATAGGGATCAAAGATGATCCAAGTAAAAAGCTTCAGGAGTATGATAGATTTTGGGTGGTTCTTTAACCATTGGTTTAGTAATTACAACTAATTTTTTTGGTATTTTAAGTTTCCTACCCATAACTAAAGATAGAAAACAAGAGCACAAAATAAAAACTACTTAGTGATAAAGCAAACAAACACACACAAGAATATTCATCCCACGCTATTGCTTCCCGGCAACGGCGCCAGAAAAAAGTCTTGATAACCCACAAGTATAGGGGATCAGTTGTAGCCTTTCTCGATAAATACGAGAGTCGAACCCAATGAGGAGCTAAAGGTAGAACAAATATTCCCTCAAGTTCTATCGACCACCAATACAACTCTACGCAGGCTTAACGTTCGCTTTACCTAGAACAAGTATGAAACTAGAAGTACTTTGTAGGTGTTGTAGGATAGGTTTACAAGAAAATAAAGAGCACGTAAATAAAACTAGGGGCTGTTTAGATAAAGAAAAAATTATGTTAGTTTAACGAGTGTGGAAAAGTGGTGGAAGGATTTGCGAAATTGTCCCTAAGCAATTGACTACGTTACTAGACCGATAGCAAGTTTTATGTGGGAGAGGCCACTGCTAGCATGTCATCCCTTACTTGGAATTCTATGCACTTATGATTGGAAATATTAGCAAGCATCCGCAACTACTAACGTTCATTAAGGTAAAACCCAACCATAGCATTAAGATATATTTGTCCCCCTTCAATCATGTATGCATTAATTTCTATGCTGGGTTGAAGCTGCTATCACCCTTGCCCTCCAATACATAGTCCTATCAACATACAACTAACCCTAAGGTGTGATCCACATGCGCGCTCACATGATGGGCACCAAAGGACAGCAACATAACCCAAGCAAATTAAACCAATCATAGCAATTCAATAATCACCGATAGGACAACAAAAATCTACTCAGACATCATAGGATGGCAACACATCATTGGATAATAATATGAAGCATAAAGCACCATGTTCAAGTAGAGGGTACAGCGGGTTGCGGGAGAGTGGACCACTGTAGATAGATGGGGGAAGGTGATGGAGGTGTTGGGGAAGATGACGGAGGTGTTGGTGTAGATCGCCGTCACACGATGATTGCCCCGGCGGCGTTCCGGCGCCACCGGGAAAGAGGGGGAGAGAGCCCCCCTCCTTCTTCTTCCTTGGCCTCCCCCCTAAATGGGAGGAGGGTTTCACCTCTGGTCCTTGGCCTCCATGGTGGCGGAGGGGCGGGAGCCCCTCCGAGATTGGATCTATCTCTCTGTTTCCTTCTGTTTCTGCGTTCTCAGATTCTGGCCTTTCACCGTTTCTTAAATTCCCGGAGATTCGTAGCTCCGATTGGGCTGAAATTTTAACACGATTTTTACCCGAATATTAGCTTTCTTGCGGCGAAAAAAGGATACCAACCGCCTTACGGGGTGACCACAAGCCCCCTGGCCGCGCCCTACCCCTTGGGGCGCGCCCCTTGGGCTTGTGGGCCCCTCGAGCATCATCTCGCGTTGATTCCAATTCCCAAAAATCACATATATTCCAAAAAAATTCTTTGTAAGTTTTTATCGCGTTTGGACTTCGTTTGGTATGGATATTCTGCGAAACAAAAAGCATGCAACAAACAGGAACTGGCACTGGGCATTGGATCAATATGTTAGTCCCAAAAATAATATAAAAAGTTGCCAAAAGTATATGAAAGTTGTAGAATATTGGCATGAATCAATCAAAAATTATATATATGATGGAGACTTATAAATCTCATATGCTCCGTGACGTTCAAAACGTCTTTGAAGTCCCGGTTCTAAGACGTAAAGCATGGCACACTGAACTATTGAGTAGTCATCAGATCGAGTCTGCCAAACGTTCATAACATCTGCAGTAGCTCCTACAGCAGGTCTGTCACCTAGCGGTGCATCAAGGACATAATTCTTCCGTGCAACAATGAGGATAATCCTCAAGTTACAGACCCAGCCGTGTAGTTGCTACCATCATATTTCAACTTAGCTTTCTCTAGGAACGCATTAAAATTCAGGGGAACGGTAGCATGGGCCATTGATCTACAACATAGATATGCAAAACTATTAAGACTAAGTTCATGATAAATTAAGTTCAATTAATCAAATTACTAATGAACTCCCACTTAAATTAACATCCCTCAAGTTATCTAAGTGATACATGATCCAAATCAACTAACCCATGTCCGATCATCACGTGAGATGGGATAGTCATCAATGGTGAACATCTCTATGTTGATCATATCTACTATATGACTCACATTCGACCTTTCGATCTCCAGTGTTTCGAGACCATGTCTGTACATGCTAGGCTTGTCAAGTTTAACCCAAGTATTCTGCTTGTGCAATACTGTCTTACACCCGTTCTATGTGAACGTAGAGTCTATCACACCCGATCATCACGAGGTGCTTCGAAACAACGAACTTTAGCAACGGTGCATACTCGGGGAGAACACTTTTATCTTGAAATTTAGTGAAGGGATCATTTTATAATGCTACCGTCGTTCTAAGCAAAATAAGATGCATAAAGGATAAACATCACATGCAATCAAAATATGTGACATGATATGGCCATCATCATCTTGTGATTTTGATCTCCATCTCCAAAGCATCGTCATGATCTCCATCGTCACCGGCTCGACACCTTGATCTCCATCGTTGCGTCGGGGTCGTCTCGCCAACTATTGCTTCTACAACTATTGCTAACGCATAGCGATAAACTAAAGCAATTACATGGCGTTTGCATTTCATACAATAATTAAGAGACAACCCTAAGGCTCCTGCCGGTTGTCAATATTACAAAACATGATCATCTCATACAACAACGTATATCACATCACGTCTTGACCATATCACATCACAACATACCCTGGAAAAACAAGTTAGACGTCCTCTACTTTGTTGTTGCAAGTTTTACGTGAATGTGATACGTCTCCAACGTATCTATAATTTTTTATTGTTCCATGCTATTATATTATCTGTTTTGGATGTTTTATATGCATTAATATGCTATTTTATATTATTTTTGGGACTAACCTATTAACTTAGAGCCCAGTGCCAGTTTATGTTTTTTCCTTGTTTTTGAGTTTCGCAGAAAAGGAATAACAAACGGAGTCCAAACTGAATAAAACTTTCGCGATGATTTTTCTTGGACCAGAAGGAAACCAGGAGACTTGGAGATGAAGTCGGAGGAGCCACGAGATGGCCACAAGGACGGAGGGCGCGCCCCCCACACTTGTGGGCCCCTCGTGCACCTCCTGACTTAATTCTTTCGCCTACATATACTCATATATCCCCAAACCAACAGGGGCATCCACGAAAAGACTTTTCCACTACCTCAACCTTCTGTACTAGTGAGATCCCATCTAGGGACCTTTTCCGGCACCCTGCCGGAGGGGGATTCGATGACGGAGGGCTTCTACATCAACACCATTGCCCTTCCGATGAAGCGTGAGTAGTTTACCACAGACCTACGGGTCCATGGCTAGTAGCTAGATGGCTTCTTCTCTCTCTTTGATTCTCAATACCATGTTCTCCTCGATGTTCTTGGAGATCTATTTGATGTAATACTTTTTTGCGGTGTGTTTGCCGAGTTCCGATGACTTGTGGATTTATGATCAGCTTATCTATGAATATTATTTGGATCTTTTCTGAATTCTTATATGCATGATTTGATATCTTTGTAATTCTCTTCGAACTATCGGTTTGGTTTGGCCAACTAGATTGGTTTTTCTTGCAATGGGAGAAGTGCTTAGCTTTGGGTTCAATCTTGCGTTGTCCTTTCCCAGTGACAGTAGGGGCAGCAAGCCACGTATTGTATTGTTGCCATCGAGGTTAAAAAGATGGGGTTTTCATCATATTGCTTGAGTTAATTTCTCTACATCATGTCATCTTACTTAATGCGTTACTCCGTTCTTTATGAACTTAATACTCTAGATGCATGCTGGATAGCGGTTGATGTGTGGAGTAATAGTAGTAGATGCAGAATCATTTCGGTTTACTTGACACGGACGTGATGCCTATATTCATGATCATTGCCTTAGATATCGTCATAACTTTGCGCTTTTGTATCAATTGCTCGGCAGTAATTTGTTCACCCACCGTATTATTTTCTATCTTGAGAGAAGCCTCTAGTGAAACCTATGGCCCCCGGGTCTATTTTCCATCATATAATCTTCTACTTTTCATCATACAAGTTTCCGATCTACTATTTTGCAATCTTTTACTTTCCGATCTATAAAACAAAAATACCAAAAATATTTACTTTATCATTTATCTATCTCTATCAGATCTCACTTTTGCAAATAACCTTGAAGGGATTGAAAACCCCTTTATCGCATTGGGTGCAAGTTGTTTGATTGTTTGTGCAGGTATTCGGTGATTTGTGCGTTATCTCCTACTGGATTGATACCTTGGTTCTCAAACTGAGGGAAATACTTATCTCTACTTTGCTGCATCACCCTTTCCTCTTCAAGGGAAAAACCAACGCAAGCTCAAGAAGTAGCAGGAAGAATTTCTAGCGCCGTTGCCGGGGAGATCTACGCCAAGTCAAGACATACCAAGTACCCATCATAAACTCTCATCTCTTGCATTACATTATTCGCCATTTGCCTCTCGTTTTCCTCTCCCCCACTTCTAAAACGATTTTCGAAAACATTTGCCTTTTTTATTCGCCCTCTTTTTCGTTTGCCTTTTTCTCGTTAGATCTTTTTTTGCTTGTGTTACCATGTGCCTTCTTTTTGCTTGCATCTTCGCTTGCTAAAAGTTTATGGATCCTCATCCACTTGCTAATCTTTTTAAGAGATCCAATTCTGATGAACCAATTGCTAGTGAGTTTTGTGCACTAGATTATCTTTATGATGTTTTGCTTGAAATTCGTGAATCTGAAAATTGTGATGAAGAAATTTATGAAGTGATTCACGATAGCTCCTTGGATGAAAAGCATGATTGCAATGGTTCTACTATAAATTCTATTAATGTCAGTTGTGCTAATGATATGCAAAACCCTAAGCTTGGGGATGCTAGTTTTGCTAGGTCCACTACTTGTTGCAATGATCATGATTGGGGTGATTTTTCCTATGATCTTGAAAATTTATTTAAGCCCCATGATGAATATGAGATTGATAATAATGTTTGCAATAATACTGAAAGTGGGTTTGGAAGAGTGTCAACTTTAGATCCCACATATTTGGAGAATGTTCAATCTTATGAAATTTTTGATAAAAGTGGGTTTGGAGAGGTCATGACTTTAGTTAATGTTAATCCCACTATTTTGGAAGAGTGTCAACTTCGCATGCGTGTGGATCGTGTTGAGAATATGTTATGTGATAGCTATTTTGTTGAATTTTCTTATGATCCTACATGTAATTATTACGAGGGAGGAAAATATGGTTGTAGAAATTTTCATGTTACTAAATTACCCCTCTTTATGTTGAGATTGCTATCGTCTCTTTCTTCTTCCTTACATATGCTAGTTTTTGCTTGCCTTGATGATTTGTTTGCTTATAAAATGCCTATGCATAGGAAGTATGTTAGACTTAGATGTGTTTTGCCACGTGTTTTATGATGCTCTCTTTGTGCTTCAATTCTTCTCTTTTATGTGAGCATCATTGAAATTATCAATGCCTAGCTAAAAGGCTTTAAAGAAAAGCGCTTGTTGGGAGACAACCCAATATTTTTCCTTGATGTTTTTCAATAAATTTTCATCTAGCCTCTGGTTAGATGTGTTTTGGTGTTTTAATTAG
Source organism: Thinopyrum elongatum (assembly GCA_011799875.1). Classification (NCBI taxonomy): domain Eukaryota; kingdom Viridiplantae; phylum Streptophyta; class Magnoliopsida; order Poales; family Poaceae; genus Thinopyrum; species Thinopyrum elongatum. The sequence continues at coordinate 677,334,824 of CM022298.1, forward strand.
TGTTTGTGCCAAGTAAGACCTTTGGGATGGCTTACGGTGATAGTTGATTTGATCTTGCTGAAAAACAGAAAATTTTGCGTCCAGTCACAGAATTTTAATAATTCACTGATGTGTTGAAAAACCCTGAATATTTTTAAAAGAGATTTATATACAAATTTTCTATGTTGTCCTAATTTTTTAGAATTTTTCTAGTTACAGAAGTATTAGAACAATTCGGATCTTCGCAGACTGTTCTGTTTTTGACAGATTCTGTTTTCTATGTGTTGTTTGCTTATTTTGATGAATCTATGGGTAGTATCGGGGGGTATGAACCATGGAAAAGTTGGAATACAGTAGATATTACACCAATATAAATAAATAATGAGTTCACAACAGTACCAAAGTGGTGATTTATTTTCTTATACTAACGGAGCTTATGAGATTTTCTGTTGAGTTTTGTGTTGTGAAGTTTTTCAAGTTTTGGGTAAGGATTTGATGGACTATGGAATAAGGAGTGGAAAGAGCCTAATCTTGGAGATGCCCAAGGCACCTCAAGGTAATATTCAAGGACAACCAAGAGCCTAAGCTTGGGGATGCCCAGGAAGGCATCCCCTCTTTCGTCTTCGTCTATCGGTAACTTTACTTGAGGCTATATTTTTATTCACCACATGATATGTGTTTTGCTTGGAGCGTCTTGTATAATTTGAGTCTTTGCTTTTTAGTTTGTCATAATCATCCTTGCTGTACACACCTTTTGAGAGGGACACGCATGAATCATGATTTATTAGAATACTCTTTGTGCTTCACTTATATCTTTTGAGCTAGGCAATTTTGCTCTAGTGCTTCAATTATATCTTTTTAGAGCATGGCGGTGGCTTTATTTTGTATAAATTATTGAACTCTCATGCTTTACTTATGTTATTTTGAGATTCTTTAAACAGCATGGTAATTTGCTTTGGTTATAAATTTAGTCCTAATATGATAGGCATCCAAGAGGGATATAATAAAAACTTTCATATAAAGTGCATTGAATACTATGAGAAGTTTGATTCCTTATGATTGTTTTGAGATATAAAGATGGTGATATTAGAGTCATGCTAGTGAGTAATTGTGAATTTGAGAAATACTTGTGTTAAGGTTTGTGAGTCCCGTAGCATGCACGTATGGTGAACCGTTATGTAACGAAGTTGGAGCATGAGATATTTTTTGATTGTCTTCCTTAAGAGTGGCGGTCGGGGACGAGCGATGGTCTTTTCCTACCCATCTATCCCCCTAGGAGCATGCGCGCAGTACTTTGGTTCGATGACTAATAGATTTTTGCAATAAGTATGTGAGTTCCTTATGACTAATGTTGAGTCCATGGATTATACGCACTCTCACCCTTCCACCATTGCTAGCCTCTCTTGTACCACACAACTTTCGCCGGTACCATATACCCACCATATACCTTCCTCAAAACAGCCACCATACCTACCTATTATGGCATTTTCATAGCCATTCCGAGATATATTGCCATTCAACTTTCCACCGTTCCGTTTACTATGACACGCATCATCATTGTCATATTGCTTTGCATGATCATGTAGTTGACATCGTATTTGTGGCAAAGCCACCGTTCATAATTTTTTCATACATGTCACTCTTGATTCATTGCACATCCCGGTACACCGCTGGAGGCATTCATATAGAGTCATATTTTGTTCTAGTATCGAGTTGTAATTTTTTGAGTTGTAAGTAAATAGAAGAATGATGATCTTCATTATTAGAGCATTGTCCCATGTGAGGAAATTAAAAAAAAAAGGCCAAAGAAGCCAAAGAGAAATAAAGAGAAAGAAAAAAAAAAGGAAAAAAAAGAAAGAGAAAAAAAAAGAAAAAAAATGAGAGAAAAAGAGAGAAGGGGCAATGTTACTATCCTTTTTCCATACTTGTGCTTCAAAGAAGCACCATGATCTTCATGATAGAGAGTCTCCTATGTTGTCACTTTCATATACTAGTGGGAATTTTTCATTATAGAACTTGGCTTGTATATTCCAACGATGGGCTTCCTCAAATTGCCCTAGGTCTTCATGAGCAAGCAAGTTGGATGCACACCCACTTAGTTTTCTTTTTGAGCTTTCGTACACTTATAGCTCTAGTGCATCCGTTGCATGGCAATCCCTACTCACTCACATTGATATCTATTGATGGGCATCACCATAGCCCGTTGATACGCCTAGTTGATGTGAGACTATCTCCCTCGTTTTGTCTTCTCCACAACCACCATATTCTATTCCACCTATAGTGCTATGTCCATGGCTCACGCTCATGTATTGCGTGAAAGTTGAAAAGGTTTGAGAACGTCAAAAGTATGAAACAATTGCTTGGCTTGTCATCGGGGTTGTGCATGATTTGAGTATTTTGTGTGATCAAGATGGAGCATAGCCAGACTATATGATTTTGTAGGGATAAGCTTTCTTTGGCCATGTTATTTTGAGAAGACATAATTGCTTTGTTAGTATGCTTGAAGTATTATTGTTTTTATGTCAATATTAAACTTTTATTTTGAATCTTATGGATCTGAACATTCATGCCACAATAAAGAAAATTACACGGATAAATATGTTAGGTAGCATTCCACATCAAAAATTCTGTTTTTATCATTTACCTACTCGAGGACGAGCAGGAATTAAGCTTGGGGATGCTTGATACATCTCCAACGTATCTATAATTTTTTATTGTTCCATGCTATTATATTATCTGTTATGGATGTTTTATATACATTAATATGCTATTTTTATTATTTTTGGGACTAACCTATTAACCTAGAGCCCAGTGCCAGTTTCTGTTTTTTCCTTGTTTTTGATTTCGCAGAAAAGGAATACCAAACGGAGTCCAAACGGAATAAAACTTTGACGATGATTTTTCTTGGACCAGAAGGAAACCAGAAGACTTGGAGATGGAGTCGGAGGAGCCACGAGGCGGCCACAAGGACGGAGGGCGCGCCCAGGAGGGTAGGTTGCGCCCCCCACCCTTGTGGGCCCCTCGTGCACCTCATGACCTAATTCTTTCGCCTATATATACTCATATATCCCCAAACCAACAGGGGCATCCAGTGGCGGATCCAGGACCCAGGCCGGGGGGGGCCTGGGCCCGAGGCGTGAAGATCAAACACGTTGCTCATTTTGGCATCTCACGCACTGTAGCACCACTGTAGCACAACTACAGCAGCTTGGGACCCGGGGCTTGGCCCAATCCTGGGTCCGCCCCTGGGGGCATCCACGAAAAGACTTTTCCACCGCCGCAACCTTCTGTACCCGTGAGATCCCATCTATAGGGACCTTTTCCGGCACCCTGCCGGAGGGGTATTCGATCACGGAGGGCTTCTACATCAACACCATTGCCCTTCGAATGAAGCGTGAGTAGTTTACCACAGACCTACGGGTCCATAGCTAGTAGCTAGATGGCTTCTTCTCTCTCTTTGATTCTCAATACCATGTTCTCCATGATGTTCTTGGAGATCTATTTGATGCAATACTTTTTTGTGGTGTGTTTGCCGAGATCCGATGAATTGTGGATTTATGATCAGCTTATCTATGAATATTATTTAAATCTTTTCTGAATTCTTATATGCATGATTTGATATCTTTGTAATTCTATTCGAACTATCGGTTTGGTTTGGCCAACTAGATTGGTTTTTCTTGCAATGGGAGAAGTGCTTACCTTTGGGTTCAATCTTGCGGTGTCCTTTCCCAGTGACAGTAGGGGCAGCAAGGCATGTATTGTATTGTTGCCATCGAGGATAAAAAGATGGGGTTTTCATCATATTGCTTGAGTTAATTTCTCTACATCATGTCATCTTACTTAATGCGTTACTCCATTCTTTATGAACTTAATACTCTAGATGCATGCTGGATAGCGGTCGATGTGTGGAGTAATAGTAGTAGATGCAGAATCGTTTCGGTTTACTTGACACGGACGTGATGCCTATATTCATGATCATTGCCTTAGATATTGTCATAACTTTGCGCTTTTGTATCAATTGCTCGGCAGTAATTTGTTCACCCACCGTATTATTTTCTATCTTGAGAGAAGCCTCTAGTGAAACCTATGACCCCCGGGTCTATTTTCCATCATATAATCTTCTACTTTTCATCATACAAGTTTCCGATCTACTATTTTGCAAACTTTTACTTTCCGATCTATAAAACAAAAATACCAAAAATATTTACTTTATCGTTTATCTATCTCTATCAGATCTCACTTTTGCAAATAACCGTGAAGGGATTGAAAACCCCTTTATCGCGTTGGGTGCAAGTTGTTTGATTATTTGTACAGGTATTTGGTGATTTGTGTGTTGTCTCCTACTGGATTGATACCTTGGTTCTCAAACTGAGGGAAATACTTATCTCTACTTTGCTGCATCATCCTTTCCTCTTCAAGGGAAAAAACCAACGCAAGCTCAAGATGTAGCAGACTGCTACGGGCAACTAGCAAGAACAGTTCTTAACTACGCCAAACCACAATGATGATTATCAAGTTTGCTATTTTAACCTTCTTCAAGGACCGGCCGTAGTCAAATTTGATTCAACTAAAGTAGAAGAAACAGACACCCGCCAGCCACCTTTATGCAAAATAAGTTGCATGTCAGTCGGTGGAATCGGTCTCATGTGCGTGGACATGTAAGGTTGGTCCGGGCTGCTTCATCCCACAATGTCGCCGAATCAAAATAAGACGTTGGTGGTAAGCAGTATGACCATCACCGCCCACAACTCCTTTGTGTTCTACTCGTGCATGTCATCTACGCATAGACCTGGCTCGGATGCCACTATTGGGGAACGTTGCATGGAAAACAAAAAAAATTCTACGCACACGCAAGATCTATCCATGAAGATGCATAGCTACGAGAGGGAGAGTGTGTCTACGTACCCTCGTAGACCGTTAAGCGGAAGCGTTTATCAACGCGGTTGATGTAGTCGTACACCTTCACGATCCGCCCGATCAAGTACCGAACGTACGACACCTCCGCGTTCAGCACACGTTCAGCTCGATGACGTCCTCGCCTTCTTGATCCAGCAAGACGGGCGAAGTAGTAGATGAGTTCCGGCAACTCGACGGCGTGGTGACGGTGGTGATGCAACTATCTCCGCAGGGCTTCGCTGAGCATTACGGAAATATGACCGAGGACGAACTAGAGGGAGAGGGGCGCCGCACACGGCTAGGGAATCATGGTGTGTGTTGCCCCTCTCCCTCCTCTCATATATATAGGTGGATGGGGGAGAGGAGGCAGCCCCTGCCCCTAGGGCGCCCCAAGTGGCCGGCGGCTGCCCTAGGGCGCCTGCCCTGGCCGCGCCCCCCTTCCTTATTTGAACATGGGGGGAAAGGAAAGGGGGGCTGGCTGCCTTAGGGCGCCTCCCCCTTCCTTTCCCTCCCTCCTTGGCGCGTGGGCAGGGGTGGAGGGGCGCGCCAGCCCCCTTGTGGGCTGGTGTGCTTCCCCCCTTGGCCCATAAGGCCCACCGCTTACCGTTGGCCTCCCGGAACCCCTTCCGGCACTCCGATAAAATACCCGGTACTTCCGGAACCTTTCCGGTGACCAAATAGCATCGTCCTATATATCAATCTTTACCTCCGGATCATTCCGAAGCTCCTCGTCATGTCCGTGATCTCATCTGGGACTCCGAACAACATTCGGTCATCAACTCACATAACTCATATAATACTATATCGTCAACAAACGTTAAGCGTACGGACCCTACGGGTTCGAGAATGATGTAGACATGACCGAGACACCTCTCCGGTCAATAACCAATAGCGGGACCTGGATGCCCATATTGGTTCCTACATATCCTACGAAGATCTTTATCGGTCGAACCTTATGACAACATACGTAATTCCCTTTGTCTGTCGGTATGTTACTTGCCCGAGATTCGATCGTCGGTATCTCCATATCTAGTTCAATCTCGTTACCGGCAAGTCTCTTTACTCGTTCCGTAATACATCATCTTGTAACTAACTCCTTAGTTACTTTGCTTGCAAGCTACTTATGATGTGTATTACCGAGAGGGCCCAGAGATACCTCTCCGATACACGGAGTGACAAATCCCAATCTCGATTCACGCCAACTCAACAGACACCTTTGTAGATACCTGTAGAGCATTTTTATGATCACCCAATTACGTTGTGATGTTTGATATCACACAAGGCATTCCTCCGGTATCCGTGAGTTGTATGATCTCATGGTTGAAGGAACGTGTATTTGACATTAAGAAAGCAGTAGCAATAAGCTGAACGATCATATGCTAAGCTAACGGATGGGTCTTGTCCAGTGATCCCATTATCAAATGACAACTCATGTCTATTGTTAGGAAACCTTAACCATCTTTGATCAACGCGCTAGTCTAGTATAGGCTTACTAGGGACACGGTATTTGTTTATGTATCCACACATGTATTTAAGTTTCCGGTCAATACAATTCTAGCATGAATAATAAACCTTTATCATGAATAAGTAATTATAATAATAACAACTTTATTATTGCCTCTAGGGCATATTTCCATCAAAAGTAGTCCTTGTCGCCATGATATATCTAGGTTTTCCATGAACAATCACCAAAGGAGATGATCCCCATGTGAATGAATTACTCAAATCACCGCAAAGTGCTGAAATTTTAATTACAAGTTTGCGTGTGAGGAGAGATATTCTATTGCTCATTATTTTTGAGATAGCTCACCAGTCATGCCAAATGGTAGGAGAGATATTCCCACCAAGACATAGCGGATATTTGTAAAATTTAATTCAGTTTAATAATACATCGCACAGTATATTATTTCACTCGATGATGTTATTTTGCAGTCCAGGATGATGCACTGTGGGTCAATTGTACGGCTCAACATGCATTTTACAATTCCTATCATGTTTTTTGCCTGGATGTAATTTAAAACATGTTAACTTAACTGTATATGGTATGAAAGCTTTACTTCTTGATTTGAATATTGGAATTTGTTCATCGTTGGCCTTTTAAGTCGGAGGTTGTGACTTTTTTTGTCGTTGAAACTTGAAAGGTGTAGGTGAAGGTGTAAAAGAAATCATTAAATGCTGCAATATAATTAGTTCTAACGTAAAATTCACATAACTACTTGACTATACACACAGATAGTTGCTAGTAATAAGTACATCTCTATACAATAACGTACACATGTGCGTGCGACTGCCGAGATGCACTCAAGCCATGAGGCCGGCAATGGCAAGCAAAACAGCGAGGCCAAACCCCATGGCCTCCACATTGGTTGCAGCGGAGACAGGTGTTGGCGGGTCAGGGTTGCTTGCACTTGGACCGCTGGCCCGGGCGGGTGACGAAGAGGAGGAGCCTGGCATGACATCGATCTTGACCTTCATGCCGCCTGCGCCCGCGCAGGAAACCGCAGATGAAGTAGCGGGTGGCGGTGGCGGTGAGGGTGACAACATCATTCCCGGAGTTGAGGGTGGTGACGGGGCTGGCGGTGTTGCAGGAGTCGTAGTCTGCCTTGCTGACCTCGAGTACGTCGTGTGCCTGAGGGGAGTACTTGAAGACGATCTGATCGCTGGTTTGGAAGTTCCTAGAGGACGCCCAAGTGCCGTAGTTGGTGCTGAGGTCCCATGCGCCGCTGGGCTCGCCCACGTTGTAGATTGCTGCAGACGCGGTGCTCAGGACTGTCATCGCGGCAACGGCGAGAAGAATGGTTCTCGTGGCAGCCATTGAGGTTTGAACTGCAAGGTTTGAACGTGTTTCGCAATATTTATTTTTATTTTATACGATGTGAATCTCATCTGGTTTACGTTTGAGACGTGCGTTGCACGTGCACGCTTACTAGTTTTATATAATAAAAAGATGGATATACAAATAATGGCGCCAATGAGAACTACTTTTGATTATTGTGAAGAAAGTTTTCTTGAAGGAAAAGTAGGCGGGACACGCCTACCAACGTTGGATAGAAGTCTCTGGTCTATTTGGACTATCTGTGGTACATTCTCATAGCATCTTTATGCTTGGTAAGAACATCTACAGCCAGGCACCCTAAACACCTCTCATACGTCCGGGCGGACGGTCCGGTCAGTGAGCGGTCAAAAAAAAAAAACGACCAGATGGACGTCTCAAATGGGTTTGAAACGACCGGGCTGATTGGCACCCCTCATATCCAGCCCAAATATGAGGAGGCCCGGACGCATCCACCATGTCGGACTGACGGCCGGGTCCCACACGGAATCACCCTGAAACCCAACAGTCCAACGGGCGTCTCCTCCGGTGAGGGTGTGAACGCCGCGTGGCGCCGTTCCGGCTCGCCGCCCGATGCCAAAGTCCGCTATTTGAGCGGCTGACATCCCCAACTCAAGCCACATCCTCTTCTGCCCTATCTGCGCCGCTAGTCCAAGCATAGTTCTCTCCCTGCCCGCCTACCTCTTACCTAGCCGTCCGCCATGGCCCGGTAAAAGAAGACGACCTATACTATGCTCATGTCGGAGCATCGCTTCCGGATCGAGGAGGAGATCTGGGCATGGCGCTCTTCCCGCATCATAGCCGGCCTGCCTCCGGACTGGCCAGAGCCGGAGGAAGAGGAGCAGCATCCGGTTCCAATGGAGGTGGCAGATCCGGAGGTGAAATGCTGCGTCGCGCTGCATGGGCCATGACCTATCACGGGATGGATCCCTTTTACCCAATGCTAGTTATTTTTACAGTTCCGAGCGATGGGGCTTGGAGCGGGGAGATTTTGGTCTCTCAGAGCATCGATAGTCTTCGTTCTCCAGCCACAAGAACATGACAGGGAAGAATTCGTTCCCAAAAAGCACCCATCACCCACTCCCATGGCTCTCTTTCCCTTGACGACGGTGATTGTCCCTTGCAACACCAGAAACATGAACATGTATGGCACTCCACGAGGAAAGGACAGGATATTTTGGCCATACGATTTTGGTCCAGTATGTTCGGGGCGGGGGGCATCCTAATTGTTCTTCACCATTTGTGGCAGCTGGTTCTTTGGGACAGTTCATTTATAATCGGGGCAGACTAATTGCATGTCTAATCTAAGTGTATATCTTTCTGTAATACAAGTTTAAGTTATGAAAGTCTGGGCTCTTATGGTTTAGAACGAACGTGTTTCAGGACAAATATTGTATAAGACCAAAAGAATCTTTTTTAGCAAATCCTCCAAAATGAATCAACAAAACGCAAAGCCCAAATACGTCCAACATACACATAACTACTTGACTATACACACAGATAATTGCTCGTAATAATTTCTGAACTATACATAAAGTACACATGTGCCTGCGAATGCAGAGATGCACTCAAGCCATGAGGCCGACAACGGCAAGCAAAACAGCGAGGCCAAACCCGGTGGCCTGCACATTGGTGGCAGCGGAGACAGGAGTAGGCGGGGGAGCGTTGCTTGCACTTGGGCCGTTGGCCGGGGCAGGTGATGAAGAGGAGGAGCCTGGCATGACATCGATCTTAACCTTCATGCCGCCCGCGCAATGACCAGGGAAACCGCAGATGAAGTAGCGGGTGCCGGTGCCGGTGAGGGTGACAACATCGTTCCCGGAGTTGAAGGTGGTGACAGGGCTGGCGGTGCTGCAGGAGTCGTAGTCTGCCTTGCTGACCTCGAGGACGTCGTGTGCCTGAGGGGAGTACTTGAAGACGATCTGATCGCTCGTTTGGAAGTTCCTAGAGGACGCCCAAGTGCCGTAGTTGGTGCTGAGGTCCCATGCGCCGCCCGGCTCGCCCACGTTGTAGATCGCCGCTGACGCGGTGCTCAGGACTGCCATCGCAGCCAGGACGAGAAGAATGGTTCTCATGGGAGCCATTGCGATTGGAACTGCAAGAGAGCTAGCAGAGGAGATTATAAGGCAGGTGCTGTATTGATCCTTGAGCAGAGAACGTGTTTGCTTCCCTAGGTGGCTGTGTCGGGTCCTATATATAGTACTCCAATACAGCCTACACCCGGGTGGGATGGAGAAACATGTGCGGTTGGTGAAAGCATAGAATGGAGTGCGTGTACAGGTGGGAACACAAGCAAGCTAGGCATGCAGCTGGTACGTACTTGGTCGAAATAGACCGAGGATGTGAAGACCGGGCTGTGCTGTTGGCCTGCTGACCTTTTCACGCGTTCCTTTCCTCTTTCCCTCTCTCCAGAACTCTCGTAACTTAGCACTTAGCAAACAAAATAGAACAGAGCAAGTATTTAGCGATGGGTGCAACTTGCATGTTTTTATTTATTTATTTTCCAGTATATATAGGGGTACATGGACTTGCCGTGTTCAACATGTAATTTAGTTGGAGACCAACACGACGCGGCCCGGTGTTAATTTACAGTTTAGCTGCATGCCAGTCGCCTGAATATTATTTAAGGGTGAGTCGATTTCTGTTTGGGAAGAAATAGGCGCGCAGAGGTGCAGCAGCCATCGGCTTGCCGGGAACCAGCAGTCTCTAGGTCTATCTTAGGGATGCGGGGGGTGCAGGTGCTCGCCGGGGAGCAGAAGCCTCTGGGTCTATCTTAGGGGTGCCCGGGGGTGCAGGTTCACCGAAGAAGTTGCGTAGTTCGCCCGCTTTAGAGGGATGGCCGGGGGCGGCGGCAAGCCCGACGATGGGAGGAGGTCGAGGGAGGGCGGGGCGGTTCGGCCTGGGCTTGAAGGCGGCCAGAGGAAGAAGAAGAAGAGTGTGCGCCGTCCAGAAACACTGTCCTCCTCCCCTCATCGAGCCCTTCCTCCTCTCCGAGACGAGTGGCGATGCCGAAGTCCTGGTTCTCCGCGCCGGCCGGCGACCACGGTGGCAGTTCGTCGTCAGGCGGATCATGGTGTCGCCGCCCTCGCTCACCTGGACCATCCGCATCCACGGCGGCGGGCTCCTCCGGTGACGAGGAGGACCACCCGTAGCAGCGGCGTCGGGGGCGCCACGGCGCCAGCTACCCGACGGCCGGGATCATCTTGCGCAACCATGAGCTAAAGTTGTGGGAGACTCCACCATGCTGCAAATGCCACTCGCCGCTGCTAGAGCCGATTTAAATCCAAATTTCAATATTTTGTTTCTAGCAACCATCATATTAAAACTCTTATATTAAAATCATGACTAACCCATCATATTAAAACTCTTAATATTTTGTTTCTATCAACCATCATATTAAAATCAAACAATATATGACATTAGCCATATAGAATATCTTAAAATATTTATACGATAGCTTTCAAGCCAAGAAAATATTAACTTGTCACTCAAGTGCAAAGTGCATGATAACTTAATTTTTTTCTTTCTTTCCTATCATGACTAACCCATAGAATTAATTTTTGACTGTAGAAGACTTTTTTTAAGTGCACGATATATAGGGAGGGAAATAGTTGGTCCTTTGAGATTAGCTTCACGTTAATCGGAGTACTAGTGTTCAATAGCAAGCTAACTACTAGTGCACATGCTGATCCATATGCTGGGGTGATTAGCACATGCATTAGCGCAGCGGCCGGCCCTGTATAGTGGAAAGTAGCTACCGCCAGATGCGATGGCGGGATGGTACTGAAGGCTACCGCCGTCATCTTTGGCGGTAGGCTTCTGCCATGTATAAACGCCGTCTAAACGTTGACCAATTTCTACCGCTATTGATCATGGCGTTAGGTAGTTAAACCCTAGTGCCACAGACAATGGCGGTAGAAAAAGGGTCAGATCCTGAAATACATTTGGATGAGGGCCAGATTCGGCTAAATTTTAGCAAAAGGGTCAAAACACGAAAATCGGCCGCCGGAGGCCTGTTGCGTGCCTTGGTTTGAATCGCGGACACAAGAACTACACACTAGTGTACAATCTGTGCAAGAAAATCACAGTGGTCGTCGTCAACTATAATAATATCTGTGGTCAATAATAGTTGCTCATGTTTGATAAGAAATATATATAGGTTTTGCTATATAGAGACCTTTTATGCACGATTTCGAATTGTGGACTGATTCTAATATCAAAATGAGTAGTTCCAAAATCCATGTGTTTGCATTTTAAATGACATGTTAAAGTATCTCATAATGAAAATTTCCACATGCGTAAAATACATCTATACGTGCGTGTAAAATTGTTTTCCTTTTTTTGCCACTTCAAAAATTATTTTAGAATTTTTCGAGAATAGGTTACATGGAGAATATAGAGCCCGTGATCCGATACGAATTTCTACTGTTGCTGCAAAGATAAATATGACCTTTCAGTTTAGATAAAATTTACTTGAATTGCAGGCTAAAAACTCCATTTTACCAGTTTAAAATGTGCAAAATTGTATGTGGTATGAAAGCTTTAATTCTTTATTTTGATGCTGCACTTTTCAGCAATACCTTCTGCTTGCTTTCTAAGTTGATAGTTGTGAATTGTTTTGTTGGAACAATGTTGTAAATTTTTGTAACACTGAAGCTGTAATTTAATTAGTTGTAACGTGCAACTCATGTAGTAGAAAGCTGTAAATTAGACCGGAGAAATGTATCCAACACTAGTATCAAAATTAGTCCTCGTCGCCATGATATATCTAGGTTTTCCATGAACAATCACCAAAGGAGAGGATCCCCATGTGAATGAATTATGCAAAACACCGCAAAGTGATGAAATTTTAATTACAAGTTTGCGTGTGAGGAGAGATATTCTTTTTTCACTGTTTTTGAGATAGCTCACCACTCATGCCAAATGGTAGGAGAGATATTCCTGCCAAGACGTACCGGATATTTGTAAACTTTAATTCAGTTTAATAATACAACGCACAGTATATTATTTCACTCGATGATGTTATTTTGCAATCCAGGATGATGTACTGTGGGTCAATTGTACGGCTCAACATGCATTTTACCAATTCTAAACGTGTTTTTTGTGTGGACGTAATTTAAAACGTGTTAACTCAGGGGCTGATCTAGTGGGGGTGCCGTGGGTGCCATGGCACCCCTTCCAAAATTGCAAAATAAATTTTACTGGATAGTTAACACCAATTATCAATCAAGTTTTTGCTATTTTAAAAGTATTTATTGAGATTATGATGATATTAAGTGTAAACTTTGAACTGTGGCACCCTCAAGCCTGCGATTCTAGGTCCGTCACTGACTTAATTGTATATGGTATGAAAGCTTTACTTCTTGATTTTAATATTGAAATTTGTTCATCGCTTGCCTTTTAAGTTGGAGATTGTAACTTTTTTTTGTCGTTGAAACTTGAAAGGCGCAAAAGAAATCACTAAAGGCAGCAATATAATTAATTGTAACGTAAAACTCACATAGTAAAGATGAAATATTTAATAAAGTGAGTTAAAAGTTTTTCTTTTTTGAGACAAGAGAAGTTCGAGTTGAATGCTGATCCACGAAGCAGGGACGTGGATTGTGATAGTCTACATCGCGTAGACCGCGTCGATACTGAAGAAAAGGAAAGCTGTTGGATTTCAAGCAGTGATCTACTCTCTCTATTTCTGAATTTCTTTCTCTGAAGGACACAACGCACGCACACGAGGTGGAAGGGAACAGAGAAGGAACGCAGCCACACAGAGAGAGATTTTTGCGACGCGTAAACCGTGCGTCTTTTCTGTTCTTCCCTTTATTCAGCTGCTTAACAGAAAACGAAAATCTCGCCACGATCCAGTATATGCGCGCGCCATCCCACGAGCCTGGATCGTGCCAAGTCTACAGCTACCAGCTAGGCCTGAAAACTAGGAACTGAAACTACACCGCAACGTGAATGTAGCACGTTTCTGGTGGACAAATTCAGTCGTGCTTATTATGTGACAGAAAGACAAAATAAGCTAAGGGAAACGGGGCAGATACATTGAGATTACATCCAACAGTCACCTCCTTAATCTTGAGGTATCTGCTCCAGCGTGTGCATGCCAATTCTCTCCCTGAGCTCAAGGAACTTCAGTCGTCCTAGTGGCTTCGTCAGCAGATCGGCCAACTGATCTCCTGTGCGCACATGCTCCACTGCAATGCTCCCATCTTCGACGCACTCACGAATATAATGGTACTTGATGTCAATATGCTTGCTTCTCTCGTGATGCACCGGGTTTTTACCCAATGCAATGGCTGACTGGTTGTCAATCTTCAGAACCACTTGCTCGCCCTCAAGCCCTGTCAGGCTAGTGAGCATTCTGCTCAACCACACACCCTGACAAGCAGCTACTGTAGCTGCAACATACTCAGATTCGCATGATGATTGCGATACTACCTTCTGCTTCTTTGAGAGCCAAGTTACTGGGCTTGATCCAAGGTAAAAAATGATTCCAGTAGTGCTCTTTCTGTCATCAACATCACCCCCCAAATCACTGTCGCTGTAACCACACAGCGAAATGGAAGTTTCTTCTTCTCTTTTATAGAAACAACCAAAATTCAGTGTTCCCTTCACGTACCGCAGAATTTGCTTCACTGCCGCTAGGTGATCAGATGCAGGCTTCTCCATGTACCTGCTTACAATCCCCACGGCATATGTAATATCTGGACGGGTATGGGTCAAATACCTCAAACTTCCCACAATGCTACGGTACAGAGTGGGATCAACAGCTTTGCAAGTGCTGAACTTGCTCAAATGTAGCCGAGCTTCCATTGGAGTTTGAACAGCATAACAGTTGCTCATCCCACACTTCTCCAGAATCTTTGCTGCATAGCTTGATTGGCTCAGAAACGTCCCATTTGACTGCTGTTTAACTTCTATACCAAGGTAGTAGCTTAATAGTCCCAAATCACTCATACTGAAAAGGTTCTTCATTTGCTCTTTGAACTCACCAATTTCAGTTGGGCTCGGTCCTGAGATGATCAGATCATCTACATACACCCCTACAACAAGCTTCGACCTCCTGTACACAGCATGCTCAATTGGGCATTGCTCAAATCCTAAGTCAACCAGAGTGTTGTGCAGTTTCTCATTCCACGCCCTGGGTGCCTGTTTCAAACCATATAGAGCCTTATGCAGCTTCAGAACCTTCTGTTCTTGTCCCTCGAGTACAAACCCAGGGGGCTGAGTGACATACACTTCCTCTTTTAATTCGCCATTCAGAAAAGCTGATTTCACATCCATGTGGTGTACTTCCCAACTCTGTTGTGCTGCAATGGCAATGAGCAATCGAATTGTTTCCAACCGGGCTACAGGAGCAAACACCTCCTCAAAATCAACTCCCTCACGCTGCACATAGCCTTTAGCTACCAATCTTGCTTTGTGTTTCACAATTCTGCCATCAGGTTCTTTCTTTAGTTTGTAGACCCACTTCAATCCAATTGCCTTGTGTCCAGTTGGCAAATCAGCAAGTTTCCATGTGTTGTTGTCCTCAATTGACTTAAGCTCTGTCTGCATAGCGATTTTCCATGCTACTTCCTTACTGGCATCTTCAACAGATGTTGGCTCTTCGACGCCGAGAAGACACGACTCTGTCAGAACAGCTATAGGTGCTTCCTCGATGATTTCTTCCATGAGGCGGTACCTGCGTGGTCCCTCCGTGCTCGTTGGCGTCGAGGCACCAGTAGGAGGTGACACAAACCGAGGTCCAGAATGTGCTTCATCTTTGGCAGGGGTGACAAAATCCTCTGGTCTGAATCCTGCAGCTATTTCTTCAGGTGTGAGTCTGTTCTCCTTCAGACTTTCTGTTGTCGGATGATGAACATTACGCTTTGGCTGGGCAACAGTATGTGCATCATCGAGGTGTACATTGTACTGCACTGAGAAAGTCTCCGAGCTCCCCACAATGTCGCCGGGGGTCCATTCCCAGCATCTATCCTCTTCAAACACAACATCTCGAGACACACACAATTTCTTTGTGCAAGGATCAAACATTCTGTATGCTTTGCTATTCTGCTCATATCCGATTAACACCATTTCTGAACTACGATCAGCAAGTTTTGGGAGATGCCTCCCGACCTTCTTTACATGGCCAATGCATCCAAACGTACGAAGGTGATCTACTCTCGGCTTCACCTTGTACAGGGCTTCATCTGGGGTCATGCCACAGACACTTTTTGTCGGTGCTCGATTCAGCAAGTACACTGCAGTAGCTATTGCTTCGCCCCAGAACTGACCGGGTAACCCTTTGCTCTTCAGCAAGCTTCTTGCCATGCCCACCACAGTCTGATTCCTCCTCTCAACAACACCATTCTGTTGAGGAGAATACGGTGCAGTCAAGTAATGCTTGATTCCGAGGCCTTCACAGAACTGAGCAAAGTTCTTGGAAGTGAATTCCCCTCCACGATCTGTCCGCAGGGCCATGACTTTCAGATTCAGCTCAACCTCTACTGCTGCTCTTATCTTCTGAACTGCCTCAAGTGCCTCATCTTTGCTTTTGATTAGCACAACCCACATGTACCTTGTGTGGTCATCAACAAGTAGCAGAAAATAATTCTTCCCCGCAAAGGTGGCAGGGGAGATAGGACCACAAAGGTCCCCGTGGAGCAATTGCAGTGCCTTGTCAGCTCGATAGGAAGCTTCAGCGGGAAAAGGAGCTCGCCTCTGCTTTGCGACTAGACAACTCTCACAGAGACGATCTACTTGATCGATCATTGGCAGACCTATCGCCATGTTCTCTCTGGACAATAACCGCAATGCATGGAAACTTATGTGTCCAAAACGCGCATGCCATAGCCAGGGTGTTTCTGATGCTCTCGACAGCAGACACACCGGTTCAGACTGCTCAATGTTCAGAATGTACAGTCTGTTTGGTGCTCTTCTTACTTTTGCTAGCACCTTGCGCTCCTTGTCGAGGACTGTCATCAATCCTTCATCCACTGAATACTTGCAACCAAACTCATCGAGTTGCCCAAGACTGATAATGTTGCTCTTTAATCTTGGGATGTAGTACACCTTTGTTAGGAGACGGTGCTCACCATTATGAGCTAGGAACAGGACTGACCCGCGCCCTTCAATGCCAACGACTGAACCTGTGATCTTTTGGTCCAATTCAGCAAACTTTTCAACACAACCGGTCATATGGTTACTAGCTCCAGTATCCAAGTACCAGGACTTGTTTGCAGTTCCTGAAAGCTTAGGTGTGACCTTTTCTTCATTCAACATGAGCTTTTTTTCTGTCAGTCCAGCACCATGAATCAACTCACAAGCTTCAACCATCAGGAGAGCCGGATCTTCATCACTCTGTTTCTGTGTCAGGTTAGCTCGCTCCCGCTTTGGCTCCGGACAGTCCGAGGCAAAGTGCCCATTCACATCACAGTTAAAACATTTTACTTTCGAGATGTCAAACTTACGATGCTTTTTCTGTTTGCCCTTTCCATTGTTCTGGCCGCGATCACCATGGCCTTTGTCCTGCCCGTCGCCTTGGCCGCCGCTCTGGCCGCCTCCTTTCTTCGCACCAGAGCCGGAGGCCCCGTTGTTGTTGACGGTCTTCTTCCCCTTCATAAGGGTTTCCAGCGCGTGGGTCAGGAGCATCAGCTACTCGTTGTTGTCACCACGGCTCTGGCGGCGCCCCCGCTGGTTCTCCTCGAACGCCGTGAGGCGCCCGACAGCCTCCTGCACTGTCATCGTCGTGACGTCGCCCCACTGCTCGATGGTGTTGACGATGTCGGCGAAGCGATCCGGCACGGCGCTGAACAGACGCTCCACCACGGCCTCTTCCCCAAGGGTGACGCCGAGGGAGCGGATCTCGCTCACCAGTGTGGTGAGTTTCCTGACAAACTCCGGGATAGTTTCCCCGTCCGCCATGTCGAGGCGATCGAACTGCCTCTTCAGTTGTCTCGCGCGCGCCTTCTTCACGCGATCCTCCCCGACGCGGGCACATTGGATCATCTCCCACGCCTCCTGCGCGGTGTCGCAGTCCGCAACCTGCAGCATAACATGATCCGGGACGGACTGAGAGAGCGCCGCGAAGGCCCCCTCGTTCGCCGCTTGGTTGTACTCGCCGGAGCCCTCAATCGCCGACCAGACGCGGAGCGCCTTCATCAGCACTTTCATCTTGATGGCCCACAGAGAGTAGTTCGTGTCCGTCAGCATCGGATACTGTATGGGCACGTTGGTGGCTCTCGACGACGCAGCCAGCACCACGGCAGTTCCTTCGCCTGCGCTGGGCTTCCTTGCCGCCGGTGGCGTGTACTTTCCGCCGCCGGCGCTGCTGCTCTTCCCGTCGCTCTTCTTAGGAGACGTGTCCCCCATCGCCGCCGCCAAAACTCCTCCGATCACCGCCGCCAAACGCCCAAGGTCCTAAACCTAAAGCTCTGTATACCAATTGTTGCATTTCTAGCAGTGATCTACTCTCTCTATCTCTGAATTTCTTTCTCTGAAGGACACAACGCACGCACACGAGGTGGAATGGAACAGAGAAGGAACGCAGCCACACAGAGAGAGATTTTTGCGACGCGTAAACCGTGCGTCTTTTCTGTTCTTCCCTTTATTCAGTTGCTTAACAGAAAACGAAAATCTCGCCACGATCCAGTATATGCGCGCGCCATCCCACGAGCCTGGATCATGCCAAGTCTACAGCTACCAGCTAGGCCTGAAAACTAGGAACTGAAACTACACCGCAACGTGAACGTAGCACGTTTCTGGTGGACAAATTCAGTCGTGCTTATTATGTGACAGAAAGACAAAATAAGCTAAGGGAAACGGGGCAGATACATTGAGATTACATCCAACAAAAGCAACGCGTGAAGCAGTCAGTAAGCCAGCAGCATAGCTCGGTCTTCTGATATTACGTCGATCGATTATCCATTATATATCTATACATGTTTTACTATGATGACCAAGTAGTAGCTGCATGCTGCCTAGCTTGCTTGTGTTCCCACGTAAACATTCAAAGTCCAAAATTCAGATATACGTAGTCTATTCTACGCTTCCAGCCTTCCACCTACCGCACAAGTTTCTTCAACCCACCTGGGCATAGCCTGTATTGTATATATAGGACCCGACACAGACACCTAGAGAAGCAAACACAATCTCCACTCAAAGGATCAACACAGCACCTGGCTTACAATCTCCTCTGCTAGCTCATCTTTCAGTTTCTACCACAATGGCTGCCATGAGAACCATTCTACTCGCCGTGGCCGCGATGGCCATCCTGAGCACCGCATCGGCGGCAATCTACAACGTCGGCGAGCCAGGTGGTGCATGGGACCTCAGAACTACGGCACCTGGGCGTCTTCCAGGAACTTTCACCCCAGCGACCAAATCGTCTTCAAATACTCTCCTCAGGCACACGATGTCCTCGAGGTCATCAAGGCCGACTACGACTCCTGCAGCACCGCCAGACCCATCGCCACCCTCAACTCCGGGAATGATGTCGTCTCCCTCACCGCCACCGGCACCCGCTACTTCATCTGCGGCTTCCCTGGCCACTGCGCTGGGGGAATGAAGGTCAAGATCAATGTCGTGCCAAGCTCCTCTTCTTCCTCGCCCGCCCCGGCCAGCGGTCCAAGTGCAAGTAACGCTCCCCCGCCGTCGCCTGTCTCTGCCGCCACCTCTATCGAGGCCACATGGTTTGGCCTCACCGTCTTGTTAGCCTTTGCCGGCCTCATGGCTTGAGTGCGTCTCTGAAAAAACATAGAAGTCATTATATTACTATCAAGCATATGTGTGTACATTGTATAGTCAAGTAATTATACCCTACGTTGTATGTATTCAGGCTTCATTGTTTGCATATTCATTTTGGAGGATGAGTATAATAAAGATTCTTTTAGTATTATACAATATTTGTCCCGAAACATGTTTGCCGACCGTAAGAAGCCACCCTCAACTCCGGAATGGTGTCATCCCCTTCATTATCACAGACACCCGCTATTTCATCTTTAACTTCCCTCGCCATTGCGCGTGTGGCATGAAGGTCAAGATCGATGTCATGCCTAACTACTACTCGCCAACAGCCCAAGTGCAACTAACACTTCCCCATGTGTCTATATCTGCCGTCACCTCTGCGGAGGCCATGGGATTTGGCCTCGCCATCTTGCTTCTCATTGCCGATCTAAATGCTTGAATCATTTGTGCAGCCCCACGCACATGCGTACTTTATGTATAGTCTAAGTAATTATTTCTAGTAACTATATATGTGTATGGTCCAGTAATTATATGTTGGAATAGGATGGTTGCATGCATGTTGTTCCAATTTCTGTCCATACATTATTCAGTTGCGACTCCTTGCCCCATTGCGGCTACCCAACAGGGTTTACTCTTTTTCAGCTAGCGGCATGCAAGTCGAATTACGAACTTAAGCCTTAGTAATATTGCATATTAAGTTTTTACACTATATTAGTGCTCCCCTGCGGTGTTAAAATAGAGGCAGTGGAAATGTGGGGACTTACCCAGTTTCTGCTGCTTGTGGTACTTTGGTAGCCCTCTCCAAGATGCTTTGTTCGGCAGTGGTTAGTGTCGCCAGGTTTTCACCACATGGTGGGTGGTCCGTTTTATGATCATTTCACAGTGGGTTTCCTGACTGCATAATAAAGGTTGCTATCATAAGGGGCAATATAACGCGATGTTCTTTTGCATTAAGGGATTTGGCATACAAACAAAAAGGCGCATGACAACCTCTGCTTCCCTCTGCGAAGGGCCTATCTTTTACTCCCTCCGTTCGGAATTACTTGTCGCAGAAATGGATGTATCTAGACGTATTTTAGTTCTAGATACATCCATTTCCGAGACAAGTAATTCCGAACGAAGGGAGTACTCTTATGTATTTACTTTTATGCAAGAGTTAAAGTATTCTTCCCTATTCCTTTTTTTTGCAAGTATCATGTAATGAGAAAAGATCTAGGCACATATATCCAGTTGGATATGAGTGAGCATGAGTTATTATTGTTGACCTCACCCTTGAGGTGAATACGTTGGGAGACGAAACTATAAGCCCCTATCTTTCTATGTGTCCGGTTGAAACTTTTTGCTCATGGGTATGCTTTGAGTGTTAGCAATCATAAAAGACTAAAAGATGGTTGAGTATGTGGACTTGCCAAATGGCTCTGATATGAGAGCCTTCCTGAATATATTATGGATTGTAGTTGCAAAGTTGACTGAGAACATAGTTTGTCGGTTTTCAATAGGGTTTATGCTTTTACTTCGATGTTGTGATGAATTGTTACTTGTTCATGAGAAGTTATATGATAAACCTTTATGATTGAGTTAGTTGCTGTTATGATAATAAGCATGATGCTACTATGTCCGTATTTTGTTTTTATCGACACCTCTCTCTCTAAGCATGTGAACATGTTTTTCGATATCGGTTTTCCGCTTGAGGGCAAGCGAGGTCTAAGCTTGGGGGAGTTGATACGCCCGTTTTGCATCATGATTTTCTACTGTTATTTATAATGTTTTTCTACATAATAATGCTTTATGGAGTAATTCTAATGCATTTTCTCTCATAATATGAAAGGTTTACACAAAGAGGAAGAATACCGGTAACTGAAATTCTGGACCTAAAAAAGCTACGTCAGACATACCTATTCTGCACATCTCCAAATGAGCTGAAAATTTACAGAGAATTATTTTGGAATATTAAAAAAATACTGAAGCAAATTACTACCGGAGTGGGGCGACCTGGTGACAACAAGACACCAGGGTGCGCAGGCCCCCCAGGCGCGCCCTGGTGGGTTGTGGTCAGCCCGGTCCACCTTCGGTGCCCATCTTCTGGTATATAAGTTATTTTGACCTAGAAAAAAAATAAGAGGAGGACTTTCGGGACGGAGCGCCGCCGTCTCGAGGCGAAACTTGGGAAGGAGCACTTTTGCCGTCCGGCGGAGCGATTTCGCCAGGGGAACTTCCCTCCCGTAGGGGGAAATCGAAGCCATCGTCATCACCAACAACCGTCTCATCTTTGGAAGGGCAATCTCCATCAACATCTTCAACAACACCATCTCCTCTCAAACCCTAGTTCATCTCTTGTGTTCAATCTTTGTACCAGAACCTTAGATTGGTACTTGTGGATGGCTAGTAGTGTTGATTACATCTTGTAATTGATTACTATATGGTTTATTTGGTGGAAGATTCACTACTAGGGAAAAGCCTAGTAGTAGCGCGGGTTTAATGCCTACTAGTAGCGCGGGGCCCCGCGCTACTAGTAAGGCGCTACAGCTATTCGTTAGCAGTAGCGCGCGTAACACACGCTACTGCTAAGACATATAGCCGTAGCTTGTATTGTTTCCAGCGCTACTGGTAATCTAGCTAGTAGTAGCGTGCTTCCTGTCCAGCGCTACTAGTATTCTGTTTTTTATTTTTTATTTTTAGTGTATTTATATGCCGTTATACAAATTTTGATACAGTACCAATTAAGAGGTTGTTATATCATTATGTCCACGATGAATTAATATATCATTGTGAGGAAGAAACATGGATTAGATTCATTTGGATGAATCAAAAGTTGAGTTAGGACGACGATCCTACTAATTCAACTTTTGGTTACTTTTGATCCATCCACATGAATCTAATCCGCGTTCCTTCCACCAATGATATAATAACTAATCATGATCATAATAACAAATCATCATGATAATCATGATCAACATCATCATCATATTAATATAAAAACTCTTGCATCATATCATCACCAACAACACTAGCTAATAATCACCGTAGTCATTACCACCAACACTATTTAATCATCATAGTCATAGTGTAGCTACCTAATCACCACCAACACTAGCTAATAATAATCATCATAGTCATTACCACCAACACTAGCCATTTAATCATCATAGTCATAGTGTAGCACATCATCATCTTCAAACTCATTCTAACTAGCTAATCACTCCTGCTGCTCTCTTTTAGGTAAAATAGCATAAAACATGTGTAGCACTCCTGCTTCATCATATTGGAGAATGCAGATGAACCTGTCTCCTAATTATGGGCTCCGTTTCCGATTGCTGCCCCCTAGTACTTCTCTGTTGTGATCCTTCACAATTTTGCTCAAGTCTTTGACTATTAAGACTTGCTCACTTTGAGAAATCATGAATGCACTCATGTACAATGCAGGATATCTTGGTCGTAAGCTAACCATTGTCATGCGACCTTTAGGCTCGATCCAACGAGGCACAACATTCATCGGGAGTCCCTGTTGAAGAACATCGTAGTAACATACTTAGCAATGCAGTTTAGCTTAAAAATAATGTATGCAAAAGATGCACTGAGGACAAATAGTAAAAATCTTACCATCTTTCCTAAATAGATGTGATCGTAGTTCAATACACACACTAGTGGTCGCACGTATTGAGTACTAATATTTCGAAGTCCAGGAAAATAACCTGTCTTGACAGTATCAAGATCCTCAAGCCATGAAACATAATGACTTATCTCCTCGCAGTTTAGTTCAGCCCCGGGACAGTAGTAGGTGCTGTCTACCAAGCGCCGGACATGTTTGCTTGAATGGAAATAAGCTGTCAATAGAAATTAGTTGTCAACTATTTTTAAATAAACAATATAAATTAATTAATAAATATGGTTGAGAAACTCACATAATGGTAGAACTGGAGGCGTCTGCACATCGACCTAGACGTCGATATTACCTTCAATTTCATCTTCCGGATGAATATCAAAGGTGATAAGCATATTAGGCTCAAATGCATAAGCCTTGCATAGTGCTCTCCAATTTTTGCATTCAAAATAGGAGTACGTGTTTGCATTGTATAATTTTACGGCAAAAGTATAACCATGCTCGGTCCTCAAGTGAACTCTCTTTATCTCCATACTTTCCATAGTACTGAAAACAATCTTATCCAAGACACAAACTCTTGCATGGCAGGGGATACGCTAGTAGAATTGTCAAAAATTAAAATTATAAGTTCAAGCAAAAGAAGCAGAAGTCATGCTTAATTACGAAAAAAGACTTGTCATTGTGACTTACTGTATCCACTTCGAAGTTCTCACCCAGCATGATGCTGAAACGCCTACCTCCAACTAGGTGAGGCCTGTCGCACAGGCCGCGCTCGTCTTCGCAGTATTCGCACATAACGAATTCCCTTTCGTCGTCAGACATTTCCTATGTTCATAGTTGAAACATTAATTGAAAATCGATCGAAGGAAACTACCAGGAAACTCAACACACAGATCACTATTACTCAATATGCAACGGGTTGACTTTAGGTCTGTCGAGTCTTCCTTCCTAAACTCTTATCTCACGTATATGGTGGGCACTCCCTCTCTGATATTGCGACCGTCGGTGATGGTCGCTACTCCTCCTTTCCCTAGTGCATTACAAATATCTAGCACAAGGAAAAGAAGGAGAAGCGACCCCCACGACAACAGTCGGCATTCTTCTTCTCTCATATATGGTGGACACTCCCTCACCAATTTTTCGACCGTCGATGATGGTCGCTACTCCTTCTTCCCCTAGTGCATAACAAAGGTCTAGCACAAAGAGAAGAAGGAGAAGCGACCCCCACGATGACTGTCGGCATTCTTCTTCTCTCATATATGGTGGAGACTCTCCCTCACTGATTTTTTGACTGTCATGTATGGAGCCCCGACAGACTTAAAGTCAACTCGAAATGTTGTTTAATTCTCTTTCTAGCAAATCCGGGGCACTCGATATTTCCTACATATTCTAGCACAAGTCATGCTTAAATTCACAGAAAAATCCGGCATGACCTTTGCTAAAATAGGACATATCGAGCGCCTGAAATTTGCGAAACGGAAATGAATCAACACTCCGGCAAAACATAGGCCACTCGGATTTTCCCTGCGATACAAAGATGTCCATACACATACAACGATGCTTAAAGTGGTGCTCATTGCATTTCAATGGTTCAATATTGAGAAAAAACATTTCAATATATCTTATAACCCGAACATTTCATTTGGTTAAGAAGCATAACTAAATACCCTAGTTCTACTATATTCAACACCGAGGAGTAGAGAAGGAGGAGGTGGACTTTTAGCTCACCGACTCGGGTGTAGAGAAAGTAGAGGTAGCTCGGATGACGATCACTCCAAGGAGACACGACTCTACGAAGCCTGCATATTCCACCGAGTAAAATTTTAGATCATCAAATCTCATATAGCATTCTTTGATGACAAAGTGATAATGACATAAAAATAATTAAATTTTCCAATACATTTCTATATTGAAAAACAAAATTACAAAAAAATTCTATACCTAAATTTTCTTGCTAAAAATTTTTATTACTAAATTTGATACCTAAAAATTTCTCATATAGCATTCCAATAGATTTCTATAATTGAAAATTTTCTATATCTAAAAAATTATATTACTAAATTTTTTTTATATTCA
Source organism: Thinopyrum elongatum (assembly GCA_011799875.1). NCBI lineage: Eukaryota > Viridiplantae > Streptophyta > Magnoliopsida > Poales > Poaceae > Thinopyrum > Thinopyrum elongatum. The sequence goes on from CM022298.1 coordinate 677,359,936, forward strand.
AAAAACCTATTCACTAGTCTATTAAGCACTTACTATAAATAAACTAGTTCTATTAAGCACTTACTATAAATAAACTAGTTCTATTAACCACTTCCTAAATAAACATTTCATTAAACACTTACTAAAAACAGTAAAAAAACTACATTATACAGAACAGTAAAAAACAGTTTAGGGTTTAGGAGGATGGAGGGAGGAGGGGGTGGGAGGAGGGAGGAGGAGGAGGAGGGGGAGGAGGGGTGGTGGGAGGAGGGAGGAGGAGGAGGGAGGAGGGGGGGAGGGGGGAGAGGAGAGAGGAGGAGGGGAGGAGGGCGGTGGGAGGAGGGCTGCCGGCGGAGGGCTTGGCCGAAGGAGGAGGGAGGAGGGGGCGGCCGGAGGAGGAGGGAGGAGGGCGCGGTAGGGAGAGAGGGATCAGGAGAGGGACGAGGAGGGGAGGGAGGTGGAAGGAGGAGGGATGGAGGAACTACCTCAGTGGAGGAGGAGCAGGAGCGGCGGCGGCGGCGGGCGATGATGGTGGTTGGGGAACGGCGGCGGCGGCGGACAACGGGGGGTGCGGGGGAGAGTGAGAGTGGAGTGGAGAGGGGAGAGTGAGGGGCGGCCGGTTGGAGAAGATAGGATGGCTTTAGCAGTAGCGCGCGTTAAGATAAAGCGCTGCTGCTAAACGACATAGCAGTAGCGCGTTTAGGAAACAGGCGCTACTGCTATACCTAGTCTGGCGGCAAGGTCGTGGCAATTGTAGTAGTAGCGTTGTTTCCTCCTGACGCGCTACTGCTATGTGGATATCAGTAGCGTTGTTTGTTGTAGAGCGCTACTGCTAAGTAGCAGTAGCGCCTTTTTTAAACCGCGCTGCTGGTAATATTCTGTCTATAAGATTTTCCCTAGTAGTGATTATATGTTCAGATCCATTATGCTATTTAATACCCCTTTGATCTTGAGCATGAATATCATTTATGATTAGTTACTTTCGTTCTTGAGGTCACGGGAGAAATCATGTGGCAAGTAATCATGTGAACTTGATATGTGTTCGATATTTTGATGATATGTATGTTGTGATTTCCTTAGTGGTGTCATGTGAACGTCGACTACATGGCACTTCACAATCTTTGGGCCTAAGGGAATGCATTGTGGAGTAGTTATTACATGATGGGTTGCTAGAGTGACAGAAGCTTAAACCCTAGTTTATGCGCTACTTCGTAAGGGACCAATTTGGATCCAAATGTTTAATGCTATGGTTAGATTTTATCTTAATACTTTTCTCGTAGTTGCGGATGCTTGTGAGGGGGTTAATCATAAGTGGGAGGTTTGTTCAAGTAAGAACATCACCCAAGCACCGCCCCACCAACATATCAAATTATCAAAGTAGCGAACGCAAATCAAATCAACATGATGAAAGTGACTAGATGAAATTCCTGTGTGCCCTCAAGAACACTTTGCTTATTATAAGAGACCATTTTGGCCTGTCCTTTGCCACAAAAGGATTGCGCTACCTTGCTGCACTTTATTTACCATTACCATTACTTGTTCGTTACAAATTACCTTGCTATCAAACTAACTGTTACCGACTATTTCAGTGCTTGCAGAAATTACCTTGCTGAAAACCACTTGTCATTTCCTTCTGCTCCTCGTTGGGTTCGACACTCTTACTTATCGAAAGGACTACGATTGATCCCCTATACTTGTGGGTCATCAATAGTATGGCTAACCAAGCTTTTCAACCTCATCTTTCGGGCAAACAAGATGCCAGAAGAATGGAGATGGAGTATATTAGTACCAATCTTCAAGAACAAGGGGAATGTTCAGAGTTGTACTAATTACAGTGGAATTAAGTTGATGAGCCATACGATAAAGCTATGGGAGAGAGTCATTGAGCACCGCTTAAGAAGAATGACAAGCGTGACCAAAAATCAGTTTGGTTTCATGCCTGGGAGGTCAACCATGGAAGCCATTTTCTTGATACGACAACTTATGGAGAGATACAAGGAGCAAAAAAAGGACTTGCATATGGTGTTCATTGACTTGGAGAAGGCCTATGATAAGATACCGCGGAATGTCATGTGGTGGGCCTGGGAGAAACACAAAGTCCCAGCAAAGTACATTACCCTCATCAAGGATATGTACGATAATGTTGTGACAAGTGTTCCAACAAGTGATGTCGACACTGATAACTTCTCAATTAAGATAGGACTACATCAGGGGTCAGCTTTGATCCCTTATCTTTTTGCCTTGGTGATGGATGAGGTCACAAGGGATATACAAGGAGATATCCCATGGTGTATGCTCTTTGCGTATGGTGTGGTGCTTGTTGATGATAGTTGGACGGGGGCAAATAGGAAGTTAGAGTTATGGAGACAATCCTTGGAATCGAAAGGGTTTAGGCTTAGTAGAACTAAAACCGTGTACATGATATGCGATTTCAGTACTACTAGGTGTGAGGAGGAGGAGGTTAGCCTTGATGGGTAGATGGTACCTCAGAAGGACACCTTTCGATATTTGGGGTCAATGCTGCAGGAGGATGGGGGTATTGATGAAGATGTGAACCATCGAATCAAAGCCGGATGGATGAAGTGGCGCCAAGCTTCTGGCATTCTTTGTGACAAGAGAGTGCCACAAAAGCCAAAAGGCAAGTTCTACAGGACGGCGGTTCGACCCGCAATGTTGTATGGCGCTGAGTGTTGGCCGACTAAAAGGGGACATGTTAAACAGTTAGGTGTGACGGAGATGCGTATGTTGAGATGGATGTGTGGCCACACGAGGAAGGATCGAGGCCGGAATGATGATATACGAGATAGAGTTGGGGTAGCACCAATTGAAGAGAATCTTGTCCAACATCGTCTGAGATGTTTTGGGCATATTCAGCGCAGGCCTCCAGAAGCTCCAGTGCATAGCGGACGGCTTAAGCGTGCGGAGAATGTAAAGAGAGGATAGGGTAGACCGAATTTAACATGGGAGGAGTCCGTTAAGAGAGACCCGAAGGATTGGAGTATCACCAAAGAACTAGCTATGGACAGGGGTGCGTGGAAGCTTGCTATCCATGTGCCAGAGCCATGAGTTGGTTGCAAGATCTTGTGGGTTTCACCTCTAGCCTACCCCAACTTGTTTGGGACTACAGGCTTTGTTGTTGTAGAAGAGGAAAGCAAGACTTCACTAATGCAAGACAAAATGTCAAGGCAATTTCCCATGGCACCAATGCAAAACTGGATTTATCTTTATTGCTCACCATCTTTAGTGCAAAAGATATCCTAGCCAGCAAGAAGATAAAATTAATGAGCATCAAAGAATCCTTCCATTGCATGAGATCTATAGTTATCATATGAAGCATTGTACTGTTGCATTCAGCATAACAACCCTTTTCTTGAAAATTAGCATCCTTGCAAAACTGGTTAGTGACGTGGCTTCGATCTGCGTTGGTATGTCCCCAAAGAGGAAGGGATGATGCAGCACAGTGTTACGTCTTCATCGTATCTACTTGTCCAAACTCTTTTGCCCTTGTTTTGGATTCTAATTTGCACGATTTGAATGGAACTAACCTGGACTGACGATGTTTTCAGCAGAATTGCCTTGGTGTTATTTTTGTGCAAAAATAAAAGTTCTCGGATTGACCTGAAAATTTACCGAGAATATTTTTGGAATTAATAAAAAATACTGGCGAAAGAATCAACCATAGGGGTTCCACCCATTGGCCACAAGCCTGGGAGGCGCCCCCTTTGGGGCGCGCCTAGGTGGCTTGTGGGCCCCCTGGAGACCCTCCGACATCAACTCCAACTCCATATAACCGTATTCGGGGAGAAAAAAATCAAGGAGAAGAGTTCATCGCATTTCACGATACGGAGCCGCCGCTACCTCCTGTTCTTCCTCGGGAGGGCAGATCTGGAGTCTGTTTTGGGCTCCGGAGAGGGGAAATAGATGTCGTCGTCATCATCAACCATCCTCCATCACCAATTTCATGATGCTCACCGCCGTACGTGAGTAACCTCTTTGTAGGCTTGCTGGACAGTGATGGGTTGGATGAGATTTATCATGTAATCGAGTTAGTTTTGTTAGGGTTTGATCCCTAGTATCCACTATGTTATGAGATTGATGTTGCTATGACTTTGCTATGCTTAACGCTTGTCACTAGGGCCCGAGTGCCATGATTTCAGATCTGAACCTATTATGTTTTCATGAATATATTTGTGTTCTTGATCCTATCTTGCAAGTTGTAGACACCTATTACGTGTTATGATCCGCATACCCCAAGGTGATAATAATTGGGATTCTTTCCGGTGATTGCCGTAGTTTGAGGAGTTCAAGTATTCACTAAGTGCTAATGCTTTGGTTCGGTTCTCTATTAAAAGGAGGCCTTAATATCCCTTAGTTTCCATTAGGACCCCGCTGCCACGGGAGGGTAGGACAAAAGATTTCATGCAAGTTCTTTACCATAAGCACGTATGACTATATACGGAATACATGCCTACATTATATTAGTGAATTGGAGGTAGTTCTGTGTCACCCTAGGTTATAACTGTTGCATGATGAATGCCATCCGACATAATTATCCATCACTGATCCATTGCCTACGAGCTTTTCACATATTGATCTTTGCTAAGTTACTTTGTCGTTGCCACTGTTACAATTACTACAAAATTGCCACTGTTACTTTTGCCACCGTTACCGTTACTTCCATACTACTTTGCTACTAAATATTTTGCTGCAGATATTAAGTCTTTTAGGTGTGGTTGAATTGACAACTCAGCTGCTAATACTTGAGAATATTCTTTGGCTCCCCTTGTGTCGAATCAATAAATTTGGTTTGAATACTCTACCCTCGAAAACTGTTGCGATCCCCTATACTTGTGGGTTATCAGCATCATGTCCAAGATTAGTAGACCAAAACGATTCTACATCTACTACTATTACTCCACACATCAACCACTATCCAGCATGCATCTAGTGCATTAAGTTCATGTAGAAACGGAGTAATGCAATAAGAACGATGAAATGATGCAGACAAGATCTATTCATGTAGGAATAGACCCCATCTTTTTATCATTAATAGCAATGATACATGTGTGCCTCGCTAGCCCTTCTGTCACTCGATGAGGACACCGCAAGATCGAACCCATCACAAAGCACCTCTTCCCATTGCAAGAAAAATCAATCTAGTTGGCCTAACTAAACCAAAGATTCGGAGAAGAAATACGAGGCTATAACAATCATGCATATAAGAGATCAAAGAAACTTGAAAGTGCGTTATATCGACTAGAGGGGGGTGAATAGGCGATTTTTACAAATTCGTCACTGAGGAAATACTACTTGAGGAATTTTCTAAGAGACGAACTACAAGCAGCAGAATAAGTACTCAGGTGCATGCATAACAAGACAGTAGCATAGTTATCATGATGAAATGAAACATACACAGAGCACAGGTAGCGTGTAAACAGGATAAGCAGGCAGAAGACAAGATGACTGAAGAAATAGGATTGAGGAAATTGAGAAAGTCTTCAGTCAGAGTCTTCAAACAGTAACGATCAATTTCATCAACACGTGAGCAAGGAAATGAAAGGGTTGAGGAAATAGAACCAGTAGCTCGGTGAAGACAATGATTTGGTAGACCAGTTCCAACTGCTGTGACGGTTGTATGTCCGGTTGGAGCAGCTTGGTATTTAAACCAAAGGACACACAGTCCCAGGACACACAGCCCTTACCGTATTCTCCTTGAGCTAAGGTCACACAGACCTCGCTCAATCACTCGTGGTAAGTCTTTAGGTGACTTCCAAACCTTCACAGACTAGGTCACCCGGTGATCCACAATTCCTCTTGGATGCTCTAGACCATGACGCCTAACTGTCTGGAAGATGCACAGTCTTCAAAGGTAACAAGCGTCGATTCCACATAGGAACAATCTCTTCAGTGATGCTCAATCACTTTGGGTTTTAGGTGTTGGGGTTTTGGGTTTTTCCTAACTGATGATTTTCTCTCAAAGTCCTCGGAGGATGGGATGCTCTAAATGACAAGTGTCAGTTTCTCTCGGAGCAGCCAACCAACTAGTGGTTGTAGGGGGCGGCTATTTATAGCCGGGGAGCAGCCCGACATGATAAGACATAAATGCCCTTCAATGATATGACCGTTAGGTGGATAAGATATTTGGGACAGCTGGCGCGTAGCACATCAACGGTTGGAAATTTGAGCTCTCAAATTCCTCAGGGCTATCATGTTCCTCACATGTAGGCAATCTGCACTGGCGAATTCCTAACTCCTCAGTCAGAACAAATTCATCAGAGAGCAGAAGATCTTCGTCTCTGTCACTGAAGAAATTGACTGAACTGTATGAGATTTCCAAAGGCTTCACTCGAAGGATTGGGTATGTGTAGGCTTTGAGATGAGCATCACTTGGAAACTTTTCCTTAGTTTTACCTCGACCCCCTTTAACAGTATGGTGTTTCCTATGACTGAAGAAAGAGAAAATGAAACTACGAAAACAAAAGTCTTCATGCTTCATAATCCTCGCATCAATATCAATGTCTTCAAGGTCACACCAATTTCCTCATTTTCAAAGTCTTCAAGAAAACCAAAGTCTTCAAATGAAGACATTCATTTTTAGGGGTCGACATTTATTAGATTAATCAAACTCCTCAGAGACTTATATAACCTGTGTACACTCAAAAACACATTAGTCCTTTAACCTATAAGTTTTCAATACACCAAAATCACTAAGGGGCACTAGATGCACTTACAAAACTCAAATAATATTCATGGATAGATCTGATCATAAACTCTAACTTCATCAGATCCCAACAAACACACCACAAAAAGTCACTACATCAAGTAGATCTCCAAGAACATCGAGGAGAATATTGTATTGAGAATCAAAAAGAGAGAAGAAGCTATCTAGCTACTGCCTACGGACCCGTAGGTCTATGGTGAACTACTCACGCATCATCGGAGGAGCACCAATGATGATGATGAACCCCTCCGTGATCATGTTCCCCTCCGGCGGAGTGCCGGAATAGGGCTCTAGATTGGATCTCGTGGTTCTGGAACTTGCGGCTGCTGGAATTGTGTTTCGTCTACTCCCCTAGGGTTTCTGAAATATTTAGGTATTTATAGAGCTAAGAGGCGGTGGAGGAGACCCCCGTGGGCCCCACAACCCAGCAGGGCACGCCAGGGGCCTCGGGCGTGTGATACGTCTCCAACGTATCTATAATTTTTTATTGTTCCATGCTATTATATGATCTGTTTTGGATGTTTTATATGCATTAATATGTTTTTATATTATTTTTTGGGACTAACTTATTAACCCAGAACCCAGTGCCAGTTTCTGTTTTTTCCTTGTTTTTGACTTTTACAGAAAAGGATATCAAACGGAGTCCAAACGGAATAAAACTTTACAATGATTTTTCTCGGACCAAAAGACACCTACGTGACTTGGAGAGAGGGCCAGAAGAGTCCCGAGGAGGCCACAAGCCCTCAGGGCGTGCCCGAGGAGGGGGCGCCCCCTGGCTTGTGGGCCCCTTGAGGGTCCTCTAACCCTAGTTCCACCTCTATAAATTCTCAAATATTCCCCAAACATCATAAGCGTCCACAAAAATACTTTTCCGCCGCCGCAAGCCTCTGTTCCCGTGAGATCCATCTTGGGGCCTTTTCCGGCGATCTGCCGGAGGGGGATTCGATCACGGATGGCGTCTACATCAACCTTGCCGCCCTTCCGATGATGCGTGAGTAGTTTACCACAGACCTACGGGTCCTTAGATAGTAGCTAGATGGCTTCTTCTCTCTCTTTGATCTTCAATACAATGTTCTCCTCGATGTTCTTGGAGATCTATTCGATGTAATCTTCTTTTGAGTTGCGTTTGTTGAGATCCGATGAATTATGGACTTATGATTAGATTATCTATGAATATTATTTGAGTCTTCTCTGAACTCTTTTATGCATGATTAAGATATCTTTGTTTTTCTCTTCAAACTATCTGTTTGGTTTGGCCAACTAGATTGGTTTTTCTTGCAATGGGAGAGGTGCTTAGTTTTGGGTTCAATCTTGCAGTGTCCTCACCCAGTGACAGAAGGGGTAGCGAGGCACGTATTGTATTGTTGCCATCAAGGATGAAAAGATGGGGTTTATATCATATTGCTTGGGTTTATCCCTCTATATCATGTCATCTTGCTTAAGGCGTTACTCCGTTCTTATGAACTTAATACTCTAGATGCATGCTGGATAGCGGTCGATGTGTGGAGTAATAGTAGTAGATGCAGAATAGTTTCGGTCTACTTGTCACGGACGTGATGCCTATATTCATGATCATTTCCATAAATATCGTCATAATTGTGCGCTTTTCTATCAATTGCTCAACAGTAATTTGTTTACCCACCGTATGCTATTTTCAAGAGAGAAGCCTCTAGTGAAACCTATGACCCCCGGGTCTATTTTCCATCATATATTTTCAGATCTATAAACCAAAAAACCCAAAATTACCTTGCTTTAATTTACTTATATTTACTTTAGTTTGCTCTTTTATTTATATTTTATACCTATCTCTATTAAATCTCACTCTTGTTCGTGACCGTGAAGGGATTGACAACCCCTTTTTCACGTTGTGTGCAAGTATTTGTTAGTTTGTGCAGGTGCATATATTGGGGAGTTGCTTGTGCTTCCTACTTGATTGATACCTTGGTTCTTAAATGAGGGAAATACTTATCTCTACTTTGCTGCATCACCCTTTCCTCTTCAAGGGAAAAATCAACGCAAGCTCAAGAAGTAGCAGGAAGAATTTCTGGAGCCGTTGTCGGGGAGGTTCTACATCAAGCCTACCAAGTACCCATCATAAACTCTCATCTATTGCACTTACATTATTTCCATTCGCCTCTCGTTTTACTCTCCCCCACTTCTAAAATGTTTTCAGAAATACACAAAAATATTTGCCCTTTTAGTTGCCTTCTTTCCGTTTGCCTTTTTGTTTGCCTTTATGTCTTACTTGGTTTGTTTGCGTGTTCGCTTGGAATAATGGTGTATTTATTGAAAATCAGAAAGCAAAAAGTTTATGGATCCTCATCCACTTGCTAATCTTTTTAAGTGATACAATTATGATGAACCAATTGCTAGTGAGTTGCGTGCACTAGATTATCTTTATGAAATTTTGCTTGAAATTCGTGAATCTGAAAATTGTGATGAAATTTATGAAGCGATTTTCGATAGCTCCTTGAATGAAAATCATGATTGCAATGATGTTATTATAAATCCTATTAATGTCAATTGTGCTAATAATATGCAAAACCCCAAGCTTGGGGATGCTAATTTTGCTATGTCTACTACTTATTGCAACGATCATGATTGGGGTGATTTTACTTATGATCTTGAAAATTTATTTAAGCCTCATGATAATAGTGTTTGCAATAATATTGAAAGTGGGTTTGGAAGAGTGTCAACTCTAGGTAATAATGATCCCACTACTTTGGAGAATGATCAATCTCATGAATTTTTTGATAAAAGTGGGTTTGAAGAGGTCATGACTTTATTTGATGATAATCCCACTATTTTGGAAGAGTGTCAACTCTGCATGCATGTGGATCATGAAGAGAATATTTTATGTGATAGTTATATTGTTGAATTTGATTATTATCCTACATGCAATTATTATGACAGAGGAAAATTTGGTTGTAGAAATTTTTATGTTACTAAATTGCCTCTCGTTATGTTGAGATGGCTATTGTTTCTTTCTTCTTCCTTGCATATGCTAGTTTTTGCTTGTCTTGATAAATATGTTCCCTATAAAATTCCTATTCATAGGAAGTATGTTAGGCTTAAACTTGTTTTTCACATGCTACATGATGCTCTCTTTGTGTTTTAATTACTATCTTTTACATGAGCATCATCGATATCTCAATGCCTAGCTAAAAGGCTTTAAAGAAAAGCGCTTGTTGGGTGACAACCCAATATTTTTTCTTTTATGTTTTTGTGAATATACACAATATTAATTCTGTAGTAATTGTGTTTTGGTATTTTAATTAGCGTTTGAGCCAAGTAAGACCTTTGGGATGGCTTACGGTGATAGTTGATTTGATTTTGCTGAAAAACAGAAACATTTGCATACAATAGCAGAATTTTAGAAATTCCCCGATGCGATTAAAAATTCTAAATTTTTCACACAAGATTGATATACAAATTTCCTACGTTTTCCTAATTTTTCAGAATTTTTATAGTTACATAAGTATGAGTAATATTCAGATCTTCGCAGACTGTTCTGTTATTGGCAGATTCTGTTTTCTATGTGGTGTTTGCTTATTTTGATGAATCTATGGGTAGTATCGGGGGGTATGAACCATGGAGAAGTTGGAATACAGTAGATATAACACCAATATAAATTTATAATGAGTTCACAACAGTACCTAAAGTGGTGACTTATTTTATTATACTAATGGATCTTATGAGTTTTCTGTTGAGTTTTGTGTTGTGAAATTTTCAAGTTTTGGGTAAAGATTTGATGGACAACGGAATAAGGAGTGGCAAGAGCCTAAGCTTGGGGATGCCCAAGGCACCCCAAGGTAATATTCAAGGACAACCAGGCATCTAAGCTTGGGGATGCCCCGGATGGCATCCCCTCTTTTGTCTTCAATCCATCGGTAAATTTACTTGAGGCTATATTTTTATTCACCACATGATATGTGTTTTGCTTGGAGCGTCTTGTATGATATGAGTCTTTGCTTTTTAGTTTGCCACAATCTTCCTTGATGTAGACACCTTTTGATAGGGACACGCATTAATCGTGAATTTATTAGAATACTCTATGTGCTTCACTTATAACTTTTGAGCTAGGCAGTTTGCTCTAGTGCTTCACTTATATCTTTTTAGAGCATGGCGGTGGCTTTATTTTATAGAAATTGATGAACTCTCATGCTTAACTTATATTATTTTGAGAGTCTTAAACAGCATGGTAATTTTCTTAGGTTATGAATTTAGTCCTAATATGATGGGCATCCAAGAGGGATATAATAAAAACTTTCATATAAATAGCATTGAATATGTGAGAAGTTTCATTCCTTGCATTTGTTTTGAGATATAGATGGTGATATTAGAGTCATGCTAGTGAGTAATTGTGGATTGGTAGAAATACTTGTGTTAAAGTTTGTGATTCCCGTAGCATGCACGTATGGTGATTCGTTATGTGATGAAGTCGGAGCATGATTTATTCTTTGATTGTCTTCCTTATGAGTGGCGGTCGGGGACAAGCGATGGTCTTTTCCTACCAATCTATCCCCCTAGGTGCATGCGTGTAGTACTTTGTTTTGATGACTAATAAATTTTTGCAATAAGTATGTGAGTTCTTTATGACTAATGTTGAGTCCATGGATTATATGCACTCTCACCCTTCCACCATTGCTAGCCTCTCTAGTACAGCGCAACTTTCGCCTGTGCATTAAACCCACGATATACCCTTCCTCAAAACAGCCATCATACGTACCTATTATGACACTTCCATAGCCATTCCGAGATATATTGCCATGCAACTTTCACTGTTCCGTTTATTATGACACGTACCATCATTATCATATTGCTTTGCATGATCATGTAGTTGGCATAGTATTTGTGGCAAAGCCACCGTTCATATTTTTTATACATGTCACTCTTCATCATTGCACACCTCGGTACACCGCCGGAGGCATTCATATAGAGTCATATCTTGTTCTAGTATCGAGTTGTAATCCTTGAGTTGTAAGTAAATAAAAGTGTGATGATCATCATTATTAGAACATTGTACCATGTGAGGAAAGGATGATGGAAGCTATGATTCCCCCCAAGTTGGGATGAGTCTCCGGACTTTATAAAAAATAAAAGAGGCCAAAGAATCCCAAATAAAAAAAAGAGAGGCCAAAGAAGCCCAAAAAAATGAGAGAAAAGAGAGAAGGGACAATGTTACTATCCTTTTTCCACACTTGTGCTTCAAAGCAGCACCATGTTCTTCATGATAGAGAGTATCCTATTTTATCACTTTCATATACTAGTGGGAATTTTTCATTATAGAACTTGGCTTGTATATTCCAATGATGGGCTCCATCAAATTGCCCTAGGTCTTCGTGAGCAAGCAAGTTGGATACACACCCACTTAGTTTCTTTTTGAGCTTTCATACACTTATAGCTCTAGTGCATCCGTTGCATGGCAATCCCTACTCACTTGCATCGATATCAATTGATGGGCATCTTCATAGTCCATTAATTTGCGTAGTTGATTTGATACTTTCTCCTTTGTTTTGTCTTCTCCACAACCACCATATTCTATTCCACTTATAGTGCTATATCCATGGCTCACGCTCATGTATTGTGTGAAAGTTGAAATTTTTTGGGAACACCAAAAGTATGAAACAATTGCTTGGCTTGTCATCGGCGTTGTGCATGATAAAATACTTTTTGTGATGAAAATGGAGCATAGCCAGACTATATGATTTGTAGGGACAACTTTCTTTGGCCATGATATTTTGAGAAGACATAATTGCTTTGTTAGTATGCTTGAAGTATTATTGTTTTTATGTCAATATTAAACTTTTGTTTTGAATCTCATCGATCTGAATATTTTTGCAACAATAGAGAAAATTGCATTGATAAATATGTTAGGTAGCATTCCACATCAAAAATTCTATTTTTATCATTTACTTACTCGAGGACAAGCAGGAATTAAGCTTGGGGATGCTTGATACGTCTCCAACGTATCTATAATTTTTTATTGTTCCATGCTATTATATTATCTGTTTTGGATGTTTTATATGCATTAATATGCTAGTTTATATTACTTTTGGGACTAACTTTTTAACCCAGAGCCCAGTGCCAGTTTCTGTTTTTTTCCTTGTTTTTGACTTTTACAGAAAAAGAATATCAAACGGAGTCCAAACAGAATAAAACTTTACGATGATTTTTCTTGGACCAGAAGACACCTACATGCCTTGGAGAGAGGGCCAGAAGAGTCCCGAGGAGGCCACAAGCCCTCAGGGCGCGCCCTAGGGGGGGTGCCTCCTGGCTTGTGGGCCCCTTGAGGGTCCTCTAACCCTAGTTTCACCTCTATAAATTCTCAAATATTCCCCAAACATCGTAAGAGTCAACAAAAATACTTTTCAGCCGTCGCAAGCCTCTATTCCCGTGAGATCCCATCTTGGGGCCTTTTCCGGTGATCTGCCGGAGGGGCATTCCATCACGGAGGGCCTCTACATCAACCTTGCTGCCCTTCTGATGATGCGTGAGTAGTTTACCACAGACCTACGTGTCCATAGCTAGTAGCTAGACGGCTTCTTCTCTCTCTTTGATCTTCAATACAATGTTCTCCTCGATGTTCTTGGAGATCTATTTGATGTAATCTTCTTTTGCGGTGCGTTTGTTGAGATCCGATGAATTGTGGATTTATGATTAGATTATCTATGAATATTATTTGAGTCTCCTCTGAACTCTTTTATGCATGATTAAGATGTCTTTGTATTTATCTTCGAACTATTGGTTTGGTTTGGCCAACTAGATTAGTTTTTCTCGCAATGGAAGAGGTGCTTAGTTTTGGGTTCAATTTTGTGGTGTCCTCACCCAGTGACAGAAGGGGTAGCGAGGCACATATTGTATTGTTGCCATCAAGGATAAAAAGATGGGGTTTATATCATATTGCTTGAGTTTATCCATCTACATCATGCCATCTTGCTTAAGGCGTTACTCCATTCTTATGAACTTAATACTCTAGATGCATGCTGGATAGTGGTCGATCTGTGGAGTAATAGTAGTAGATGCAGAATCGTTTCGGTCTACTTGTCATGGACGTGATGCCTATATTCATGATCATTGCCTTAGATATTGTCATAATTATGCGCTTTTCTATCAATTGCTCAACAGTAATTTGTTTACCCACTGTATGCTATTTTCAAGAGAGAAGCTTCTAGTGAAACCTTTGGCCCCCGGGTCTATTTTCCATCATATATTTTCAGATCTATAAACCAAAAAAAACAAAAAAATACCTTGCTGCAATTTATTTATATTTACTTTAGTTTGTTCTTTTATTTATCTTTTATACCTATCTCTATTAGATCTCACTCTTGTTCGTGACCGTGAAGGGATTGACAACCCCTTTTTCGCGTTGTGTGCAAGTGTTTGTTAGTTTGTGCAGGTGCATATATTGGGGACTTGCTTATGCCTCCTACTGTATTGATACCTTGGTTCTTAACTGAGGGAAATACTTATCTCTACTTTGCTGCATCACCCTTTCCTCTTCAAGGGAAAAATCAACGCAAGCTCAAGAAGTAGCAGCGTGCCCTAGTGTCTTGTGGGCCCCATGGGCCTGCCCTCCAGTGCTTCCTTGGCTCCCAAGTTGTCTTCTGGTCAAAAAAAAATCCTCCAAAAATTTCGCTGCGTTTGGACTCCGTTTGATGGGGATATTCTGCGAAGTAAAAAACAAGCAAAAAAACAGCATCTGGCACTGGGCACTATGTCAATAGGTTAGCCCCAAAAAATGATATAAAGTTGCTATAAAATGATTGTAAAACATCCCAGAATGATAATATAACAACATGGAACTATAAAAAATTATAGATACGTTGGAGACGTATCAGTCAGCAGCCATGCTTGAACAGAATATGTAGCCATGCTTGAACAGAATATGTAGTCAGCAGCCAGGCTTGTGTCTCCGGCATGGCGGGCAACGGATCTGAGTCCTTCATCTCCAGATCCATCGACCCCGAGCTCATCCTACACGGCCCCGAGGAGGAGATGGTCGTCCGGCTTGTGCTCTGCCATACCCGCGAGGAGGCCCGTGCACGGTAGCGCTCGGACTCCTTCCATCGGGAATCCATTGCATCCGCCCAAATGGCACATGGATCCGGCGCTAGGCCAGCCGTAGCAGCCTCACCGGAGGCGGTTCGGTCCATCTGGCATCCGAATGCGGTGGCGGACGCGCAACCCCTTTGTTGGCGCGCCGAGCATCGGGACGCACCATGGGCCCCGTTTGACGAGAACATGGCACAACATGCCCACCGTGCGGCCTACCATGCTAGGCACGGAGCGCGGGAGGCAGCAGCAGCCCTCGCGGCGCTGGACGTCGGCGAGGCGGAGTCGCACTGTCCGGTGCCCCGTATGGCGCATCAGTCCGGGTGCCGCAACCGCATCGTGGTGGACGTCCGCAGCTCGTCCTAGGACGGATCCGTCATCGATCTAACATCCACCAGCACCGTTCAGGTTATGGGCTCCGACAAGGAAGAGTAGGGCATGGGAGAGGACGCCGCCTTGAGTCCCGTTAGCCGGCTCGTGTTCCATGCCCTACTCTACCTTGCCGGTGACCGAACTAACACTCTGAGGGGCGCAGCCGGACGCCGGACATGGCCACGGCGGAGCTGGGCGAGCGGGGGAGCGGAACCGGACGAAGCTCCGCTCAAAGATCACTGCGTTGCATGTAATAATATGGATTTGAGGTATCCGTATGTGGAATGCATTCTTTAAGGCGTGACCGGTCACTGTTCGTGGATGCGCCCGGCCGTGTCCGCGGGCGTTTGAGGGTTCGGATTTGCCAAGTTCGGTTGTAGATGCTCTTAGGGGTCACGGGCCGTGGATAGGCAGGTATTGCGGTGACAAGATTTTTCAGCCCCTCGCATGATCACATATGTACATTTGAAAAAAATGGAGAAAAAAAATCAAGCATGAAGAGGCATATCTATGTAGCCACTCAAATTTGGTTGAAAAATAATATGATAATCTCTAAGCTGGGAAAAAACAACAAATTAGCTTTTTTATGGTAATACGTGTCTCTTTCAGTATATCATAAAGATCGAAATACAAGTCACGTAAGGACCAACATGACAAAACTGAAAAGATAGCAGAACATTTCTGAGCTAGACACCAACGCCCGTCACCTGCCTCTAGCACCACCACAGCAGCCACCGAAGAAAAGAATGACGGATCACCTCCTGACCCAAGCTCGACGCGGCTCCATCGCTGATATGCAACTTTGCGGACCTCCAAGGTGTCTCACCAAAAGTGAAGCCCTTGTCGTTGAACGAATCAGACAGGGGCAACACACCGGACACGTTATCAAACTCCAGATCTGGCACCCCACCACGACTAAGACGCCGACGGAGGAAACCATACCTCCCATCTACGAACCACGAACCTAGCACATGTTCCGACTTCCAGATGTCATCGATGCAGACCACAATATACATCCGCTCCTGGACTACCTCCCAAGCTCCATGCCGACGCTGGAGCAAACGTCATCGCAACGGCGGAGCCCGAGGACACAGGTCGACCACGAGGATGTCGCCGCCGCCACACCATCCTTACTTGAACAGACTTGCTTCCAAATCCATCCCTAACCATAGGACTGATGGCCTCGCCAGGGAAGGATACGAAGAATCTTTATTCAGCGTCGTCATCGTCACTGCCGAAGCCAAGACGATGAACAACAAATTAGCTAACAGTAACCGTAATGTAAATGAAATAGGTCACAATACGTAGAGACCACAAATGTCAGATTATTTTTTACTGCAGTTCACCTGTACATGCTCCAATCTGTACTCAACATGCATGACTTTCCATAGTATTTCAAGTATAAAAATATGGCTTTTCAACTAAGTTATTTTTTGCAAAAAGATCCACATCTATTATGAAAGTACATCGAAAGTACAAAGCACTTCAAACATAACAAAAATCACATCGAGACTCAGAGACCAGCGAATGACCACTACCACTGCCAGAACGAGCCGCCAGCGCGACTAAGTTATAGATATCAAGTTCATACGATACTCCCCTCCCTCCCACGTCACACCTGTGAGCGACTCAAAGAAACCTTACCGCCGTCCAACCCTTCCCCTCCGTCCCTTCCCTTTACTCTCGCTCGCTCATCAGCGGCTACCGCAGGACGATCCAACCGAACGGAGGCATTGTGCTCGCATGGGGCACGGTGTTGGGCACTTATTATGGTACACGGTGGTAGCATGGCGTGCTGGATCTGTCTTCTAACGACCCAGTTCTAACAAGGATCCGAATCTTTTGTGATCTGCTGTGCTATCTCTGAATCGGTAGCTAGCAAACACAATACTCGATGAAATACCACAAAATCACATCTCTGAATGTAATGTAAATCCAGAGTATTTATTACCTGATAGCCCTAGGGCTAGAATACACAACAAAAACAACAAGAAAGATGTGGAGTCCCATCAACGTCAACGACAAAGTTGAGTGTAAGCCTCATAACCCTATTTCGTACCTTTACTATTCGCCTGGAAAATCTGTAACATAAAACTTTGCGGCCATATAGGTCAATACATTAAATGTACTGGCAAGTCACATCTAAGGTGTTATAAAATACCTATCATACATGCATGTTGGATTGTGTAGTGGTTCTAAGTTAATATCTTGCATAAGCAAATTTTATCCTACTATCAAAACATTGTGCTATGTCGACAAATATTATATGATTTAATTCGGCACCTCAAATTCAAGCAATTCCTTTCTTTGATTATCCCACTCAAATTTATTAAATGTGATGATATCTCTCAACATTTCCACTTTTAGCTGCTCAAGTTATTTGTGTACACTCTGTAGATATTTGTGTACATTCCCCACAAGACTCAATCATCCCTTTGTAGCTCCCACACTCAGTTGTACGGAAATTGGGAGATCGAGATGAGGTCTTCCAGAAGAGTTTCCCTTAACTTTGATAATGCACATCCCACCTATATATCTACTAAAGCAAGTCAGAGCACGTAGTAGCTGTGGCTGCACACGTAAGCTAGTAGTTATAAAAACTTTAAAAGGTGGTTGATCTCTTTGATCCTGAGCGAATGGTTCACTAGTGTGCTCTCCCATGATGGTAACACTGTACCTCGCCACCATTCATACTATTTTTCCTAGGCATTTCATTAAACTAAGTTGGTCCTATTTACTATATTGCCTGTCACATCTCATCATGAATATCACTTCACATAAACCCCATCCACTTTAGCAAATAAAATATAATATTTCTAAAACGATGGCGACAAGGAAGTAAGCTCAGACCAACTCATTGAACTACACTGGAATCATACTACATATTTATCATACATACTCCTACTCATGCATACTACTCAAAAGGGACTAAATGCATAGTAAAATATAGGTTCATGTTCACGAGCAAGAGATGGAACTTGTCTTGGTCTTCACTTGTGATAGTACAAAGTCTGGTACTATTCTGCTTCGCTCTTTGGTCAATCTGATATAAGTAAATAATATTCAGTGAACAACAATGTCATATAGAAGAATCGAAAAGAACACAAGAACAAATATGGCATAGTCTAAAAGAACAACAACATACTAAATATTATATCTAATATAGATTCTTGCGATGTTTTAGGATAATAGGAAAGGAATTAACTCAATTAATGGAAATAAAGATATGGTTAAGTTAGGACTCAAATTTGAATAAATACAAATGTCTAGAATATTTGAAACTAAGTTACATAATGGAGGAGGTTTTAGTAGAGATTCATTATGCAGAAAGAATCACTTGAAAATGATTTCTAGTTTACAAGAGATGATTAAAAAAAAGGCTTGAATTCAAATTTGAATATCCCTAAAAGTATAAACTAATTAAAGGGTTGATACGTCTCCAATGTATCTATAATTTTTTATTGTTCCATGCTATTATATTATCCATCTTGGATGTTTTATATGCATTATTATGCTATTTTATATCATTTTTTGGGACTAACCTATAAACTTAGTGCCTAGTGCGAGTTGCTGTTTTTTCCTTGTTTTTGCCTTTACAGAAAATCAATACCAAACGGAGTCCAAATGGAACGAAACTTTTTGATGATTTTTCTTGGACAACAAGACACCCAGGAAGCTTTGGGAGGAGGCCAGAAGGGCCACGAGATGGCCACAAGCTCGGAGGGCGCGCCCTAGGGGGGCACCCCAAGCTTGTGGGCCCCTCGTGCCACTTCAAACCCTAATTTTTCTTCTATAAATACCCAAATATTCCCTGAAGACCAGAGGGCACACCAAAAATACTTTTTCGCCACCACAAGCTTCTGTTCTCATGAGATCCCATCTTGGAGCCTTTTTCCGGTACTCCACCGGAGGGGGATTCGATCATGGAGGGCTTCTACATCAAGCTTGCTGCCCTTCCGATGATGTGTGAGTAGTTTACCATAGACCTACGGGTCCATAGCTAGTAGCTAGATGGCTTCTTCTCTCTCTTTGATCTTCAATACAATGTTCTCCTCGATGTTCTTGGACATCTATTCGATGTAATCTTCTTTTGCGGTGCGTTTGTTGAGATCTGATGAATTGTGGGTTTATGTTCAGATTATCTATGAATATTATTTGAGTCTTCTCTGAACTCTTTTATGCATGATTTATATAGCTTTGTATTTCTCTTCGATCTATTGATTTGGTTTGGCCAACTAGATTGATTTTTCTTGCAATAGGAGAGATGCTTTGTAATGGGTTCAATCTTACAGTGCTCAATCCCAGTGACAGAAGGGGACATGACACGTATTTGTATAGTTTCCATTAAGGATAAAAAGATGGGGTTTATTCATATTGATTGGATCTATTCCTCTACATCATGTCATCTTGCTTAAGGCGTTATTCGCGTTCTTGTCAACTTAATACACTAGATGCATTCTGAATAGCAGTCGATGTGTGGAGTAATAGTAGTAGATGCAGGCAGAAGTCGGTCTTCTTGTTTTGGACGTGATGCCTATATACATGATCATTGCCTTGGATATTTTCATAATTATTCACTTTTCTATCAATTGCTGAACAGTAATTTGTTTACCCACCATATGCTTTCTTTCGAGAGAGAAGCCTCTAGTGAAAACTATGGCCCCCGGGTCTATCTTTTATCATATTATTTTCAGATCTATAGAACCAAATATAAAAAAAATATCTTGTTGCAATTTATTTACTTTTATCTTATTTCACACTTTTACTTATCTTTTATATCTATCACTATCAAATCTCATCCCTGCAAGTAACGGTGAAGGGATTGACAACCCCTTTATCGCGTTGGGTGCAAGTATTTGTTTGTTTGTGTAGGTGCTATCATTGGAGACTTATGTGTTCCTCCTACTGGATTGATACCTTGGTTCTTAATTGAGGGAAATACTTATCTCTACTTTGATGCATCACTCTTTCCTCTTCAAGGGGAAAACCAACGCAAGCTCAAGAAGTAGCAAGGGTTCATTAAAAGTGGATCACAAGAAAACAATGCAAAATGAATTATTTGAGGAATAAAAAAATTGAATTATAAAAATTCTATGGTTTGAATTCAAAAGTTTCAGATTGAATCTTGAAAAGTTTGAAAGTCTGGATCAAGTGGTATATATGAATAAAGAATAACCTAAGGATCATAATGCAGTAGATTTCACTAAATCCGGACATGTGGTTTGCAAGATAGACTCTATTAATGGTTTAAATACAAATTTGAATACATTCAAATCTGAATGTTCAAAAGATGAAACCAAGTGTAGCATAGGATGATGCATTTAATGAATATCATTTTGCCAAAAGTTTCTTTGGATTCAGACTTGCAGCTAAAAAGTTATGACGGCTTTAAATCTCAGGTACTTTTATGCAAAATTGCCATCTAACCCTACGTGGCATGATATTTTGAATTTAAATGGGGAACAGCTGACAACGTGGGATTGCTCAGTAAAGGTTTGTTCAGGAAATATCAGGGGTTGTTGGATAAGTGTCAATGGACACATGTGCTGCGTCCACGTCAAGGGGTAGCGACGCTCATTGGAACCCCAGCCAGAGAAGGAGAAGACGGCGGCGGTGGGCTCTGGTCGAAGTGGGCATTGTCCTCCGTGGTCCTCAGCGTCAAGGAAGAGCACGGTGGGGCACCCCTGGTCACGGCGATCACTTTCATAACTTAAATTTCATCAGGGAATACTTGTGTCAACGACAGCTTGTGTCTGGAGCACGGGCGGCGTCGGCGAGACTCAGTGGACGCCAGGGTGGTCTTTTCCCTGTGGATCTGTGCGAGTAAATGGGTCAAAGAGACGCGGCACTGAGAGAGAGAGAGAGAGAGAGAGAGAGAGAGAGAGGTGCCTGTGGTGGTCGATGGGGCTTACGGTTGCTGGAATCAACCATAGAAGCGAGTCTGGCTGGTGGAGCTTCCAGAGCTCATAGAGCTCGACTCTGAGGGAGGGTGTCCGGTATTTATAGGGGGTATATGCAATCCGGGTCAGTGAGATAAGCACGAAATCGCGGCAAAGCTGCGGCAGCTGGCAAGAAATCGACGGGATCGAGCTTATACCATGCAGGAGGAAGGGGGTGACGCATGGGGTCCACCTATCGGCGACTCCAGGCGAGGGAGAAAGGGGGTGTGTGGTGGCCGTTAATCTTAAGTGAGATCGGATGGTCCACGTTGCCTCATGCCTCATACGGATTCGGCTGCTAAAACGGACATGGCATTATCAAGTCTTGCGTTGGGAATTATCAAGTCTTGTGTTGGGAACTCGCAGGGTTAGAAACAGTGTTTGTATGTGCAATATTACACAAGTGCAACCTTGTGGCATTATCAAGTCTTGCGTTGGGAGAAAGGGGGTGTGTGGTGGCCGTTAATCTTAAGTGAGATCGGATGGTCCACGTTGCCTCATGCCTCATACGGATTCGGCTGCTAAAACGGACATGGCATTATCAAGTCTTGCGTTGGGAATTATCAAGTCTTGTGTTGGGAACTCGCAGGGTTAGAAACAGTGTTTGTATGTGCAATATTACACAAGTGCAACCTTGTGGCATTATCAAGTCTTGCGTTGGGAGTTCGCAGGGTTAGAAACAGTGTTTGCGCTAGAATACAGTGATGTTCACTTGTAATTTGCAGTAGGAAATTTGCAGTATGACAACTTGCAATCAACCACAGTATTTGATCGTGCCGGAGATCTCTCATTGTCTACTTGCAATCGCTGATCTAGAATACAGATTGCAAAATGAATGTTCAGTAATAATATGTACCTTGGTCCGAGTCGAGGCCGAGCGAGGAGAGGTCGCTGAGGATGGCCTCCTCAGAATTCTTGGTGGACAGCTTGACATCGGTGTCTTCGACGCGGAGGATGAACTTCCCGCAAGGGGTAGTTGAAGATCACGGTTCGAGCACCCCCGATGTGGAATTTGCTGATCACCACGAGGGAAGCGGACGTTGAGCGGGCAGCTATCGGCGGCCGAAGCGCGTTCACGCCTACAAAAGGAGCCTGATGCAGAGCTACAACGGTGAAGAGTTGGGAGAGTGGCAACGACGAGCTAGGCCAGTCGCACGGGGTGGCAGCCGAGGGCCAGGGCCGTGGGGAGCAACAACATGTTTCAAGACAAATGTTGTATAAGACTAAAAGAATCTTCATTAATAAATCCTCCAAAATGAATCAGCAAAACACAAATCCCGAATACGTCAAACATACACATAACTAATTGACTATACACACAGATAGTTGCTAGTAATAAAGCGACCGCCGAGATACACTCAAGCCATGAGGCCGGCAACGGCAAGCAAAACAGCGAGGCTAAACCCCATGGCCTCCACATTGGTTGCGGCGGAGACAGGTGTTGGCGGGGCAGCGTTGCTTGCACTGGGGCCGCTGGCCGGGGCGGGTGACGAAGAGGAGGAGCCTGGCATGACATCAATCTTGACCTTCATGCCGCCTGCGCAATGACCAGGGAAACCGCAGATGAAGTAGCGGGTGTCGATGGCGGTGAGGGTGACAACATCATTCCCGGAGTTGAGGGTGGTGATGGGGCTGACGGTGCTGCATGAGTCATAGTCTGCCTTGCTGACCTCCAGGACGTCGTGTGCCTGAGGAGAGTACTTGAAGACGATCTGATCGCTGGTTTGGAAGTTCCTAGAGGACGCCCAAGTGCTGTAGTTGGTGCTGAGGTCCCATGCACCGCCCGGCTCGCCCACGTTGTAGATTGCTGCAGACGCGGTGCTCAGGACAGCCATCGCAGCAACGGCGAGAAGAATGGTTCTCGTGGCAGCCATTGTGGTTTGAACTGCAAGGAGAGCTAGCAGAGGAGATTATAAGGCCGGTGCTGTGTCGGGTCCTATATATAGTACAATACAGGCTATGCCCGGGTGAGTTGGAGAAACGCGTGCGGTAGGTGGAAGCGTAGACTGGAGTACGTATCTGGATTTTGGACTTTGAATGTTGTGTTAGGTGGGAACACAAGGAAAGCCAGGCATGCAGCTAGTAATTGGTCATACTCAAACACGTAGGAGTATATATGATAATCATCGATCGACTGAACATCTGAAGACCGGGCTGTGTTGTTGGCCTGCTGACCTTTTCACGCGTTTCCTTTCCTTTTCCTCCAGTATTGACGCGGTCTACAAGATATGACGTAGACTACCACAATCCACATACCTTCTGACGTAGATCCAAGTGCCCAGCTGCATTTCAACTCTCTCTAAAAAAGCCTTTAACTTCCTCTGTTAAAATTGTCAGCTTTCAACTACCCGAATTCCAGTTGGATCACAAATTCACAACTAATTAAAATTGCAGCTTTTAAATTTCAAGAAATAAAAATCTCAACTCTCCTAAAAGCAAAATATATTTATGGCACAAAAGTCTGACATTAAATTCAAGAAGTAATGCTTTCGTACCACAGAGTTATGAAATTTGAAATTGGTAAAATGGCGCGCGAAAATTCAGCGGAACAAATGACTCACTTTGCATCATCCTAGATTGTAAAAAAACAGGGCTTAGATAATGACTGATAATATATATTTAAATTGAATTAAGTTTTACTAGAATAAAAGGCTAGACAGGGACTAGTTTTGATGAAAACGATGAACAACTCTTGAAGAATAGGTACATAACCATTATTGTTGGATAGAGGTCTCTAATCCATTTGAAACTATTTGTGGTGCATGCGCACAAAGTATTTATGTGAGGCAAGCCTTGAAACATCATCCTTTTCAACCAGCCCCTGATGCACTATGTAATTTGCTACCAGGCGATTTGAGACTACAACATAGAGACAACACACATGCATGTCTATGTCCAGTGCTTCTCGGGATCGAGTGATGGCCGTGCTTCTGCGTTGTAATCCCTCTTGAGGGCATCGTGTTTGGACCTTGCACCGGTTGGAGGGACTAGCGGCGGCAGTGCTGAGGTTGTGGCCGCCTTGTTTTCTTCGTGCCATCGGGCCTTTGGAGCGGGGGTCTGCATTGACTTGCAACGGGGAGGTGGATGCTGTCAGTGGTTGTTGTTGTGTGGCAATACAGTAGCCTGCAGCCGGCCCGGCGACGACATTTTGGCCGCGTTCTTGCTCGATACAGTGTCATCTGATGGAGCTGCAGAAGTTGGGCAATGGGGCGGCGACCTGCCTTCTTTGACGCTGGCAGCTCCCGTGGTCATGTGGATTGCGTGGAGGCTGGGTCTCGCGGTGGTGACGGCTTCTATGAGGCCGGTGGAGGTATGGGACGCCCCCCCACCAACAAATCGAGTTTGAAGCGGCTTGGCGGGTGACACATGTATCTCTTCTGGAAGCGTCCTGGCATGCCTGTCGCCGGCGGGTGCTACGCATGAAATCTCATGAGGAGATGTCAAGTCATGCCTGCTGTCCGCAGATGCTGCATGGTGGGTCTGACGGAGGTGTCATGTTTGACTTGTTACTATTGAATCGAAGGTGGTGTGAGGCATTGTGGGACATATTTATCTTCCGCTTTCTCCTATTGCGGTATCTGGCTAGCGAGGTGTCTGTAGCCGGACAAGTGTTGATGGTAGAAACGACTTCAATGACGTGCATGCACACTCCGGTGGAAACACTAGAACTCCGATCAGGCTATATCGACGCGCGCTGCGTCGTGCCATTGCTCAAGGTGGTGGATCAAAACTTGGCTTTGGAAATAAAAATCCCGAGATCGACCTTGGGTAGGACTCGTCATCATCGGCACACGTGTGGAGATTCCTTCTCATTTTTTTGTCTTTTATAATAGGGTTGGTTCCTGTCTGTTGCAGTTATTGTCGCGAGGCATGTGGCTTGTTTTTCTTTTTTTTACTTTTCAGGTCAATATTGTTCCGCTGCTGAATTTTTAATAATAAATAATATATTGATGTGTGCATCACTTGATGCAGAGGCCCGAGTTTATCCTCCTTTTTAGAAAATGTGTTGCCATAGTCAGGTACAAAAATTAAAGGCCAAAGCTAGAGTTTTTATCTTGCGGCACCAAAACTAATAACTGAGGTACGTATGTCCTCGCTTTGACAAATGCAGGAAGACATGATTGCCAGAGGATCGGGTGTTGTCTAGGTGGTGGTTTGTGGTGCAGCTACAAAGAATTGATCACTGTAGTGGATCTTTTTTTTTTTTTGTCTTTTGACTATGTGCATCCGTAATGTCTTTACGACATTGCGTTGTTGCAGATGCTCGGTGTAATTAGTATCTTCACGATATTAATATATTTCTCTTGTCGAAAAATTATTGCCAGAGGAGTCCAACACACCCAAGAGAAGTATGGGTTAAAACTTTCTACAGAGTCGATTCCATCGAAATGGCATCAGACTGTACATATCGTGGTCTCGTGTCTAATCTTTATTACTTTTTCATCTAGTCGAATTTGGTTACCACATGTTAGCTTATATATTAGACCCGAGTTATTTGTTAACATGTGTTCGACTTAAATATGTAATACGTCACTAATTACAAGTTCAATTGTAGCCTACAAATACATATTTTCGAGACAAATCCAATAATCATGCTAATTATATGTGTAATCTAAGTGTGTAACTCTGCCTGGTACAAGTCAAAGTTATGCAAGTCTAGCTTATCAAAGTCTAGAATGAACATGTTTCTTGACAAATATTGTATAAGAGAGACAAGAAAAATATTTATTAAAGAAGAAGCCCGAATACATACAGCCTACACATATTACTTGGGTACACGTATACTTGCACTACTAGAAAAAAGGCTACTAGTAGCGTGGTTTTTTTGGCTATCAGTAGCGCTGGTGCCCGCTACTGCTATAGCGCTATAGCTAAACTTTAGCAGTAGCGCGGTTCTTACCCAGCGCTACTGCTACCTATAGCAGTAGCGCGCTTCTGTCCATCACTACTGCTAATACTAGTAGTGCGCCTCTACGTCCAACATTACTGGTAAGGCAGCGCTGCTGCTACTCCAAAACCCCTCGCTACTGCTAGTATTTTCTTTTCTTTTTTATTTTGCTGTATTCGTATTTTTATAGGTTTTATACAATTACAACATACACATACATTGAAACTATATGAAAAAGGAATGTCTCATCATCATCATCGAAGTGGTACAACATAGTCTCATCATATCATCATTATCGAACACAAATGATGTCGATCTCATCATCATCTCGAAATAGCGATACAAGTTAATGATCACATGTCTCTTACATTGTCACCACAGACACATGCTTCATCATCTACCTAAACTATGACATACGAGATAAGAGCGATCACGATGAGCAAAATCGGGATTATGTAGTAGTTTTTGCGGCGCTGGTTCTGAATCCTCTGTTGCGCTATGAATCTTAAGTAACTAGCTTCGGCTTCCACTCTGCTATCAAACCCTTTCTGGCTTCCGCCCGGGAAGCGGTACACTTGGGCCTGACACTCTGGCCACTCATCGTACACATCCGAAACATGCCCTACATACACGGCATACCACTTCAAGCGAACTCAACGATAATATGCAGCATAAGATACGTCGGCCTGTGGGAAGAAACAGTTATGAAATAGAAGCAACGTATATAGTAAACATAGTTAACAAATTTCATCGTACCGAAACTAATTAACTAGAGCGCGGCACCATTTACATCTAATAGTTTCGTCGTACTGAGACATTCGAAGTTTCGTCGTACAGAAAGTAACAAGTAACTAAACAGACACATTGTCTTCAAGCAGTACACTATTCCCAACTGTCCATATCCGGGAGGGTGCACCCAAGCTTAGTGAAAGGCGTCATGTCCTGACGCTTTAGGGTTATGCGGGTTCGGACGTCAGCTCGCGATATTGGGCCGCCGTAGAACATCACATTCTCTTCGAGGACGTCTTTCATGATGATGGACGCAATTTCCTGCTGGTTCCGGTAGAAATCATTTCGAAGTCAATTATCTAGCACGGCTCCAAAGGCTTCGGCCCATCTCTGGATATGGGTATCGGATGAAGATTTCATGCAAAGTGATTGCACATCCCTTCTGTACTCCATCATTAGATGGATGACGTAGAATCCATCATTCTCACTTCTTGCCGGTTGCTGGATGCAACAGAAGTCAGTCTTGTGGCCGAAACACAGCCCGACCTTATTTGTTTTTTTGCCTTGGATGTAGCCACCCCGCATGCTGAAGCCCAGGAGAGCTCTGTCCAGAACATACTTTATGTGTGTGTAATCTTTCTTCTGTATGTTCTTCGACGGGTCCAAATATAGAGTGTGGGAGTAATGCGGGTAAAGAACGATGAGAACGGCACGACACCCCCCGCTGCGCAAAATACACGATCAAGTTAGCCTCCATGCGTGCAAAGTAATTATTGAAATGCACGAAAGGATGTATGTGTTATAGTGGCTATCCGCGGATGACTTACCCGGGGTGATATGGTAGGCGAATTGTTTATTTGTCCTTATTGCTGACCAAGAATTCTTCGATGTACTCACTCGCATATTGACGGTTGGCTTCGTTGGCTGACAAGAAGCCCTCATGCATGTAGTATGGGTCCGTGACCGCAAGACCAGTGACTTGCTCTCTCCTGACGATGTAGTTCATGTGCAGCACATACAGGCGGACGAACGTAAAATCGAGTGTCCTCATTTGAAACATCTGGAAGATGTAATCAAATCGCAAGAAGAAGAGGCCCGTGGGGCATGTGTGGACGTACATCTTGCCACTGCTCGGCACATGAACTGTATAAAGTGGGTATCCTGGATCATCCGAGGCGAGGTGGCTTCTCTCTGTCGAAAGCACATGGTCATGGAGTCTCCTGAGATCCCCTGTTATGGCAGCTAGCGCATTCGCCGATACCATTGGCTTTCCCGCGACATGGATTAATGGTACACTGTCAACCCTGGTCTGCGAAGGCAGCTGGCTGCTAGAACCAACATTGGCAGCTTTATTGGATTTTCTAGCCGGTCTCTTCCTCTGCTTCTTCTTGGTGGGCTCAGGTGCGGTGGGTCTGTCAGACCCTCCCTGAGCACCACCCCTAGTGTTGTCGGGCTCAGCATTGGACGACTCTGGCTAATTAGTTGAGCTTGGGTGGAACCGGCATCTGGAAGCGTGTCCTGCGAGGATTGCATGAACAAAGACTTCTTGCACTCCCGAGGACGTTCCGGCTCTGGTACATGCATCTCATATTCATATGGTTGACTCATTGTTACTTCGTTGTCAAAGGCGGTATTGAGATACTAGAGAGGGTCATCCTCCTCCATGTCATGATCCATATCCTCTTCCATGGGGCAGATGGCATCATCCGCCAGAACGGTTGGCCCTCCTTCCTCGTGTCTCTCGATCTCACCAAGCAGCATAGACGATGGTTGTAGTTGTGTAGGTGGGGTTGTGGACATACCTTCCTGAGGTCCCGTTGGTGTGCTCCCGGCCACCTCGACACGAAGAAGATTTTTCGGCCACAGGATCGGCCAATTTTTGCATTGGCCAAGCTGCGTGTGGGTCTCATCATCCTCTCCATCGGTTTGTATCGGACGAGGGAAACCCTCGTAGCACGCTTTCACACTCGCTACAGAGACCCTTAAGGCTTTATCAGGCATCTGCCAGCGGTGGAACAATCGATCCTTGAGCTTCACTATAGTACCCTTCTGATACGGGTCTAACCCGGTGTAGGCCAATCTTTCAAGATTGGAGTGGATTCCCTCGAAGAACACGAAGAACACGGGGAAGAACGGAGAGAAATCACAAGGGGAAACACTCAAGAACAAGTCCAATCACACATCCACTAGACAATCAAACACACAAGATCCACAAGGTACATGAACAACAAAGGGAAAGATACAAGGTAAAGTTCATCTCCAAGAGGAGGTCTTGATGGTATCCTAGACGGATCTTCCCGTGAGGGGTCTTGATGATATATCCCGCAGGATCTTCTCACATGGAGGTCTTGAACTCCATGGGAGTGGTGGTCTCTCTCTCTCTCTCAAGAGTAGAGGAAGGTAGGAGCAAATCTCACATACAAATGAGCTATCACTTTGCTAACCCTAGCAAGAGGAAGGGGAAAGAGTATATATAGTCTAAGGAGGCGAAGGGGTACACGAGCCTCGGCCCATCACGCGGTGCACACACAGGCAGCGGACGTCCGCTGGGTACCGGACGTCCGGTCGTTCGCGGGCGTCCGGACGTCCGGTAGTCGCCGGACTTCCGCTATTTTGGCTCGGCTGCGGTGGCACCGGACGTCCGGAGACGGCCGGTCATCCGGTCGCCGGTCGTCCGGTCTCGGACGGACATCCGGCCGCTGTAGCGTTCGTCGGCTGGATTTCTTCTGGCCGTCTGGGATGCGTCAGGTACCGGATGTCCTGTGGCGTCCGGACGTCCGGTGGCTGTAGCTTGTAGCAGCTCCGTTTCTTCCGTCTTTGCTTCCACGCTTCCCTCGCGGATGGTGTAGTTGTACACTTGCGCTCGTACTCCTCCTCGTCGTCCGTAGTGTTCCGACAATACCTATGCATGCACACGAGTGGAGTGTCAAGTAGTATACCATCCTCGAAGGGGTCAAGTGAGCACGTGTAAAGGAGATGATTCACCTTTGTGTATGTGAAGTAGAGGTCACGTGTGTCACTTGCCAAACAGACTCTTAACATGGTGATGTCCGTAGGATGCTCCGCATCATCTCCCCCCCCCCCCTGGGAAAGATCCGACCTCGGATCAAAAACCAAATCATCATGGGAAAGAGATGGCTTCGCAGTGTAGAAGTGGACGTTCACCAAGTACTCGTCATCTTGAAGCTCGAAATGGGCACTCTCCGATGTCGCACCGTCTTGGGATTCCTTCAAAAGGAGCACGGACAACAAACACTTG
Organism: Thinopyrum elongatum; assembly: GCA_011799875.1. NCBI lineage: Eukaryota > Viridiplantae > Streptophyta > Magnoliopsida > Poales > Poaceae > Thinopyrum > Thinopyrum elongatum. Next base: position 677,389,878 of record CM022298.1, read on the forward strand.
GAAAAACAAATGTGGTTAGCGTTAGTGCAAAACCAAGCATTCAAGTAGGGATTAACCCAACAAGTGTCATCATCAAGCATAGCATAAGGTGTGACAAAGGATTGTGACAAGGCATGTAAGCACATAATTTGAGTACAATCAAAGATATCATGGGGACAAGTATGCAATTGTGAGGTAGTGGTGCAAATATGTGTGACAAGAGAATAAGCATCTACCTCAAGTTCATAGCAGGCATACATAAATTGCTCAATGAAAGGTCTATGGTAGGCATAAGAATCATTCACAACACCAAATAAAATGAAGTGTCTAAACACATGGGTCAGGTGCAAGACAATCCAAGCATAACGTGCATAGGGTGTAGTGAAAATCGTGTGGCACTCAACACAATAGAAAGAGCAAGTGTTCATCATGTGTGAGGCAATCAAGTCAATCATGTGGCAATCAATGGGACATGGCATATGTGAGGAAATGATATTGTTGCAACCAAACATGTGATAGGAGCAAGTAATCCAAGAATTGGATGCAACACACAAGGCATATATATCGTGATGCATGGAAATGTGAAAATGGCAAGTCAAAGCAAGATCTCTAACAAGTGCGCAATCAAGTGGTCCAAGATGGCCAATAAGTCTCATGGTGCAAGCAACACAAGTTGTATGTTCCGTAATATCCATGCTCAAGAAAGATGTCACCTTGAAGGCGTGTCCTTGTGCATTCTTCACAATGCCGAAGCGCAAGCAAATGTGGTGTAGAAGCGAGTCGTGGTAGAATGTATGAGGCTCGCTCTCAAGAGCTCGAATGGTCAACTCACGTGAAGTGGAAGTCGACACAAAGTCCAAGTATCCTACACATGCACACAACAAAGCAAAGAGCGTATGCGCATGGTAGATAAACACATCATCCATCATGATGGTTCTCTTCTCTTGCACATAACCATTAGAAGCACAAGTGCATGAATAATATGATGCAACAATGGCTATATTCATGGTACTAGGTATATGGTGCAAAGAGGTAAGACAAGCATGCTTCACAAGAAATATGTCAAAATCTCCAAACATATGTGAGAATGCTATGGGGGCAATCTCATTATCAAGACTAAAATCATTGTTGCACTCAATACATGGAAAGTCATCTAGCATGAGAGAGGCAACTCATGGAGATATATGACAAGAAGCAATAACAATCATGTGCAAAGCATGTATATGGTTGTCAACAATCGCATGAAATGAGAAAATATGAATGATCGGTGATGCAACATAAGCAAGCATAGTGATCAAGTCGTGCAAACTAGTGGAGCGAAGATGCAACACACTAGAGGAAATCATGGCAATCATGTCATGTGAGCAAATAGTAGGCATAGGCAATGCACATGACATATCACAAGCACGAACACAAAGCAAGATCATAGTATCATCATAGGCATGGGGCACAAAGCAAACATGGCAATAACAAGCAATATCTCCACCCAGCTTGCAAATACACAAACAAGTAGTAGAATCAATCATCATGTGTAATGCAAAGCATGGGTCACAAATGCATGGTAAAGGCATATGAATAAGCATATCATGCAAAGTGAACATGGCAAGATGGGCATATAATATGTAATGGACAATAACCCATAACCAAGTGAAGGCCATGTAGAAGAAATGCGCGAAGTCTTTGCACGAAGAGAGCGGTTGGAAAACCAATCCACGGGATCCCAAGTCATCATTGCTCTCTAGAGCTCGTTTTGTCAACTCGTGGGGTTGCGAGGTTGACAAGTATTCATGGGTACCTACACAAAAGAGACACAAACCAAAGAAATTGTGTGCGTGGTAAAGGTACACATCATCCATCATGATGTGTATGTGCATGTGTGAGTTAGCACAAGATAAGCATCACTCAAAGAAATTTGATACATGGTATATGAACATGCACTAGTAGAAAAAGGCCCATTTGTCCCGGTTCATAAGGTCCATTTGTCCCGGTTCGGGAACCGGGACTAAAGGGTCGGGACTAAAGCCCAACACCTTTAGTCCCGGTTCTTATACGAACCGGGACAGATGGGGCTCCACGTGGCCGTTGCGGCGAGCCCAGAGAGGAGGGCCTTTAGTCCCGGTTGGTAACCCCAACCGGGACCAAAGATCATCCACGTGTCAGCAGCTCAGGAGCTGGGGTTTTTGTTTTTTTTTTGAAAGGGGGGAGTGGGGTTTGGGGGTTTTGGGGGTTTTGTAGGGTTAATTTAGGGGTTTCATATATTGTGTTAGCTAGCTAATAGCTAGAGAGAAGTGTCCTCTCTTATCTCCGTGCTTGGTCGACGCTACGTACAATATGTATAGAGAGGACTCGACACGCTAGCTAGTAAGCAAATGAAGGAAACCATTAAGTACACAAGATCGTCATGAACATATACAGAGAGAAGTGATCGACCTCCTCCTTCTCCGAGAGATTGGTCGAACAACAAGTTTTCGTATATCTATCCGATGCTACTAGCTACATATATACAATATAAGATCTCTTACAATCCCTAACATTTGATGTCAAGTTCCACATGGTATTCTCCGGCTGGATTGATGACGTGGTTAAGAAAGAATCCCGCAAATTCCTCTTGAATTGCTTTTATGCGATCTTGTGGTAGGAGTTCATCCCGCATTTGCCAAATCTAATTTGAAGAACGGGGTCAATACATATATATGAATGAAACTCAACACAAATGATGGTAATAAAATAAAATTGTGAATATTATTGCTTACGCACTTCATATTGTTTTTCAGAGTAGCCCCGCTTAGAGGTCATCGCGTTGTAGATGTACTCGCAAACGTAGTATCCACAAAAATTATTCCCGCCTTCCTGCCACAACCACTTTACGAGAAATAAAGGTCAATCAAACTGATAATCAAGCATTATAAATGGTATTGATGAAACTAGCTAGAATCAATGGGAGATGCGCGGAACTAGCTAGTAGTACTTACTTTCGGGTGTGTAAATCGCAGCTCCCCCGGCAGTCCCGGAGCTTCTGTGGTGAACACTTTGCAAACCCTGCGAGACAAAGAAAATAATTACTTGATATCAGGAAATGACCAAAGTTGCCGGTATGGTGCGATAATGATCGATTGAATTTACTTCTGGAGCATTTCAGTCATGGCCGCATACTCCTTGGGATCTTTTCGTCTTGAGTCTAAGACGGTTACTAGTCCCTGCTCAAGCTTAATCTCTAGGAGAATAAAGTGGAAGCTGCGCACGCATGCATAACTCATCAATTACATTACTGTAACCTCGAGTAATAAGGGAAACCGAATATGCAGAAGACAGTAACACTCACTTGAAGTTGTAAGGAAAGAGTATTTTATCTTTGTTTTGATTTTTAAGCAACGATTGTAGCAAGTTGGCCTCGGTTTCTTTCGCATTATATGTAACCGTCCATTCATCTATGAGATTTGTGTTAATGAACCCAATATCATAGATTTGTGCATTTCTGCATTCGACGATCTTCAATCTGCATAATATAGTGAGGATAATTATATATACATGCAATGAAAGAGCTGACCTATATATAGAGACTTAATTACAGAAGTATAGTACTTACAGACAGTAGCAAGTGATGATTATTTTATCGAGGTCCTTTTGATTGAAAAACTGGAAGAACTCCTCAAATGGAACAGACAACAGATCAATTCCAACGAGGTCGTGCTCCTCTTTAACTCTCAGCGTCAAAATATCCTTCCCAGACTTGCAGGTGTCCATGTACCACTTATGGAATCTTCGCATCATCGTTGTTAGAGGAGGATCACCAGGTCTGACGAGAGGCTTCCCGTACTGGTATTTGTGTTCGTCCACCTCCATTGTATCAAAATGTGCATCGTCGGGCAGGTAATCACCAGGATTGGTACCGAGCACCATCCCCGGCAGATTTGTGACGATATCGCTAGACACCTTGTGCGGGGGGCACGATTGGTTTGCCTGTTCGCCGAGCTGGGGAATTTTGTTCCCTCTTCTTCGTTCTTGTAACCTTTTGTCACTTGAGGTAGTTCCCGACCGGCACGCTCCTTCCACTGCCTTTTTAAGAGCGCGGACATGGTTGTCATCCGGCGGAGGCGGTGGTGGTCGCTTCAGGTTCTTCAAAGTGTGCTTCAATTTCACCGGATCCATCTTCTCCTCCGGAGGTGGATTTTTCTTTGCAAAAAAGTCCTTCACTTGGGCTTGACAGATCTCCGCGTTTTCCTCCTCGGTTATCTCGTATGGTAACTTCTCTAGAGGCTTGAGAGATGGACCGAATATGTATTGCCTCCCGCCTCTGGCTGTCCTGCTAGACGCGGAGTCTTCCTTCGTTGCTTACAAGGCGGAGTCCTACGACACGCCGGAGCAGCCGGAGCGGCGGAGGCTGTCTTACGCTGTTGTTGACGAGGCGGAGAAGGAGGCGGGCTGCTCGGATGCGCCGGCGCAGGCGGAGAAGGAGGCGGAGTGCCGCCACGCGCCGGAGCAGCTGGAGAAGGAGGTGGAGTGCTGCCACGCATCGGAGTAGCCGGAGAAGGAGGCGGAGTGCCCTGATCACTCGCCAGAGGAGGAGGCGGAGGAGGAGGCGGAGTGCCCTGACTCGCCAGAGGAGGAGGCGGAGGCATCCAGTTCGGAAGGTTGATGAGCTCCTTCCGCCATAGACATGGAGTCTTCAGAGCAAGACCCAGCTGAGTCTCCCCTTCACCGGTAGGGTGGTCAAGCTCGAGCTCCTCAAATCCCTTCGTTATTTCATCGACCATCACAACAGCATAGCCTTCTGGAATCGAAAGGCAGTGAAAAGTTACGCCGGGTTGAGGAGGTGCAACAGAGCCGACAGCCGCCTTGACTTTGAGGTGCTGCCATTGCGCCATAAGGTGGCAATCTTGAGCCTCCGTGATAGCATCCACGGGGTAGCTGGGAGCCGTGAAGTGAGGCTGCTGAAGGAGCTCGGTGGAAGCCATGTTGTTTCTCCGCTGAGATGGCGGGGTAGCTTCTAGGGTAGCTTCGGCAGGTCGCTGCCTCTGAACTAGTGCTTGTTCCTCTAGCGCTCGTACCCTTGCATTCAGCTTCTGCAGTTCGGTCTGCTCCACTTTCCTCCTCCTCTCCCGGGTTTTGTAACCGCCTACGCTGGGAAACCCTTCCTTCCACGCAACAAAGCCTGCCGTGCCTCGTGTTCGTCCTGGGTGCTCAGGATTCCCGAGGGCCTGTGTGAGCTCGGTGTTCTCTCTGTCGGGAATGAACGCCCCTTGCTGCGTTGCGGCGATATACTTCTGAAGCTTCTTGACGGGTATTTCAAGTTGCTCCTTCGTCCAACGGCACTTCCCTGTTTCAGGGTCCAAGGTTCCCCCAACCCCGAAGAACCAAGTCCTTGAACGGTTTGGCCAGTTCAATGTCTCTGGTTCGACCCCTTTATCAAGCAGGTCCTTCTCAGCCTTGTCCCACAACGGCCGGGCTTTGAGGTAGCCACCTGACCCCGTGCGATGGTGATACTCCTTCTTTGCAGCATTTTTCTTGTTAGTCGCTGAAATCTTCTTACTCTTCTCCGATGTCTTGTGGGCCACAAATGCGGGCTAGTGATCTCTTATCTTCTCAAATCGGCCGGTGAATTCTGGAGTCTTCCCTTTGTCGACAAACATTGATTTCAACTCATTCTTCCAACTCCTGAATAGATCTGCCATCTTCTTAAGAGCATGAGCCTTGACCAATGGCTCTATAACTGGCTTATCCGGATCCTCCTCTGGCGGTAGGGTGAAATTTGCCTTCAGCGCGGTCCAAAGATCATCTTTCTGTCTATCGTTGACAAAAGACACTTGAGGGTCTTCGTTCTTAGGCTTATTCCATTGGTGGATGCTGATCGGGATCATGTCCCTAACAAGAACCCCGCACTGAGCAGAAAATGCTTCCTTGGCCCGGCTGGGTTCAATCGGTTGGCCATCGCCCTTGATTGCTGTGATCGTGAACCTTTCATCCTGGTGCAACCTTTTCTTCAGGCCTCGTCTCGTTACCGAAGTTTGGCTCGATCCGGAGGGCTAGAAAAGAAGAAAGAAGAGAGTTAATATGTGTACATACCAAAACAATTAATGCATGAATTAGCTAGTCAGCACAGGCTTAATTAATATATATACCTCGCCAGACTTTGCAACATCTCCTTCCTCCGTTCACTCACCGGAGCAGTCATCACGGTCTCCTTCCACTGGCATTCCGTCACCGGAGCCATCATAATCATGTCCTTCCACCTCCATTGTTCGATCACCGGAGCCTGCTTCACCCTCTCCTTCCAGACCATCGGTGTCGTTGAGAAACGACAAGACATCACCTCCTCCGAGGATTATGTCCCCCAACAACTGTTCTGCTTCGATGTCTTGGTGCTCCATAGTTTCTGCAAATATTACAACATGGCAATTAATATACAAACATGACAGATGGATATATTAGTGCAAACGTAGACCTAGCTAGCTCGACGCTTCTATGGTTTGGGGTGGCCTCGACAATGCTTCTAGGGTTTGGGGTGGCCTAGGCAACGCTTCTAGGGTTTGGGGTGGCCTCAACAACGCTTCTAGGGTTTGGGTCGGACCGCCTCTCTCATGAATGTCCGATGTCCGGACCGACAAGGGATTTAACAAAATGACGCCATTCTGGATGTGCAGAAAATGGTCCATATTTTTCCTGATCTCATCTACCCTTCTATATGTCACGTTGTCTAGTGTCAAAGAATTCAAGAAAACCATGACTTCATCATTAGCCGGAAATGACAGGCGTATAATGGTACGAAGCTCGTCAAAGTTGTTTTGGAACGGAGTTCCCGATAGAATAATTCGCTTTTTGGTACAAAGTTCAGCAAGAGCCTTCCGAATATCGCTATTTGGAAGGCCTTTGCTGAAATTCGTACCAAAAGGCGAATTATTCTATCAGGAACTCCGTTCCAAAACAACTTTGAAGAGCTTCGTAGCATCATACGCCTGTTACTTCCGACTAATGATGAAGCCATGGATTTCTTCAATACTTTGACAAACAACGTGACATATAGAAGAATATATATAGATGAGATCAGAAAAAAATTGGATCAACTTGTGCACATCCATAATGGGGGCATTCTTGATAAATCTATATATGTCAAAATTCAAACTTTGACATATGATCAAATGTTGCATATGTCAAAATTCAAACTTTGACATATGATCAAACTTTGATATATGATCAAATGTTGCATATGTCAAAATTCAAACTTTGACATATGATCCAACTTTGATATATGTCCACCGCGATATAAAATAATACATAGACTTGTTCGGGCGAGAGTTGGTTGATCGACGTCCCCCCTCATGTCGAAGTTACCGGAGTTATCTTCTAGTGGTTTGGGTGGCCTCGAGAGTTTGTCGGGTCGGGGCGGGAGGGGGTAGGAGATCCCCCCCCCTCATGTCAAAGTTATCGGGGAGGGGCTATATCGACCCCCCCCCCCTCATGTCGAAGTTATCGGGGAGGGGCTATATCGACAATGACATATACATATAGCCACATACATATAAAAAAATTCTATGAACATCCATATATACGTACATATAGCCAAATACATATATATGGCTATGAAAAATGCTATGAAAAAAAATCATCATATAAAAAAATGCTATGAACAAAACAATTAATACATATATGAACAAAATAATTTTATGAACATCCATACATACATAGCCACATACATATATATACACATTATATATGAACAAAACAATTTTCATCATATAAAAAATATCAACATATATACATTATATGTGAACTCCACCATTTCTCTAAAAAAAATTCTCTATGCAAATTTCTCTAAAAAAATGATATCCATCTATACATACATAGCCACATACATATATACATGAAAAAAAATGCTACGGTGACGGCGGCGATGGCTCACAGCGGGGGCGGCGATGGCACGGCTACGGCGACAGCGGCGATGGCACGGCGACGGCGACGGCGACGGTGGGGGCGGACCAGGCCAGGGGCGCGCTCGGGGGCGGGGCAGCAGGGGCAGGGGCAGGGGCGCGGGCTCGGGGAAGACGACGGCGACGGTGACGACGGGGCACGGGCGACGGCGACGACGGCGATGGGGATGACGAGGCACGGGCGACGAGGATCGGGCGGCGACGGGGCAGGGCGCGGCGACGGTGGCGAGGAGTGGGCTGGCGGTGTCGGGGGAGAATGGGAGCACTTGGGGAAATTTTCCTAAGTATTGGCTTATATAGCCACACCTTTGTTCCCGGTTGGTGCCACGAACCGGGCCAATGCCACCCTTTGGTCCCGGTTCGTGCCACCAACCGGGACCAAAGGTCTATTTTGGCCAGGCGAAAGGGCGGGAAGCACAACCCTTTGGTCCCGGTTGGTGGCACGAACCGGGACCAAAGGGTGGCATTGGTCCCGGTTGGTGCCACGAACCGGTACAAATGCACCCCTTTAGTCCCGGTTTGGTGTCACCAACCGGGACCAAAGGCCTTGTGCTGCCCGCGGCTAAAAGTTTAGTCCCACCTCGCTAGTTGAGAGGGGCGCGGAGTGGTTTATAAACCCCACTGCCCTCTCGAGCTCCTCTCAAATGCAGGCTTACGGGCCTAAACTGACTTTGCTGTGCCTGTGGGCCTACTGGGCCTTCTGCGGGCCTGAATCCTGGCCCGTGGTTGGGTTTCTAGTCGTATTCAGGATGTGGTGGCCCAGTAGGTGGCATTTTTTTCTATTTTTTTCCAGTTTTTCTATTTTGTTTTTTGCTTTATTTATTTTCTTTTATTTTTTAATTCTTTTTGCTTTTAGGTAATAAATATTATAAACTTTCTGTTAGTGCCATTAGTTTTCCAATTCGAATAGTTTAAATTTGAATTCTTTGAAATTTGTGTGAATCACTAGTTTGTGATTAACTTTACTATAAAAATAGATTTTTGAGTGATTCTTTTTACTGCTATTTAATATTACTGTGTTTTATCATTATATTCAAAAACAGTTTTTGTTATTTTAGTTTCTAACAAAAAAAATCTTTTTGCTTTTTGTTATTTTTGAGTGATTCACAATAAATTTTTTTCTATTTTTTTTTCAGTTTTGTTTTTTGCTTTATTTATTTTCTTTTGTTTTTTGCTTTATTTTTTAATTATTTTTTCTTTATTTATTTTCTTTTGTTTTGTTGAGAGGGTTACAGCAAAAACTGGATGCACTTCGTGTACAAAATGGACAATCTATTTCGAAGTATCAGAGTTTCGGGCGAAAACTCATCTGTTACAAAGGGATTTCATTTTTTTGAACTTATTTGAACTCCAGACTTTTTGTGTGCTCAAAATGAACCATTCAAAGCAACATCATCAATTTTCAACCCTTTCTGAGTTCATCTGTTATTTTTCATGCATTTACTGATTTTTTTAGCTAAATGACCCTGAAATTGAAAAACACTTCAAATGAACTCTGAAGAGGTTGAAAATTGGCATGATATCATCATTTCACCCACATAGCATGTGCTAAAAAGTTGAGAGGGTTACGGCAAAAACTGGATGCACTTCGTGTACAAAATGGAGCAATCTCTTTCGAAGTATCAGGGTTTCGACGAAAACTCATCTGTTACAAAGGATTTCATTTTTTTGAACTTATTTGAACTCCACACTTTTTGTGTGCTCAAAATGAACCATTCAAAGCAACATCATCAATTTTCAACCCTTTCTGAGTTCATCTGTTATTTTTCATGCATTTACTGATTTTTTTGAGCTAAATGACCCTGAAATTGAAAAGCACTTCAAATGAACTCTGAAGAGGTTGAAAATTGGCATGATATCATCATTTCACCCACATAGCATGTGCTAAAAATTTGAGAGGGTTACGGCAAAAACTGAATTCACTTCATGTACAAAATGGACAATCTCTTTCGAAGTATCAGGGTTTCGGACGAAAACTCATCTGTTACAAAGGGATTTCATTTTTTTGAACTTATTTGAACTGCAGACTTTTTGTGTTCTCAAAATGAACCATTCAAAGCCACATCATCAATTTTCAACCCTTTCTGAATTCATCTGTCTTTTTCTTCGCTTGTGTCCTTTGCTTATTGCGCCGTAACCATGGATATTCTTCATCGCTTAACAGGGTGCTTGGGTCAGCCTTGACTTTGAAGGGAGGAATTTCATGAAACTTTTCATAATCTTCAGACATGTCTGTCTTACCCTCCACTCCCATGATGTCTCTTTTCCCTGAAAGAACTATGTGGCGCTTTGGCTCATCGTATGATGTATTCGCTTCCTTATCTTTTCTTTTTCTCGGTTTGGTAGACATGTCCTTCACATAGAAAACCTGCGCCACATCATTGGCTAGGACGAATGGTTCGTCTGTGTACCCAAGATTGTTCAGATCCACTGTTGTCATTCCGTAATGTGGCTCTACCTGTACCCCGCCTCCTGACAGATTGACCCATTTGCACTTAAACAAAGGGACCTTAAAATCATGTCCGTAGTCAAGTTCCCATATGTCCACTATGTAACCATAATATGTGTCCTTTCCCCTCTTGGTTGCTGCCACAAAGCGGACACCGCTGTTTTGGTTGGTGCTCTTTTGATCTTGGGCGATTGTGTAAAATGTATTCCCATTTATCTCGTATCCTTTGTAAGTCAATACAGTCGAAGATGGTCCCCTAGACAACGAGTACAGCTCATCAGAAACAATGTTGTCACCTCTGAGACGTGTTTCCAACCAACTGCCGAAAGTCCTGATGTGTTCACATGTAATCCAGTCGTCACACTGCTCCAGGTGTTTGGAGCGCAGAATGTTCTTGTGTTCATCGACATACGGGGTCACCAAGGTAGAGTTCTGTAGAACTGTGTAGTGTGCTTGAGACCAAGAATGCCCGTCCCTGCATATTATTGAGTCCCCTCCTAGCATGCCTTTTCCAGTCAGTCTCCCCTCATACCGCGATTGAGGGAGACCAATCTTCTTAAGGTCAGGAATGAAGTCAACACAAAACCCAATGACATCCTCTGTTTGATGGCCCATGGAAATGCTTCCTTCTGGCCTAGCGCGGTTACAGACATATTTCTTTAGGACTCCCATGAACCTCTCAAAGGGGAACATATTGTGTAGAAATACGGGGCCCAAAACGACAATCTCGTCGACTAGATGAACTAGGACGTGCGTCATGATATTGAAGAAGGATGGTGGGAACACCAGCTCGAAACTGACAAGACATTGCGCCACATCACTCCTTAGCCTTGGTATGATTTCTGGATCGATCACCTTCTGAGAGATTGCAATGAGGAATGCACATAGCTTCACAATGGCTAATCGAACGTTTTCCGGTAGAAGCCCCCTCAATGCAACCGGAAGAAGTTGCGTCATAATCACGTGGCAGTCATGAGACTTTAGGTTCTGGAACTTTTTCTCTGCCATATTTATTATTCCCTTTATATTCGATGAGAAGCCAGACAGGACCTTCATACTGAGCAGGCATTCAAAGAAGATTTCCTTCTCTTCTTTGGTAAGAGCGTAGCTGGCAGGACCTTCATACTGCTTTGGAGGCATGCCGTCTTTTTCGTGCCAACGTTGCAGGTCCTCCCGTGCCTCCGGTGTATCTTTTGTCTTTCCATACACGCCCAAGAAGCCTAGCAGGTTCACGCAAAGGTTCTTTGTCACGTGCATCACGTCGATTGAAGAGCGGACCTCTAGGTCTTTCCAGTAGGGTAGGTCCCAAAATATAGATTTCTTCTTCCACATGGGAGCGCGTCCCTCAGCGTCATTCGGAACAGATAGTCCGCCGGGACCCTTTCCAAAGATTACGTGTAAATCATTGACCATAGCAAGTATGTGCTCACCGGTATGCATGGCGGGCTTCTTCCGGTGATCTGCCTCGCCTTTGAAATGCTTGCCTTTCTTTCGACATTGATGGTTGGTCGGAAGAAATCGACGATGCCCCAGGTACACATTCTTCCTGCATTTGTCCAGGTATATACTTTCGGTGTCAGCTAAATAGTGCGTGCATGCGTGGTATCCCTTATTTGTCTGTCCTGAAAGTTTACTGAGAGCAGGCCAATCATTGATGGTTACAAACAGCAACGCATGCAGGTCAAATTCCTCCTGTCTGTGCTCATCCCACACACGTACACCGTTTCCATTCCACAGCTGTAAAAGTTCTTCAACTAATGGCCTTAGGTACACATCAATTTCGTTGCCGGGTTGCTTAGGGCCTTGGATGAGTACTGGCATCATAATGAACTTCCGCTTCATGCACAGCCAAGGAGGAAGGTTATAGATACATAGAGTCACGGGCCAGGTGCTGTGATTGCTGCTCTGCTCCCCGAAAGGAATAATGCCATCCGTGTTAAACCAAACCATATGTTCCTTGGGTCACCTGCAAACTCAGCCCGGTACTTTCTCTTGATTTTTCTCCACTGCGACCCATCAGCGGGTGCTCTCAACTTCCCGTCTTTCTTACGGTCCTCTCTGTGCCATCGCAGCAACTTGGCATGCTCTTTATTTCTGAACAGACGTTTCAACCGTGGTATTATAGGAGCATACCACATCACCTTGGCAGGAACCCTCTTCCTGAGGGGCTCGCCATCAACATCACCAGGGTCATCTCGTCTGATCTTATACCGCAATGCACCGCATATCGGGCATGCGTTCAAATCCTCGTACGCACCGCGGTACAGGATGCAGTCATTAGGGCATGCAGGTATCTTCTGCACCTCCAATCCTAGAGGGTATACGACCTTCTTTGTTGCGTACGTACTGTCGGGCAATTCGTTATCCTTTGGAAGCTTCTTCTTCAATATTTTCAGTAGCTTCTCAAATCCTTTGTCAGGCACAGCATTCTCTGCCTTCCACTGCAGCAATTCCAGTACGGTACCGAGCTTTGTGTTGCCATCTTCGCAATTGGGGTACAACCCTTTTTGGTGATCCTCTAACATGCGATCGAATTTCAACTTCTCCTTTTCACTTTCGCACTGTCTCCTTGCATCAACAATGACCCGGCGGAGATCATCATCGGGCACATTGTCTCGTTCCTCTTGATCTTCAGCTTCCCCCGTTGCAGCATCACCGTATTCAGGGGGCACATAGTTGTCATCGTCCTCTTCTTCTTCGCTGTCTTCCTTCATAACCCCTATTTCTCCGTTCCTGGTCCAAACATTATAGTGTGGCATGAAACCCTTCTCAAGCAGGTGGGTGTGAAGGATTTTCCGGTCAGAGTAAGACTTCGTATTCCCACATATAGGGCATGGACAACACATAAAACCATTCTGCTTGTTTGCCTCAGCCACTTCGAGAAAATTATGCACGCCCTTAATGTACTCGGAGGTGCGTCTGTCACCGTAAATCCGTTGCCGGTTCATCTGCGTGCATTATATATAATTAAGTGTGTAAAAAACCATTACAAAACATCATGAATAGATAAGTGACCAAATTAATAGAAGTTCATCATCACATTAAAACCAAAGTACATACATAGTTCTCATTGAACAACATATAGCTCTCCAGAGCATCTAATTAAACCATACATTGAAACTATGTAAAACATTTCAATGCAACAACAAATGCGATCATAATCGCAACCAAGGTAACAATTGATCCAACGGCATAATGATACCAAGCCTCGGTATGAATGACATATTTTCTATACTTTCTAATCTTGAAGCACATTGCATCCATCTTGATCTTGTGATCATCGACGACATCCACAACATGCAACTCCAATATCATCTTCTCCTCCTCAATTTTTTTCAATTTCTCCTTCAAGTAATTGTTTTCTTCTTCAACTAAATTTAACCTCTCGACAATAGGGTCGGTTGGAATTTCCGGTTCACATACCTCCTAGATAAAAAAATCTATGTCACGTTGGTCGGCATAATTGTCATAAACAATAAATGAACCAAATAGTTATAAAATATAATATATACCACATCCGAATCATAGACAGGATGAGGGCTGACGGGGGCGGATACCAAAACCATCGCACTATATAATAACAAACAATAATAAAAGTAAGAAAATTAGACAAGTATCTATCTAAATCATACAAGTAAGAATTTTTTTCTTTTAGAAAGAAGATAAGAACAAGAGGCTCACCACGGTTATGCCGGCGACGAGATCGGCGCAGGCGATCGACAGCGGTGAAGACGGGGACAGGACGTGACGGACCGCTAAACCTAGACAAATCTTGAGGAAAATGGAGCTTGAAGGTCGAGTTTGGAGAGGAGAAAGCTTAAGTAGTGTTGCTCGGGCATTTCATCGAACACCTCATGTGCATAGCAGGTAAGCTAGAGCACCACAAACCCCACCCCTCGCCGGCCAGAAAAAAAGAGAGCAGTGGAGTGCTCTGCTCGCGGGCGAGGGGTATATATATAGGCACAACATTGGTCCCGGTTCGTGGTTGGAACCGGGACTAAAGGCCACCCTTTGGTCCCGGTTCCAGCCACGAACTGGGACCAATGGATGCGGGCCAGGAGCGAGGCCCATTGGTCCCGGTTCGTGTCTGGAACCGGGACCAAAGGGTCCATACGAACCGGGACCAATGCCCCACGAGCCCCGGCCGGCCCCCTGGGCGCACGAACCGGGACGTATGCCCCCATGTGTCCCGGTTCCTGACTGAACCGGGACTAATGGTCTGGGCTGGCCTGGACCAAAGCCCTGTTTTCTACTAGTGATGTCATCCATCATGAAATAATAGTTATTGTGTATGACACGATGGGGACACAAATTGAGCATACTAGTGTATGGCACAACAATAGCATGTTTATTCAAGGGGAGCATATGGTGCACATAATCATGGGAATCATGCAATGGATGGGATTGATCAAAATCTCCTAAAATGTATGAGGAAACTATGGGGGTCTCCTCATGAGTAATATTGGAAACATCATATGGAGAAAATGGAAAACATCCAAAACAATGCATATCCGAAGTTAGGTGGTCATGGCATGGCATATGAGATGAATGATGCAAAGGGAGCATATCAATATCATCACAAGAAAAACAAATGCCAATAACCATGGGCTTGTCATCTATGCCATATGTGCAAATTGTGTTCATTTTAATGGCATATGCATAGTCACTATGATGAGATTGCAAATATGACATATGGTTGATCTCATGCATAGCATATGACAAGTCAAGCGGATTGTCAAACATGATGTGACCTAAAGAATTGTGACAAGAAATCCTATGTAACATGATATCACAACTAATAGACTCCACATGGCAATCATCATACTCATCATAAATGGGTAAATCATCGCATGGGGAAATCTCACTAGCATGAAGCATGGTAATAGGTGGATCAACATCATGGAAGCAATCAATGTCAAGAATGTCCACTAGTGGGACTAGAGCATCACCATCACCTATGTTACCCTTGTCATTCCACTCAAGTGGTGTAGGTGAGGTGGGTAAGACCAATTGGTGGTCATCTTCATCTTGATGGAACCATGTGGGGGTGCATCATATTCCACGATGGCCATCATCTTGTCCAAAGGAAGGACGTAGTCGTCGCGAATCGACGCGTCATCAGATATGGGACCTAGCACCAAATGAGAAGACACAATAGAGGTAGAGGTTAAGTCGTTAGAAATCGAAGTGGCCTCACATGCCCTATCAACTATCTCACTCTCTCTATGTGGTGGTTCACTCACTCCCTCAAAGTAGGTGCACTCAATCTCATGTATGGTGGAGTCACTCATCTCACTCAAGTGGTGGGGGTTGTGGCTCCCCTCACCTGGGAATTGTGGCAACTCATCATATGTGGGGCTAGTGGTGAACTCTCTCTCACTCTCAATATGGTGGCACAAGTCACTCAAGTCATCATACGTCGTCGTGGTCAAAGGGAGAATCCCATGCTCAACCCTCTCATCACCGTCGCCGTGGATGAAGGCCCAAGATGGCACATCATCACTCTCGCCTCCTAAGATGGAAGCATCATCCTTGCTCATCACCGTGTCACTTGCCTCCAAAGCATGTTCCTTGATTGGCTCCATAGTCGTAGTCGCCGCCGCACAATCTTGAAAAAGAGTCGAAGTAGACTCGGCATCATCAATGCCACAAAGAGGGATGGCGGTGAAGTTGAACTTGGGAGCATCATCTTGGAGCTCATCGGGCTTGGACATCTTGGTGGTACTATCCTCATGCTCGTTGTCGTGGAGCTTGGTCATCGAGAAGTGTGCTTGGGGTGGAGAAGCCTTGGCCTTCATGAGTTCTTGTTCTGCCTTGAGAGCACCAATGTAGTTGTCATCGAGGGACTTATAGTTCTCGAGGAAGATAGTCTTGGAGATGTCGTTGTGTAATACCATCATGAAGTGGAACTTCATTGAAATGGGGTCGTCCATGCCGGCTCATCACAAGGCTTTCTTCATCTCGTGGAAGTACTTGTCGAGGGACTTGGATGGTGTTCTCCAATTGGCGTTGAAGTTGTTCCGTGTAGGTTGGAGGCACGAACTCTCGCCGCAAAGCTCTCTTTGTCTTGGGCCAACTCATGTCATAGCTCTCCAAAGGTGTGTGAAGCCACCATGCCAATGCGTAGTCGTGGAAGTTTGTTGTGGCGTACTTTACTTCATCTTCGGGAGGAACTTGATGTAGCTTGAGGTAGTCATCCATTAAGCGTTCCCACTAGAGATACTCCTCTGGTTCTTGAGTCCCATAGAAAGGAATCTTGTGGTCGGTGTCGAGGTCGTAATAGCTCGTGGAAGTCGCAGACTTGAGCTTGGGGAGCTTCTCTTGAGGTGCTTGTGGGCGAAGATGCCGCATGTCCGTAGGCGATGATGCCTTGAAGTCGCTTGGCAAAGATGCCAAGGGAGATGGTGAAGTCGTTGAGCGGTTGTTGGTGTTGAGCTCTTGACCTTCACATTCTTGTCGGTGGTGGTGTCGATGCCGATGTGATCTTGCCGAAGATGGTAGCTCGGAAGGATGTGCTCGTGACCGTCTTCTCGAAGATGAGGAAGACCGCTTGTAGGCCTTGATGAGGGCTTTGATCTCCTCCATTTGAGCATCGATCTTGGTGTTCAAGTTGTTCGTGGCATCGGACTCGTCGTAGTTATTGTAGACCGGAGGGGGTGTGCTTTGCCTATCCATCACAAGACTCAAGAAGAAGTGAGTAGGAAATGAGATAAACAATACCAAGTTACCTTTTCCCAAAGTTGAGGATGTATCCCGTTTCACTCAATGTGAAATGAAAGAATAGTGGAATTGATACCGGACTTGTTCACTCACACCTACAAAGTAAAGCTTATGGAGTGGCTCGGTGAGGATAGTGGCACAAAAAATTTGATGCAAAATGTTAGGTAGAGTCAATAATGTTGCAAGAGATTCACAAATTTGCAAGTGAAACAAGTAGACCAATAGCAATATGGGTGGCACACGGAAACACACACACGGATAGATAAATGGGGTCGTGCAACCAAGGAATGAGCACAAAATGTGGAATCCACGGAAAACGCTCGTGTTGCACAACTCAAGAGAGATGCTAGCACGATTGCTCAATAGGTGGATACGACACTTGTGCACAACCTATGATATGCAAAAATGTAGCAACTTCTATCCCAAGTATGCTATGTATGTATGGTTCCCGTTGTTTCTCACAAGATGATCCAAGATGATCGGATATGACAATCTTATGCAATGTGGTATGATGCTATGGCTATTGCTTACAAGCTTCTTTGCTCTCTCTCTTTTGCTTAAAAGCTTATTCTTTTTTTTTTATATGGCCACTATGCGAAATGCACAAACCAAGATAGCAATTGTGTATATGCGGGAACAAACTTGTGACACAAGTGATGGTATGATACCAAGATGATACCAATATGATATGGTATGTATGCAATGGAAGGTGTAGATCAAGGATCACTAATGTGCACAAGTGACGTTGCCGGCAATACTCAAATGGCTAGTCTCGATAGGCAAGTAACGCAAAATGGGCTAGGGGTTATCAATGCAATTGCAAGGGGAATATACAATGATGTCGTCGAGGTTACCGTCCTTATGTACGATGAGGACCTCGTGGCGATGATGAGTGGCGGTGTTCTCGATGTCGAACCGTCCCTAATTAGCCGAAACACCTTAGGAAATGGAAAAACCGCGAAATAAAAATCTCAAAGGCAAATGTCAAATGGTGGTAGCGGAAAAGCGGTGGTGGTTGCGGAAGTATTGGTGGAAACCCGGTCAAAATGGGTTAAGGTGGCGGAAGGGTATGATGGGCTATACACGGTGGCGGAGTTGAAAGCACGGTCCCTAAGTAGCCGAAACACCTTAGGAGACACAACTCACAACACAAACAAAATTGGGTTAAGTTGCGGAAGTCGGTGGTGGTGATGCGGATGATGTGGTGAAGGCCCTAGGAAAAAATGCCAAAGTTCCAAAAATGTGATGGTGTCAAATGATGTTGGAAGTATTTTGGTGGAAAGGGGGATGTCAATAGCATCAAAACGAGCTAAAGAACGTCAAAATCGGAGTTCGGATGAATTAGTTATGGGCGAAACAAAAATCAGTCAAAGTCAGAATCTACAGGTACCGGACGTCCGGCAAAATCGGACTTCAGGTGGTCGGACGTCCGGTGGGGCTCGGAAATCCGCTGTTTCATCTCGGGTTAGGGGTTCCGGTCGTCCAGTAAAGGACGTACGTCCGGTGGGTCGGGGTCAACGCGGGATTTGAGCTCCGGGCCGCGATTTTGGGCAAAATTTAGGGATTTTGGATTCAAAATTGAGCAAATTTCGTGGATGAAAGATGGGGAAACTTGGGGAAATGCTAGATCCACTTGAAAGCAAGCAAATCCATGGACCAAAATCAACAAAATATCATCAAACCAACAAATCACAAAAAATTTGGGTCTATTTTTGGTGGGGATTTTCGAAATTGGGGAATAACACAACAAAATTAGGCTAGAAAACAAAGAGGGGAGGTTCCAAATTCGTGATAAACCTAAGCTCTGATTCCATATGATACGGGGCTAACCCGGTGTAGGCCGATCTTTCATGATTGGAGTGGATTCCCTCGAAGAACACAGGGAAGAACGGAGAGAAATCACAAGGGGAAACACTCAAGAACAAGTCCAATCACACATCCACTAGACAATCAAACACACAAGATCCACAAGGTACATGAACAACAAAGGGAAAGATACAAGGTAAAGTTCATCTCCAAGAGGAGGTCTTGATCCTAGACGGATCTTCCCGTGAGGGGTCTTGATGATATATCCCGCAGGATCTTCTCACATGGAGGTCTTGAACTCCATGGGAGTGGTGGTCTCTCTCTCTCTCTCTCAAGAGTAGAGGAAGGTAGGAGCAAAGCACACATACAAATGAGCTATCAATTTGCTAACCCTAGCTAGAGGAAGGGGAAAGAGTATATATAGTCTAAGGGGGCGAAGGGGTACACGGGTCTCGGCCCAACACGTGGTGCACACACAGGCAGCGGACGTCCGCTGGGTACCGGACATCCGGTCGTTCGCGGGCGTCCGGACGTCCGGTAGTCGCTGGACTTCTGCTATTTTGGCTCGGCTGCGGTGGCACCGGACGTCCGGAGACAGCCGGTCATCCGGTCGCCGGTCGTCCGGTCTCGGACGGACATCCGGCCGCTGTAGCGTTCGTCGGCTGGAGTTCTTCTGGCCATCTGGGATGCGTCAGGTACCGGATGTCCTGTGGCATCCGGACGTCCGGTGGCTGTAGCTTGTAGCAGCTCTGTTTCTTCCGTCTTCGCTTCCACGCTTCCCTCGCGGATGGTGTAGTTGTACACTTGCGCTCGTACTCCTCCTCGTCGTCCGTAGTGTTCCGACAATACCTATGCATGCACACGAGTGGAGTGTCAAGTAGTATACCATCCTCGAAGGGGTCAAGTGAGCACGTGTAAAGGAGATGATTCACCTTTGTGTATGTGAAGTAGAGGTCACGTGTGTCACTTGCCAAATAGACTCTTGACATGGTGATGTCCGTAGGATGCTCCGCATCACCTTCCCCACATCCACCAACCAGCCCTTCATGTGGTAAAGGAGGGTGCACGGAGTGGAGTCGTCCTGCGAAGACATGTACGTGTGGCGTCAGAGATCCAAAAAGAATGGCAACTGAAGATTAATTAATTAGTTGTGTTGATGAGGGTGCGACGCGTATTTACCGTGGGGGCATCGAGCTCAGCCAATGTTGACGGCCCGACATTCAAGCCAGAGACGGAGCTAAGGCTGCTGTGAGAGCTGGGTGCGGGAGCAGGTGCTGGAGTAGGTGCGGGTGCGGTTGCCATAGTAGGTACAGGTGTGGGTGCGGTGTTCATTGAGTTGCTCCCGGTGAAGCTGGGCATGGGAAAATCAGTTGGTGCCACGTTTGGATTTTGTTGCACCCAGCTGGCCACAGTTGGAATCAAGCTTGTAAAGGCAGCTGCCATATCATTTCTACAGGCAGCTACCGCTTCCCGGATTGCCTCAGCTTTGCTATCAGCTCTTGTTTTCTCGACCGCCCACACCACCTTCTCGTCGATAGTCACTTGACTGAACTTCTTTCTCTGTCTTTTGGCCTTGTGGACCTCGTTATAATAGTACTTCCACGTGGCGCCATCCCCGGCGCCATGCACACGTCCATATTGCGGCCACTGGCCCGGCGGGTGTCCCATCATTATGTTCATGGCCTGGTTGAAAGCAGTGTCCCACTTGTACTTCGCCGATGACTGAGCCGACTGAGTCAACGAGTCGCTTTCAGCCGCAAGCTTGTGTTGCTCTCTCTGCAAAATGGAGCATGAATCGTTTACGAATGTGACTAGAAGGTAGTAGACTTCATTGATCAGAAGCTAATATATAAGGTGGTAAAAGGATAATTACCAGTAATCTCATGAATTGCCTAGTCGGCCTATCGGTGAAAAAAATCTTTTTTTTGGGGTCCCACGAGATCGGGCCCTGATGAAGTCGTGCTCCTGCTGGTCGGTGAACTCAGCCAATGGGTCTGGGATCCCCAGACGTTCACGTTCTACGTCCTCCTTAGCCCACACGGGCCTCTTTCCCGTGTAACCACAACTTCCAAGGCGGTGGTTCCCCATGTTCTTTGCCTGCAGCTGCTTGCCTCTCTCCGACCTGGCCTTGGTAGCTTCTTCATTGCAAGTCTCCTTGAACTTTTTAAAGTCCTCTAGCGTAATTTTCGGATTATCTGCAACAATCTCGGCATAGGTTTCATGGTCTACTTCAATCGCCTTTTTAACCCTAGTTTTCCAAGCGCTCAATGCGTTGCTGAACTTCCCTAGGGCTTTGTTGTTGATTTTTTTCATGGCATCATCTTCCCATGGGTCGACATCATCATTTCGACGGGGGAACAAGAATCTTGCATGCAACCTAGTTAGGAGCAGCTGCTTCAAATGTTCATTCTTTCGTATATTTGTGGTGTTGATGTTAGTGGTATCACTACAGGAATCAGCTTCTTTGCCGTCTGCCATGGCAGACGGCAAAGGACCGGAAAGCGGACGGCAAAGGGCTTTGCCGTCAGCCGTGGACGGCAAACATGCCCGGCAAAGAAAGCTACTGTAAACAGCTTGTTTTTTCGTCTGTTTTTGGCCAGCGGACGGCAAAGAACCCTTTGCCGTCGGTGGCGGATGGATAAGAACATGGACGGCAAAGAATAGACGTTAGCCACGTTAGGTGGCTAACGGGAGGCTTTGCCGTCTGCCAGCTGACGGCAAACATGCCCTCCCCTTTGCCGTCTGCCTTGTGATGTCAGCAGACGCGTCATGCCCTCCCGCTCTTAGCCGTCCTCCACGGATGGCAAACTGCCCAAGCCTTTGTTGTCTGCCACGGACAACAAAGTGACCAAATGGGTCAGCTCCCAGGTTGCACAGGGTGCTGCCACGTGGCCTCTGTGCCATCGGTTGCACACAGCAAAGACCCCTTTGCCATCGGTGGCGGACGGCAAAGTGCCTGTATTGTTTCTGTTTTCTGTTATATCCCTGCATTTTCAAAAGATATATATGATATATATAGTTTCAACCTCAAACATAGCCCATGTATCAAACATCTAGCAGTCCATCAATGCAACAGAACACATAGGGTAATAAAGATCCAATACATACATAGTTTCACGGAGTTCATCCATATATACATACATAGTTTCACATAGTTCATCAATACAAATGAAAACAAGAGCTAAACACTAGCAGTCCATCAATGCTTCTTCCATGAAGTGAATCAAACCTGCAAAAATGGGAGTAAGAAAGTTAGAAGAAGAAGACTAGAAGAAGAAGAAGAAGAAGAAGAAGAAGAAGAAGAAGAAGAAGAAGACTAGAAGAAGAAGAGAAGAAGAAGAAGAAGACTAGAAGAAGAAGAAGAACTATTTTCTTCTTCTTCTTTTCTCATCTTCTTCTTCTCTTCTATCTTTTTATCCTTTTCCTTCTCATTCTCATTCTTCTTCTTTTATTCTTTCTTTTTTCTTCCTTTCTTCTTCTATTCTTTATTTTTCTCTCCTCTTCCTTGTTTTTATTTTTCTTATTCCTTATTTGTGTCATTTTAGAGCTAACTTACGTAATTATGCCATTTTTTAGCTAACTAAGCTTATTATGTCAATTTGGAGGAAAAAAGGAAAGTACAGGTCATTTTTGTGCTAACCTAGGTGATGATGCCATTTTTGAGCCAACTTATGTAAGTATAGCTCATTTTTTATCTAACTTAGGTAATTATGCCATTTTGGAGGAAAATAAGCTAAGTATATGACATTTATGAGAGAACCAATGTTATTATGCCATTTTTTAAATGAATAAGCTAATTATCTCATAAATGAACTAAATAAGCTAATTATGTCATTTTGGAGGATAATTAGCTAAGTACCTCTTTTTTGGGGAAAATAAGCTAAGTATGTGGCATAATAGGGCTAACAAGCATGTACGAAGCTAAGTATGCATTTGTTAAGCAAAACACTAGAGAAAACTTACACTCATCACATCAAATGCGATCAAGATCGCAACTAAGGTAACAATTGATCCAACGGCATAATGATACCAAGCCTCATTATGAATGGCATATTTTCTAATCTTACTAATCTTCAAGCGCATTGCATCCATCTACAAGCGCATTGCATCCATCTTCATCTTGTGATCATCGACGACATCGGCAACATACAACTCTAATTTCATCTTCTCTTCTTCAATTCTTTTTATTTTTTCTTTCAAATACTCGTTTTCTTTTTCAACTAAATTTAACTTCTCGACAAGAGGGTCGGTTGCAATTTCCGGTTCACATATCTCCTAGATAAAAATATCTCTATGTCAACTTGATGGCCATAATTGTCATAAATGCGAAATGCAACAAATAGTTATAAAAGAGAATATACCACATCCGAATCATAAACCGGGTGAGGGCCGACGGGGACGGATATCAAGACCATGGCACTATGTATAACAAACAATCATACAAAGTAAGAAAATTATACAAGTAACTATATAAATCATACAATCATACAAGTAACTATATAAATCAACTACAACATAAAAAAATTGAATACCTAACATGAACTAACAATATATATATATATATATATATATGTATATAATACAAATTGAATATGTGACACGAACTAATAATAAACTTGATCGTTGGGTTCAATAAATGCTCCGGGGTCAATAAATGCATCATCATCATCACTATCATGAATGACGTGCTCATCAGGTTCAGCGGCATCAACATGTGGAAGGCCATGTTTATGTAATCGGTCAAGCATTGGCAAGTCATCCGCAGCAGTAACCTCTTCTTGTTCCGGCTCAGGGGTGAAGTTGGATTCACTGTCGCTGTCTACTTCAATGCTCTGGGGTGAAGTAGAGCGTTTCTTGAACCGTTTTTTGGAAAGACGTGTTTCTTGAAAGAATTCACCTTCATATGTGTCTGGGTTAATGTGAGGTTCATAATCCTCTTCATTGGGGGGAGGTGGTCTAACACGTGGCGGCACTTCATAAACGACATCCCAACCATTCAGATTTGGATCAGTTTGGCAGGCCCACGGTAGATAGAAAACTTGGGTCGCCTGTTGAGCCATAATATAGACATCGGGAACATCTAAATGGGTGCTTTGTTTGATTTCGACTAGCCCTATATGTTCATGAGTCCTTCTAGTCTCCTTCGGCTGGAACCAATAATATTTGAAGACTACGACATTCGGTGGGTTTTCACCATAGAATAGAAGTTCATAAATTGCTTCAACTCTCCCATAATACTCGGTACCTCCATCGCCGATAGCAGAGACACAACAATTTGTAGACTTTCGGTCGGCCATAGATAGCCCTTTGCCGTAGGTACGAAAGCGATACCCGTTGATGTCGTATTTGTCAAATGAACGGACCTTATAGTCAAAACCATTAGCGACTTGTCTCAATTCGGTGTCCATAGACTCTAAATTAGCCTACAAGTTTAATACGAAAGGATTGTTGCATTAGCCGCAAATTAGACAAAGAAATGAGAATGGTCTAATGGAAATTGCCGTTTGTTTGAACCAAGAGATGAAACCGGGAAAGCTGCCTCCTTGCTTTGCCAGAAGCTCATACTCTTTGATGGATTCCTTTTCGATCTCGGCTCCATCCGAGAATTTGGCGACGTATCGACTGTATCAACTATCCGGGAATAAGAGCATTTCAAAGGAATTAGAAGTTGCGAAACAATGTACCGCGATAACTTACTCGATGTACGGCTGCACTTCTGTTAGGTTGTTGAAGATATACAACGAAATGGTCCGCCATTCTTCAACATCCAACGATATTGGTTTAGAAGCACCGACTGGTGCGAGATTCCCTTTGAATAGGCTGAGGTTGGATCCACCTTTTTTAGGGTCGCCAACATTGTACCGAGGCTTCGGATTATGCAAATGATGATTTTTGGCTTCGTAGTGTGCTGTCACGAAGTTTACCGCCTCCTCAGTAATGAATGCCTCGGCCATCGATAGTTCAATTCTACGTTTATTTTTAAATTTTGCTCGGAGCATCTTCTGCGTCCTCTCAGTTGCGTAGCACCAATGATTTTGCACGCCCCCCACCCCCAATCTTGCCTCGGTCGGGAGATGCAAAATCAAGTGTTGCATTAGATTAAAGAAGCCCCGCGGAAAGATCTTCTCTAACTTGCAGATCAACTCCGGCGCCAACTCTTCCATTTCTTCTAGCACGGCAGGCGATAGTTCTTTTGCATAAAGAACACGGAAGAAATAGCTCAGCTCTGCTAGTACTAGCCATTCATCCTCAGGGATAAAGCCACGCAACATCACTGGCATTACCCGCTCAATCCATATGTGCCAATCATGACTCTTGAGACCAAATATTTTCAATTTTTCAAGACTCGCTCCCCTCTTTAGATTCGCTGCATACCCATCGGGGAACATCAACTGCATTTTCAACCACAAGATAATTTCCCTCATAGCTGGCCTTCCAAGATTGAACCATGCCTTTGGCTTCGTCCAGATATGTTTTCCTTTCGGTTCTTGCATGTTTTGTAACGATCTATCACATAGCGCCTCTTGATCGACTCTAGCCTTAGTATTATCCTTTGACTTCCCCTCTATGCGGAACAATGTACCAAATAGGGCCTCTGCGATATTCTTTTCAGTGTGCATCATGTCGATGTTGTGTGGGCAAAGGAGGTCTTTGAAGTAAGGCAGATCCCACAAGCATGTCTTGTGAGTCCAGGCGTGTTCCGAATTATACCCCTTGAAATACCCTGGATGCTCTGGATCTGGCACAAGAGCGTTTAACTGATCCAGGGTCTCTTGGCCTGTCAACGCAGGTGGTGCAGAGTTTTTGACAACTGTACCTTTGATGAAGTTCTTCTTGTCTTTCCTGAACTTATGGAGAGGATCTAGGAACTGTCTATGCAAGTCGAAGCAAGAAAACTTGCGACCCGCCTGCAGCCAACGAAACTCAAGAGCTGCCTTGCATGTGGGGCACAGGAACCTTCCATGCACACACCAACCAACGAATAGCGCATACGCCGGCAAGTCATGCATCGAGTACATGTACCAGACACGCATTATGAAGTTCTGTTTGCTAGCGGCGTCGTATGTCTTGAACCCATTATCCCAAGCTTCTTGCAATTCATCCTTGAGCGGCTGCATGTACACATTCATATTCTTCCCCAGATAGTTTTGCACCATGTCTTGCATCCCGGTACCATGCTCGTCGGTGCGACGACGAATCACCTCAGCTCTGGCACGTTGGGAAGACTCACCATGAAATGTCCACACCGTATAACCGGGCATAAAACCACTCTTCTGCAGGTGTTTGCCCATTTCATCCTCTGTCCTCTTTTCCCAATTGCCGCACCGGACATAGGGGCACCAGGTTTTCCTCTGGCCATTTGCAAATGAGGCTTTCACAAACCCCTTGGTTTTTGTTAACCATTCATTGGTCATCTCTTTTTGACTAGTGTGATCGGTGTACATCCACGCACGATCACTCATCTTGGCTACCTACACTCTAATAGGTAAAGATAGGTCCATCAGCATGTATATTCATCAGTTAATCTAGTTTGTCAATTTTATTACGTCCATGCAACCTACACTCTAATAGGTAAAGATAGGTCCTAATCCCACCCGAGTATGTGTAGATTGAGTACATTCTCCATGCTCTACCCCATTCTGAGACAAAATTTCGGCAGCACCTCCCCGCTGTTCTCCAAATACACGTCTCGGCAAAAAGCCGAGAGAATGTGCATCCGGAGAACAACAGGGAGGCACTGCCAAAATTTTGTCTCAGAATGGGGTAGAGCATGGAGAACATACCCAATCCACACATACTCGGGCTGTCCATGGAAATCGCTAGACAATCCGAATGAGTTACAGTGATAAATATGCAACTGAATGCATATTTATCGATGCAACCCTTTCGGACGAGAGACGCCTAGGTTACGCGACTTAGCATGAAAATGAAATCTACTAACATGATTAAAAGAGCGTAGGAGGTGAAGGTGGATTCGTAGCTCACCCTCGGCTGTAGAGGAAGTAGTCGAACAATGGCGGGATCACGGACCAAAAACTTCTACCACGATGACTCCAAGGAGATGAAATAGCACAAAGCCTGCACATTTTACCGATCGAGTCAAGAAAATTTAGGACATCACATCACATAAAGCATTGACACTTCAAACTATGAAAAAAACATCGACCCCTCAGCAATCCTCGACCCTCGACCCTCGACCCCTCGGCGACCCTTGACCCCTCGGAGATCCTCGACCCTCGACCCTTGACCTTCTTTTCTTTCTTTTTCTACTTTTTCTACTTCTTCTTTTCATCTTCTTCTTCCTTATTTTTCATCATCATCTTCTTCTTCTTCTTCTTCTTCTTCTTCTTCTTCTTCTTCTTCTTCTTCTTCTTCTTCTTCTTCTTCTCCTCCTCCTCCTCCTCTTCCTCCTCCTCCTCTTCTTCTTCTTCTTTTCTTCTCCTCCCCCTTTTATTCTTCTCCTCCTCCTCCTCCTCCTCTTCTTCTTCTTCTTCTTCTTCTTCTCTTCTCTTCTTCTTCTTCTTCTTCTCTTCTTCTTCTTTCTTCTCTCTTCTTTCTTCTTCTTCTCTTCTTCTCTTTTCTTCTCTCTCTTCTTCTTCTTCTCTCTTCTTCTTCTTCTTCTTCTTCTTCTTCTTCCTTCTTCTTCTTCTTCTTCTTCTTCTCTCTCTTTCTTCTTCTTCTTCTTCTTCTTTTCTTCTTCTTCTTTTCTTCCTTTCTTCTCCTCCCCTTTTTCTTCTTCCCCTCCTCCTCCTCCTCTTCTTCTTATTTCTTCTTCTTTTCTTCTCCTAATAGATTTTTTCAAGAACTAACCTAACTAACCTAGAAACTAACATAACTAACCTAGAACTAACCTAACTAAACTAGAACTAATCTAACTAACCTAACTAATAGTACTAACTAACCTAATTACTAATAGTAGAAAAAAACAGGGGGGAGAGCTCACCGGAGTGGGTCGGTGGGACACCGGGGCGGCGAGGGCGTCGGGGCGCTTGGTTGTCGCGGCGGCGGGGCGGCGAGGGCATCGTAGCAGCGGGGGCGGCGGGGCGGCAAGGGCGTCGGGGCGCCTGGTTGTCGGGGCGGCGGGGCGGCGAGGACGTCGGAGCGGGTGGTTGTCGGGGCGGCGGGGCGCCGGGCTGCAAGGGCCGTGGGGGCGCAGCAAACCGTGGGGTGGCGGGTGGTGGGCCGGAGGGCGGCGGGGGGTCAAGGGTGGCGAGGGCGGTGTGGGTCGGGGGCGGCGGTGGCGGTGGTGGTTGGGGTCGGGGGTGGCACGGTGGAGTGAGAGAGAAAGAGAGATGGAGAGTGGGAGGTGCGGTGCAGGGGTGGGCCGTAGCCGTTAGCTGCCGATCTCTTTGCGACGGCAAAGAATCTTTGTCGTCCGCTAGCAGATGACAAAGAGGTGGGGTGGACTATTACAGTGAACTGGCCTCCACTGGACCCCACCCCACATCTTTGCCGTCAGCTAGCGGACGGCAAAGATTCTTTGCCATCCGCTTGCTGACGGCAAAGAACAGGCTGATGGCAAATAGTATCTTTGCCATCAGCCAGTTCTTTGCCGTCTATTTTTTGTAAGCAGACAGCAAGGACCTTCTTTGCCGTCAACTAGCAGACGGCAAAGAACTGGCTAATGGCAAATTCCCTGATTGCAGTAGTGTATCCCGTAAGATGCATGCTAGTTGGTTGGCGTAACACGCTGCCACTTCCCGCGGCTCTGTTGCCTCGAACTCGCCGGGGTGCACCGCCGTGACCACCAGTCTTTCGGTGTCGAGCTCATTTGGGCGTCGTGTCCTCTTTGCCTTCTTTCCTTCACTGGCTTGGGAGGTCCCACCTTCCGTGCTGTCATTAGCAACATCATCAGGGCTGGTCTCAGTGCCGGTGTTGGTGGCATCAGTGTCGGCGCCGACGCCACCACCGTCGTCATCCGTCATGACAAGAGGGTCCTGACACCCAGCTTGTCTCTCCTGGTCCGCAAGAAAGTCGAGGTAGGCGTGTGCTCCACCTTCTTGGGACTGAGAACCTCCGGCCTAATCACTGTCAGTCATGTTTCCTAGGGTTCAATGTCGTAGTCGTTTAATTATCGAGCTTTATACTCCCTCCGTTC
Source organism: Thinopyrum elongatum (assembly GCA_011799875.1). Lineage (NCBI taxonomy): Eukaryota > Viridiplantae > Streptophyta > Magnoliopsida > Poales > Poaceae > Thinopyrum > Thinopyrum elongatum. The sequence continues at coordinate 677,418,856 of CM022298.1, forward strand.
CATAATGTAGTGCCTATAGATTTTTTATAAAGTCAAACTTTACAAACTTTGACCAAGTTTATAGAGAAAACTATTTATATATACAATGTCAAATATATAAAATATGAAAATACATCTTACGATGAATCTAATAATATATGTTTGCCATTCTAAATGTAAATGTTTTTCTCCATAAACTTGGTCAAAGTTTGTAAGATTTGACTTTTTCAAAAATCTATAGGAACTATATTATGGAACGGAGGGAGTATAATAAAGTGAATAATGACAAAAAAAAGAGACCTTTGTTTTGCCTGAATGTTGTTTCATTCCCGTCGCGGCAAATCTCGAGCACTCGATATGTCCAACTTTCTAGCAGAAGTCATGCCGAAATTCACGGAAAATTTCGGCAGACCTATGCTAGAAAGTGCACATATAGAGTGCCTGAAATTTGCCAGAACGGAAATGAATCAACATTTCTGGCAAAACATAGGTCACACACAATCGGTTTCCCTGCAAATGACAATAAGCACTATGTGCTGAAGTAGTATTTCACTACCATCTGCCAACACTAGCAGAATGCAATAACTATGTGATGCAAGAACAAAGATATTCCCCAGAGCATCTCACAAGCAATGCAGCCACCAAGATCACCAAAATTTTATAATTTATACCACTACTATGTAAGAACCAAAGTCCGGCATTTCATTTTAACAACAACTCCAAATGGACTCCAATGGACATCATTTCATTTCATTTTATTTTAACTCCAAATACTCTAGCAACTCCAAATATGACTCCAATGGACAGCAATTGCATTTCATTTTAACAGCAAGCATTTCAACTCTCTAACAACCATTTTAACAGCCACATTACGAACACTCTAACAAGCACTCTAACAAGCATTTTAACAAGGACTCTAACAAGCATTGCCTAATAATATTTGTTGTGCTAACATATGAAGAGGGAGGGAAGAGGGGGTGGTGCACCTCGGGGTTGGGATCAGGGTCAGGGTCGCCGGGGCAGAGGGGGTTGAGGGTGTCCTAATCCTCCTCGTCGATCTGCGCCTAGCTTCAATCTGTAAAGAGACCAAATTTGGTCAGAGAGAGAGAGAGAGAGAGAGAGAGACTGCTTGGGGGAGGGGCGCTGACCGGTGGAGGGGACTGCTCGGGGGAGGGTGATACGTCTCCAACGTATCTATAATTTTGTATTGTTCCATTCTGTTATATTATTATTTTTGGATGTTTTACAATCATTTTATATCAACTTTATATCATTTTTTGGGACTAACCTATTGACATAGTGCCCAGTGCCAGTTGTTGTTTTCTGCTTGTTTTTCACTTCGCAGGAAATCAATACCAAACGGAGTCGAAACGCAGCGAAACTTTTTGGAGATTTTTTTTGGACCAGAAGACATCCAGTGGGCCAAAGAAGAACCAAAGATGGGGCCCGAGGTGAGCACAAGACACAAGGGCGCGCCTGGGCCCCCAGGCGCGCCCTGGTGGGTTGTGGCCATCTCGGAGACCTCCCGCGCCGCCTCTTTGCTCTATAAATACCCCAATATTCCAGAAACCCTAGGGGAGTCGACGAAAATCAATTCCAGCTGCCGCAAGTTCCAGAAACCACAGATCCAATCTAGACACCATCACGGAGGGGTTCATCATCCTCATTGGTGCCTCTCCGATGATGCGTGAGTAGTTCATTGTAGACCTACAGGTCCGTAGTTAGTAGCTAGATGGCTTTCTCTCTCTCGTTTGATTCTCAATACAATGGTCTCTTGGAGATCTATTTGATGTAACTCTTTTTGCGGTGTGTTTGTTGGGATCCAATGAACTTTGAGTTTATGATCAGATCTATGTTTTTATCCATGAAAGTTATTTGAGTCTTCTTTGATCTCTTATATGCATGATTGCTTATAGCCTCGTATTTCTTATCCGATATTTGGGTTTTGTTTGGCCAACTTGATCTACTTATCTTGCAATAGGAAGAGGTGCTTTGTGATGGGTTCGATCTTACGGTGCTTGATCCCAGTGACAGAAGGGGAACCGACACGTATGTATCGTTGCTATTAAGGATAACAAGATGGGGTCTATTTCTACATAAATAGATCTTGTCTACATCATGTCATCGTTCTTATTGCATTACTCCATTTTTCCATGAAATTAATACACTAGATGTATGCTGGATAGCGGTCGATGTGTGGAGTAGTAGTAGTAGATGCAGGCAGGAGTCGGTCTACTAATCTTGGACGTGATGCCTATATAATGATCATTGCCTAGATATCGTCATGAGTATTTGAAGTTCTATCAATTGCCCAACAGTAATTTGTTTACCCACCGTTTGTTATTTTTCTTGAGAGAAGCCACTAGTGAAACCTACGGCCCCCGGGTCACTTCTTTAATATATTTGCCTTCGAGATCTATTTTGCTATTCGCCCTTTTATTTATTTGCAACTTTTATTTTCAGATCTATTAATCCAAAAACCAAAAAATACCTCGCTGAATTTTATATGCTTTTATTTGCATCTTTCAATCTACTACAATTTTATCCCGTCAACTCGACAATTTCTGGCACCGTTACCCAAAAGGGATTGACAACCCCTTTAACACGTCGGGTTGCAAGTATTTGTTCTTTGTGTGCAGGAGCTGTTTACGTGGTGTTGCGTGGTTCTCCTACTGGTTCGATAACCTTGGTCTCATCACTAAGGGAAATACCTACCATTGTTGTGCTGCATCATCCCTTCCTCTTTGGGGAAATACCGACGTAGTTCAAGTAAACATCAAAAGGAATTTCTGGCGTCGTTGCCGGTGAGACATCATCAACATCAACCAGGTTCCTAATCACAAATCTCATCTCCTTGCAATTTACATTATTTGCCATTTGCCTCTCGTTTTCCTCTCCCCCACTTCACAAAAATTTGCTGTTTCATTTGCCCTCTTTTTCGTTCACCGTTTTCTCGTCAGATCTGTTTTTGAGTGCAATCTTGTTGCGTAGTCACAATGACTCAAGAGAACACCAAGTTGTGTGATTTCTCAAATAACAACAACAATGATTTTATTAGCACTCCGATTGCTCCTCCCACCACTAGCGCGGAGTCTTGTGATATTAATGCCGCTTTGTTGAATCTTGTTATGAAAGATCAATTTTCCGGTACTCCTAATGAGGATGCCATGTCCCATCTTAACACATTCGTGGATTTATGCGATATGCAAAAGAAAAAATATGTGGACAATGATATTGTGAAGTTGAAATTATTTCTGTTTTCTTTGCGAGATCGCGCAAAAATTTGGTTTTCTTCTTTGCCTCGCAATAGTATCGATTCTTGGAATAAGTGCAAAGATGCTTTTATCACTAAGTATTTTCCGCCCGCAAAAATTATTTCCCTTAGAACCCAGATTATGAATTTCAAGCAACTTGAGCATGAGCATGTTGCACAATCTTGGGAAAGGATGAAAATTATGCTAAGGAATTGCCCAACTCATGGGTTAAATCTTTGGATGATCATAGAAATTTTTTATGCGGGATTAAATTTTGTTTCTCGTTATCTTTTAGATTCCGCCGAGGGTGGTACTTTTATGGAAATTACTTTGGGTGAAGCCACCAAATTGCTTGATAATATTAAGGCAAATTATTCACAATGGCATACCGAAAGAGCTCCTACTAGTAATAAAGTTAATTCGGTTGAAGAAATTTCTTCTTTGAGTGAAAAAGTTGATGCTCTTATGAAATTGGTTGCTAATAAAAGTGCTCCTATTTATTTTAATGATATGCCTTTGTCTACTTTGATTGAGCAAAATAATGATGCCATAGATGTGAACTTTATTTTGCGAAACAATTTCAATAATAATGCTTATAGAGGTAATTTTAATCCTAGGCCTTTTCCTAGTAATTCCTCTAATAATTATGGTAATATCTATGGTAATCCTTCTTATAATAATAATTGGAACACCTCTGATCTTGAGAATAATATTAAAGAATTTATCAGTACTCAAAAAGTTTTCAATACTACATTAGAAGAAAAACTGAATAAGATTGATGATATGTCTAGAAGTATTGATAGAATTTCTCATGATGTAGAAAATCTCAAGATGAAATTTTTTGTGCCTAAGGTTGAGGAATCAATTAAAGCTTTATATGTTTCTATGGATGAAAGTAAGAAAAGAACCGCTATGCTTAGAGCTAAAAGAGAATTTTTAGAAAAAGCGTTTTCTAGAGATTGCTTTCATAAAAGTGATGAAGATCTTAAAATGATTGGTGCTTCTTCTATTGATTCCTCGTTTAGTAAAAAGATTGATGAAAAAGGGATTGGAGAAGAGTCAACTTTAGCTAGAAGGCGTCCCGATAATTTGGAGGGTGAAAATCTTGTTGAAAAATTTGATAAAAGTGGGTTTGAAGAGGTCAAGACTTTAACTAGTGATGTGCCCACTCTTTTGGATTACAAAGACTTTAATTATGATAGTTGCTCTTTGGTTGATTGTATTTCTTTGTTGCAATCCATGATAAATTCACCCCATGCTTATGAACAAAATAAAGCTTTTACTAAACATATTGCTGATGCTATGATGAAAGCTTTTGAAGAAAAGTTGGAATTAGAAGTTTCAATTCCTAGAAAATTATATGATGAATGGGAACCTACTATCAAAGTCAAGATTAAAAATTATGAGTGTTTTGCTTTATGTGACTTGGGTGCTAGTGTTTCTACAATTCCGAAATCTTTATGTGATGTGCTTGGTTTTACCGATATTGAAGAATGCTCTTTAAATTTGCACTTCGCGGATTCTACTATTAAAAAGCCTATGGGAAGAATTAATGATGTTCTTATTCTTGCAAATAGGAATTATGTGCCCATAGATTTTATTGTTCTTGATATTGATTGCAATCTGTCTTGTCCAATTATAATTGGTAGACCATTTTTACGTACTATTGGTGCCGTGATTGATATGAAAGAAGGCAATATTAAATTTCAATTTCCACTAAGGAAGGGCATGGAACACTTCCCTAGAACTAGAATTAAGCCACCATATGAATCAATCATGAGGGCGTCTTACGGATCTCGAAACAAAGATGACAATACTTAGATCCTTTGCTTTATGCCTAGCTAGGGGCGTAAAACGATAGCGCTCGTTGGGAGGCAACCCAACTTGTATCTTTTTACTTTTTGGTTTTCTTGCTTTTTTAAATAAAATACCCAATTATGCCTCTGATTATATGTAATTTTTTGGTTTAAATTAGTGTTTGTGCCAAGCAAAGCCTTTGGGATGATTTGGGTGATAGTTGATTTGATCTTGCTGCAAAACAGAAACTTTTGCACTCAGGAAAACAATTCTTCTTTTTAAATAAACAAATTTGATTTGATTCTATTTGCAGAAGATTAATAAACAAATTTATCAGGTTCTCCTAATCTTTCGGAATTTTTGGAGTTACAGAAGTATTCGAAGTTTTCAGATTTCTATAGACTGTTCTGTTTTTTGACAGATTCTGTTTTCTTTGCGTTGTGTGCTTGTTTTGATGATTCTATGGTTTTCTTTGAAGAGTTTTTGCCATAGAAAATTCAGAATACAGTACATATAATGCAAAAATAAAATATGAATGGGTTTGCAACAGCACTTATAGTAGTGATTTTCTTTCTTATACTAACGGATCTCACGAAGGTTTTGTTGAGTTTTGTGTGATTGAAGTTTTCAAGTTTTGGGTGAGATTACGATGGATGAAGGAATAAGTATTAGCAAAAGGCTAAGCTTGGGGATGCCCGAGGCACCCCAAGATAATATTCAAGAAGTATCAAGCCACTAAGCTTGGGGATGCCCCCGAGTGGCATCCCCTCTTTCTTCTAATGACCATCGGTATTTTACTAGGAGCTATATTTTTATTCGTCACATATTATGAGTTTTGCTTGGAGCGTCTTGTATGATATGAGTCTTTGCTTGTTTTGCTTTTTATTTTAAGTCTTGAATCCTTGCTGGATACACCTTTTTGGGAGTGCCAAAAATTATGCTATGCTTGCTCCTATGCTTCACTTAAATTTTTATGAGCTATGGAATTGCTCTAGTGCTTCACTTATATCTTTTTTGAGCACGGTGTGCTTTGTTATTTTTGAAGAAATTCTCTCATGCTTCACTTAGATTTATTTGAGAGTTAGTAATTTTTTTTTTAGAAATTCTCTCTTGCTTCACTTAGATTATTTTGAGAGAAAGAAATATTATGCTCATGTTCTTCACTTATATTTGTTTGAGCTTATTAAAAGCAACATATGAAACTAGTCCCAAAGTGATAGATATCCAAGAAGGATATAATAAAAAAATTCATGAAGATCATTGGACAAAATAAACTTGATTCTTAGTAATAGTTTTGAGATATGATGATAGTGATATGTGAGTCATGTTGATGAGTAATTATGCTTTAGCAAGAATATTGGTGTTAAGGTTTGTGATTCCCTATGCAAGCACGAAAGTCAATAGTTATGCAATGAAATTATATCCTACTTGTGGTGCATTATTCGGTGTTAATTATACTTAATGCTTGCTTGCGAGATTTTTCGTTTCTTGGTTGGACGCTTCTCAATCTTTTTGCTAGCCTTCATTTGCACTAAGTATGATCACTACTTGTGCATCCAAAACCCTTTAAACCAGTTTTGCCATATGAGTCCACTATACCTACCTATATGCAGTATTTCCATGCCATTCTAAGCAAATTTGTATGTGCCATCTCTAATTTTCAAAATAAATTTCTCTTTTGTGTGCTCGTACCGCTCGCGAGGCGGTGAGTGGTGGCCGATATTTTTCCATGCTAGATGTGTTATTCTCACGATGAGTGTTTATTCACTTGTCATTGCACGAGAGTACGGCAAAGGTATTAGGGATGCCCAGTCCCGAAATGAAAAATGAATTTTCTTTATGTTGTCAAATAATAAATTCCTTGGAAAGTGTTGGTATGGAGGGCACCCGTGGATACAGTTAGCCATGGAAAGTGAAAGTATGGTGGAAAAAGGAAGAAACTTTAATTTCTGTTTGGGAACCACCTATGATATATCTAGCATGGAAAGTATTGGAAACTGTAAGTCATGTTCATTGGTGGGAAAAGTATGCCTCTCAAAATGTTTTTATCTCTCAATTTAAGCTTTGAGCTCTGGCACCTCTACAAATCCCTACTTCCCTCCGCGAAGGGCCTTTCTTTTACTTTATGCAATTTTTATTTTTACTTGAGTCTCCATCTTCTCTTATAAAGCACCAACTAAGGGGCACTATGATCATACTTGAGCATTGGGTGTAGCTAATATTCGAGTGTGTTTCATGAATGGATCAATGATTGAGCATAATAGGCTAGGGATAACTTGCTTTAGTGTTGATATTTTGAAAGATGGTTGCTTGTTGATATGCTTGAGTATTAAAGTCCTCATGTCAAAACTAGACTATTGCTTTGAACCATATAAAAGTCCAAATGTCCGTGCTACAAAGAAAAGAATATGTGATGAACATGTTAGGCAACATTCCACATCAAAAATTCTGTTTTTTTTCATTTACCTACTCGAGGACGAGTAGGAATTAAGCTTGGGGATGCTGATACGTCTCGAACGTATCTGTAATTTTTTATTGTTCCATGCTGTTATATTATCATTTTTGGATGTTTTACAATCATTTTATATCAACTTTATATCATTTTTTGGGACTAACCTATTGACATAGTGCCTAGTGCCGGTTGCTGTTTTCTGCTTGTTTTTTACTTCGCTGGAAATCAATACCAAACGGAGTCCAAACGCAGCGAAACTTTATGGAGATTTTTTTTGGACCAGAAGACATCCAGCGGGGCAAAGAAGTACCGAAGAGGGCGCCTGAGGTGAGCACAAGACACCAGGGCGCGCCTGGGCCCCCAGGCGCGCCCTGGTGGGTTGTGCCCATCTCGGAGACCTCTCGCACCGCCTCTTTGCTCTCTAAATACCCCAATATTCCAGAAACCCTAGGGGAGTCGACGAAAATCAATTCCAGCCGCCGCAAGTTCCAGAAACCACAGATCCAATCTAGACACCATCACGGAGGGGTTCATCATCCTCATTGGTGCCTCTCCGATGATGCGTGAGTAGTTCATTGTAGACCTACGGGTCCGTAGTTAGTAGCTAGATGGCATTCTCTCTCTCGTTTGATTCTCAATACAATGGTCTCTTGGAGATCTATTTGATGTAACTCTTTTTGTGGTGTGTTTGTTGGGATCCGATGAACTTTGAGTTTATGATCAGATCTATGTTTTTATCCATGAAAGTTATTTGAGTCTTCTTCGATCTCTTATATGCATGATTGCTTATAGCCTTGTATTTCTTCTCCGATATTTGGGTTTTCTTTGGCCAACTTGATCTATTTATCTTGCAATGGGAAGAGGTGCTTTGTGATGGGTTCGATCTTATGGTGCTTGATCCCAGTGACAGAAGGGGAACCGACACGTATGTATCATTGCTATTAAGGATAACAAGATGGGGTATATTTCTACATAAATAGATCTTGTCTACATCATGTCATCGTTCTTATTGCATTACTCTGTTTTTCCATGAACTTAATACACTAGATGCATCCTGGATAGCGGTCGATGTGTGGAGTAGTACTAGTAGTAGATGCAGGCAGGAGTCGGTCTACTAATCTTGGACATGATGCCTATATAATGATTATTGCCTGGATATCGTCATGAGTATTTGAAGTTCTATCAATTGGCCAACAGTAATTTGTTTACCCACCATTTGCTATTTTTCTCGAGAGAAGCCACTAGTGAAACCTACGGCCCCCGGGTCTCTTCTTTAATATATTTGCCTTCGAGCTCTATTTTGCTATTTGCCGTTTTATTTATTTGCAACTTTTATTTTCAGATCTATTAATCCCAAAACCCAAAAATACCTCGCTGAATTTTATTTGCTTTTATTTGCATCTTTCAATCTACTACAATTTTATCCGGCCAACTCGACAATTTCTGGCACCGTTACCCGAAAGGAATTGACAACCCCTTTAACACGTCGGGTTGCAAGTATTTGTTCTTTGTGTGCAGGAGCTGTTTACGTGGTGTTGCGTGGTTCTCCTACTGGTTCGATAACCTTGGTCTCATCACTGAGGGAAATACCTATCGTTGTTGTCACTACTGCAGGATGGTCCAAACGCGACAGTCGAATCAGAGTCCCTTCGACGAAACTGTGTGGGATGCATCAATCACAAACGATGATGTAATAAAACCATCAAAAAATATGCAAAACGTTTGCGATGGCGGTGACATCAAACACGGTTCATATTGGAGTTACGTGTGCGATGAGTGGCAAATGGTTAATTCAGAAGAACTGTTTGCGATGATGCAGAACAACAGAAACGGGCAGCCAGATAAGGGCGTGTGCGATATACAGCATACAGTTCACTACGATGAACTGTGTGTGATTAGGCAACACAATAGAAATGGTTCAACTGAACAAGATGTGTGTGATACGCGGCAGACAGGTCCGTAAGAAGAAATGTGTGCGATGACAAATAATAACACAGTCGATTGCTGCTAATAAGCCGTGTGATTTGCTCTGTCTACAGAAGAATTACATAAGTGACTATACAGATAATTCACACACACCTCAATAAACAATTGTATGCATTCTAAACTAGGAGAAACGACCGTCTAGTCATCTACTTCTTGTGATGCTCCCACCACTGCTCTGTGGCTTGATCCCTCGTCTGGGGCAGGAAGAAGACACTCCATCATGTCAACGAATCCAACTGTATAATCTTTGGCGACATGCATTCATATTTTATTAGTTAAATCCTACTTATAAACCAGGTCGGGGGTATAGTTGGTAATTAAATTGCAAACGTTTTTTTTTATTAACCGTATGTGTACATGGCCTTTCGTCCTCCTCTCGCACGTCTTGTCACCCCGCTGCCGCAGACGGCTTACAGTGCAAGCTTGCGCAGCACGCGGGGGCGTTCTTTTGGCCAAACGGTGGCGCCAATGAATCGTCGGTGAGCCCGTTCCCGCGCAACCTCGCAGGTTCCCGCGCAAGCTTCCCACCGGACTCGGTGAAATCCCCCAAAATCCCAATGCTTACCGGCCTGCTATATAAACCCTCATGACCGGCGACTCCTGCATCGCATTTTCCCCTCCCTCCCTGTAGCTTATCTCGTCTGCTTCTCCCACAATCGCCAAAGGCACCGGTCCGTCGTCGTCGCTCAGCCACTCCGCCGTCATCAGAGGACAGCTCCAGCTAGGAGGCTACACAGCGGTGGCGGCGCAGTCCCCGGCGTAGTGTAGTGCGTGTGGCGTCCCTGTTGGGTGTGCGCGGAACACCCACCACACGCTCCGCCGCCGCTGCCCGTCGGCAGCTGTTGCCGGCCGCCGTTGCCGCCACACCATCGTTGAAAGCCTGGGCCATCGCCCGCTCCGCCGCCGCGGCCCGAAGGAGGGAGGTGGCCGTCGTGGCCGCCACCCCACTGCCGGCCACCGTGGCCATCACCCACTCTGCCACCGCGGCCCGAAGGCGGGAGGTGGTGGTCGTGGCCGCCACCCCATCGTTGGTCGCCGTGGCCGCCAGCCCACCGTCGACTGCCGGGGTCAACACCCGCTCCGCCACCGCCGCCCGAAGGCGGAAGGCGGGAGGCGGAGGTGGATGCCCGCACATGCTTCAGCGACCTTGTGCGCTACACCGAGTTCCTGCGGGAGGAGGAGAAGCGCCTCGTCGAGCACGCAAAGAGCCTTACCACCACCATGGCCGCGGCACACGCTGCCTCAGAGGCGAGGAATCAGGAGATCTACAAGGAGAACCACCGCTTCGAGAGGGGTCGTCTGGAGCGGCAGAGGGCGTTCGAGGTGAGCGTCGCTGAAGGTGCAGCAGCAGCAGGCACCGTATTGCAGTTGTCCAGCTCGTCAGTAGGCTCCTCCTCCTCTGCCTCTTACTGAGCGCGCTCGGCAGAGGAGAGGCTGCCGGAAGTAGTACAAAGCCCCTCCGTAGTAGTAGTATTTAGGGGCTATTTTGTTCAGTTCATCTGACTATAGATGTGGTGGAACTGTACAACGTACTTAAAATTAGCTAGTATATAAAGTAGAACTAGCTATTTCAGTACATGGTCGGCAACAATTGGTGAAAACTTTGGTCGGTTCAGCTGTCGAGTTGAACTGTTTGTATAAAGAACAACTGCTTAATCTATGAATGAAATCTATGCTTAATTACTGAATTGTAGTTGCAAAAATTAGATACTGCTAGTGATTTTTAGCTTCATATTTTGACAAATCGCAGTGTTACAAGGTTGACATATGGCAATGTTACTAGATCAACAAATGTCAATCTTTCCAGTTTGACAAATGGCAACATACCCAATATGACAGATGCAAATCTTACCAAATTGTTTGTAAGTGGTTGCACACGGGTCATCCAAAAGAACCGTTTGCGTTGAAGAGATGCACAAATCCTGCTCTCACTTTGCATACGTGTGTTCTATCTAAAACGTTTGCGATCAAGAGCTGCACAAATCCTGCTCGGAACATTTTCCCTTGGCCTCCTGGGGAAGCTGTCAGTTTGCATACGGGTGTTCTAACTAAACCGTTTGCGATGAGTGTTTTATATTTAAAAACAATTGACGTTTTTTTCAAAAGAAAATCATTTGATAAGTCTGTACATTAAGAGAGAAAAATGCAAGTTTGCTCAAACCATATCTTTCATTCAGTCATACTGCGAATTTATATTCATATGATCGAGATAAAGTATTAAACCCAAGAAAAAAAAACTATTTGCAGCGGCGGCGGAGGCGGCGTGCCGCACCGTCGTTGTCGTTGTCGTCCTCCAGGACGCCGTTGTTGAAGTCTTCAATGCAGCACAAAATGTTCTTCACTTGTAAATCAAACATCATGTCGTCGCGCGATCGGCGAGCGGGGCGCGGGAGGACGGCACCTGGTGGCGCTAAGAGGTAGCGGTCGACGGCGGCATCCCATGCCGCTGAGGGGGGCGCACGCAAGGGCACGGGCGCGGCGGGTGCAGCCAAACACACGGGGACCGGCGCCGCGGTGGTTGGAGGGGCGCGCACGGGCATGGGCACGGGCGCTGGCGCTGGCATGTACACGAGCTCGCGCGGGTCCGCGGAGACCTCGCTGACGCCCGTGGCTTCCAGCTCAACGATAGTGCTCGGCGACCATCCTGTCAATGCTACGGGGATGGTCGCTGGCATGGGCGCAGGGATGGGAGCTAGGACGGGAGCGGGGGCAGCAACCGCCGCGGCCAGCTCGTTCTGGGCCATGTCCATGAGGCCCCATTCCTCCTTATTTTCTATCTCCTCCGGCTCGGAGTCGACTTCACCAAACTTGAAGACTAGTGGCAGATGATCCTTCTGCGCCATGGCGTTGGTGGAGGTCTGCGGGAGGGAGGGGAGTGGGAGGCGAACAGTAAGGCCGCCCGTATTAAGCAGCGGCTCGGGCACCATTAATGGAGAGGAAGGCGGGCAGCCATGGAAGTCAAAGGGATCGCTTCCTAGTCAAGGAGTTGTCCGCACGGCACCTCCTATAGCCATTAAAACAAAGACACGTGGTGTCACGTGAATGGTTAACATAACGCACACGGTTTAAATTATACAAATGTTTGCGATGTTAGAGTAGCAGCTATTTGTTTCAAAATGCCTTTGTTGGCTGTTATTCGAGTGCGCCTTCTCTCAAAATGGACACGAAAAATACCACAGCAAGTCGGGTGCCATTCCATGATAGCATGCCAAGTTTCATGAATTTCACACGAGTTTTGGATTTGCTAGAATTTTAAAACAAAGTATCTCAACGTTTTTGCCGGCAATCAACGGTGCCCTGGTGTTTGAAATTCATTCCCATTTCTTGCATGGGACCTAAGCATGCACCCAAGGACAAAGATTTGATTTTTCAACCAATTTATATGCACTGGAGCATGTGCATGTAGTTCAAATTTGAATTATGCACATAAAATGCCTAGAAAACCCAGTTAATGTATAAAAATGTCCAAACGAACCCCAAAAAATTCCAAAATTTAACACAATACTCCTGTTGTTCTATGTTGACACTAGAAATTTTTTGAAAGCAATAAGAGGCAGCGGATATCGTTTCGTCCCCAAAGGTGGCAGGTTCCCTACCGAAACCATCAGGCTTTTGTGAGAAGCTCTGGTTTGTGAGAAACTTATACCCAAACCTGCCCCAAGTGGGACAAAAAATTTACCACGGCATGTTGATGCCGCTCCATGATAGCATACCAAGTTTCATGAATTTCAGACGGGTTTTGGATTTACTAGAATTTAAAAACCAGGTATCTCAATGTTTGCGGCCGAGTGACGGTGGCAGGATGTTTGATATTCATTCCCATTTCTTGCATGGGACCTAAGCATGCAACCAAGGACACATATTTGAATTTTCAACCAATTTATATGCATTAGAGCATGTGCCTATAGTTCAAATTTGAATGATGCACATGAATGCATAGAAAACTCAGTTAATGTATAAAAATGTCAAAGCGAACCCCGAAAAATCCCAAAAATTGACACAACACTCGTGTTGTTCTATGTTGACACGAGAAACATTTTGAAAGTAAGAAGAGCCAACAGATATCGTTTCGTCGCCCAAGGTGGCACGTACCCTACCGAAACCACCAGGCTTGTTGTGAGAGAAGCTCTGGTTTGCGAGAAGCTTATACTCACACCTGCCCCAAATGGGACAATATTTTTACAATGGCATGTCGTTGCCGTTCCATGATATCATGTCAAGTTTCATGAATTTCATACGAGTTTTCGATTTACTAGAATTTTAAAACCATGTATCTCCATGTTAGCGGCCTAGCGACAGTGTCAAGGTGTTTGACATTTGTTCCCATTTCTTGCATGTGACCTAATCTTGCAGCCAAGGACAAACATTTGATTTTGCAACCCGTTTATATGCATTAGAGCATGTGCATGTAGTTCAAATTTGAATTATGCACATAAATGCATTGAAAACTCAATTAATGCATAAAAATGTCCAAACGAACCCCGAAAAATCCCAAAAATTGACACAACACTCCTGTTGTTCTATGTTGACATGAGAAAAATTTTGAAAGCAATAAGAGGCAATGGATATCGTTTCGTCCCCAAAGGTGGGACATTCCCTACCGAAACCATCAGGCTTGTTGTGAGAAGCTCTGGTTTGTGAGAAGCATATCCCCAAACCTGCCCCAAATGGGACAAAAAATTTACCAAGGCATGTTGATGCCGCTCCATGATAGCATGCCAAGTTTCATGAATTTCAGACAAGCTTTGGATTTACTAGAATTTAAAAACCAGGTATCTCAATGTTTGCGGCCGAGTGACGGTGGCAGGGCGTTTAACATTCATTCCCATTTCTTGCATGGGACCTAAGCATGCAACCAAGGACACATATTTGAATTTTCAACCAATTTATATGCATTAGAGCATGTGCCTGTAGTTCAAATTTGAATTGTGCACATGAATGCATAGAAAACTTAGTTAATGTATAAAAATGTCCAAGCGAACCCCGAAAAATCCCAAAAATTGACACAACACTCGTGTTGTTCTATGTTGACACGAGAAACATTTTGAAAGTAAGAAGAGGCAACAGATATCTTTTCGTCCCCCAAGGTGGCACGTACCCTACCGAAACCATCAGGCTTGTTGTGAGAGAAGCTCTGGTTTGCGAGAAGCTTATACCCACACCTGCCCCAAATGGGACAATATTTTTACCACGGCATGTCGCTGCCGTTCCATGATATCATGTCAAGTTTCATGAATTTCAGACGAGTTTTCGATTTACTAGAATTTTAAAACCATGTATCTCAATGTTAGCGGCCGAGCGACAGTGTCAATGTGTTTGACATTCATTCTCATTTCTTGCATGTGACCTAATCTTGCAACCAAGGACAAACATTTGATTTTGCAACCTGTTTTTATGGACTGGAGCATGTGCATGTAGTTCAATTTTGAATTATGCACATAAATGCCTAGAAAACTCAATTAACGTATAAAAATGTCCAAACGATCCCCGAAAAAATCCAAAATTTAACACGACACTCCTGTTGTTCTATGTTGACACCAGGAAAAAAATTGAAAGGAAGAAGAGGCGACGAATATCGTTTTGTCCACAAAGGTGACACGTTTCCCTAACGGAACCATGAGGCTTCTTGTGAGAAGCTCTGGTTTGTGAGAATCTTATACCACAACTTGCCCCAAATGGGACAATATTTTTTACCCCAGCATGTTGATGCCATTCCATGATAGCATGCCAAGGTTCATGAATTTCAGACGGGTTTTGGATTTACTAGAATTACAAAAGCAAGTACCTCAACATTTGCCGGAGAGCCACGGCACCGTGGTGTTCGAAATTCATCCCCATTTCTTGCATGGGACATAAGCATAAACCCATGGACACATATTTGATTTTACAACCCATGTTGGTGCACCGGAGCATGTAAATGTGCTTTATTTTGAATTGTACACCTGAAATGGCTAGAAAACCAATTTAATGTATAAAATTTCCAAACGAACCCTGAATAATTCCAATTTTTTTACGACACACATATAGTTGCATGTTCACTGCAGATAAAAGGTCTAGCAATTCAAACACCGTCCATTGCCGCTGTGACCCCATTATGTAATTCAAATCAAGATGAAAAAACAAGTAGATCCCACACAGTTTATTATCACCAACCGTGTGAGACGCAGTACAAAATATCCTGGAGCACCGTTGGTGTATAGTACGCCTATGGCTTACACGAGAAGGTGTGTCGGCTACAGTCCACAGCCGGCGTGTCAAGCACACTAGCTCGCTCCCCAAATATCATTTCACTGTTCAATCGTCGCCGGTCAAAGATGGGGACGTGGACCCACATCGTCAGGGCAACTTCGGCGGCCCACTCACATATCGTACATAGTTCTGAATAAGGGACCGTGTCTGATGACACTTTGCGCGCCAGTTTTTTCGCTGAACCGATTCAAAATTTTCGGCTTCCGCGGAAATATCTACCTCCCCGCCCCCTCCCCCTTACCAAATGCCACATTTCCCCTGTTTCCGCCTTCCTTTCCAAGTTGAAACCTTCACTCCTTGCTTGCAGCGCCGCCTCCTCGCCGGCGACCCTCCTTCACACTGCTCGGACTTGTCTATCCAGGCAGGTAATCCACACACGACCCCCATCCTCCTCCTCCTTCCACATCCCACATGCCTCGACCGCCGGTGCGACACTTTCCATCCATATCACCGACCCCTCCACCAAATAAGCGCCGCCCTAAGCCATGGTGCACGCAGTATAGCCAGGAGCTCAAGGAGCATTTGGCAGCGGAGAAGCAAATCGCGGCCGCACGCGCGGATGAGGTCGCGATGGCTGCCATTGGTGCCGACCCCCAGATCTTGGAGGAGCACCTTGCCATTTGCTAGCTATGCCGGTTAAGCATGCTCGGTTTACCTGTTGCGTGTGTTGCTCCTGCCTTTCCTTAACAAATTCTAGTGAATTGTGCTATCTAATTTTACCATGCAATCTGTTGCTCTAGTGTATATGTTCTATATGTCGTGCAGTGTGTTACTCACTTATTAACTGTTTGGTTAATTAGTTGTCGTCTTCAGTTAACTGTTTGGTTCAATTCTGCAAATGTGATGTTCAATTTCAGGCTGCAATTTTGTATTGTCTTCCATGTGAGAAATAAATTGAATTTATCTTTACAAAATACATGAGAAACGAATACAATTGCTATATTTCCAAGTTGTCAAGCATGCTTGGTTTGGTTATACATTGTGCAATGTGGTGCTCAGTTAACGTTTAGTTCATTTGTGTTGTGGTGTTTAGTTAACTGTTTGGTTCAATTCTGCAATGCGATGTTCAATAGTTGTGGGTGCATTCGGTTATTGTATACCATGTGAGAAGTAAATCGAATTTTGCTGTACTAAATACCTGAGAAACAAATACAATTTCTATATTTCCAAGTTGTTAAGCATGCTTGGTTTGGTTAACTGTCTGATCTTCTATTAGGAGTATGTTATATTGTGCAATGTGGTGCTCAATTAACATTTGGTTCATTTGTTGTGGTGTTTAGTTAACTGTTTGGTTCAATTCTGCAATGCGATGTTCAATTGTTGTGGGTGCATTCTGTTATTGTATACCATGTGAGGAATAAATTGAATTTGGCTTTAGTAAATACATGAGAAACAAATACAATTGCTATATTTCCAAGTTGTTAAGCATGCTTGGTTTGGTTAACTGTCTGATCTTCTATTAGGAGTATGTTATATTGTGCAATGTGGTGCTCAGTTAATGTTTGGTTCATTTGTTGTGGTGTTTAGTTAACTGCTTGGTTCAATTCTGCAATGCGATGTCCAATTGTCGTGGGTAGAATTTTGTATTGTTGTGCATGTGAGGAATAAATCGAATTTGGCTGCACTTAATACATGAGAAACATATACAATTGCTATATTTCCTAGTTCTTAATCATGCTTTGTTTGGATAAATGGGTTTTCCATGTGGCTTGAATTAATCTAATGAATCTGCAATGTGCTTATTTTTCATCAACATATTTTACTGATAGCATGCGAACCCTTACTTAACCTGATGACTAACTACCTTATATGTGTTGCAGGGAAACAATGGGAAGCACTCAGGTTTACAATCGAGGTTAGCATGTGCATGGTCCATTGTCTAATAGCACATTATTGTGCAATTGAAGGAACCATTCTAATATTTAGGTTTTTAACAATTTGGTCTTGCACATGTAGGTCCTGCTGTCAGAGGTTTTGACCCACTGTTCGACCCTTTTTGCATATGGAGAAATGAGTTGTCCATGAATATCAATCAAGTCAAGAAACTTAGAAAGATTGTTAGGATAAAGAAATTAGCGACAAAAAACAATAAGATCTTTGTCTGCACAATGAAGAATACATTAGTTCACTACAAGATGGTACTAACTATTATACCTTGCCTTTTTTTATTCCTTTGCCCCATTTCCAATATAGAGAAGATATTTATGCACATCCTTGTTTTCAGGCCTTTCCAAAGCAGTTCACTGATGATTACCTATGAAACCACCTCTATGGTCAGGAGGTGAGGAAGATTTTCATACAACACCCACGGTTCAATATTGAAGTGCTCCTGAAGAGGACGAAGGACAGACGGTCAATCATCCACAGGCACTGGTCTAAAGTTGCAAAGACCTTCAACATGAATGAAGGCTCAATATTCGCCTTCCGCTTCAGCAGTTTTCCAGATGAGATGCATTTGTCTATGTACCGTCTATGATGCTAATTTCGAAAGGTTCTACATGTTGCATGTGAAACTTGGTGCTGGTGCAGTTGTGTAATGGGGTAGTTGAGTGCTGAAGCTATATCATGTTGTACTCTGATGTATTTCAATTATGAAATCCTGCTTCCTTAATATGGAAATGAAATATATTATGTCTTAATATGAATGTCAATTAGATTAATAAATGGATTATTAATAATAGGGCAATTAGCCTGCTAATGGCGAATTAGCCTGCTAATTGGGTTTTGCTATTGCAAACGGTTATTGAGAAAATACCGTGGGCAATGACCTCAGGCAACGCACACAGTTTCTAGGAATAAACCGTGTTGGATCAATGAACAATCACACACGACCTTCTCTTGAAAACTGTTTGCATTAGGCCACCTTGCGCAAACGTTTACCACAAAAAAACTGTGTGTGATGGACAGCCTTTGCCACACAGTTTCTTCTACGCACCGTGTGTGATGCATTCAATAACGCAAACGATAAAATTGTTAATATCGTGTGTGATGTACCTGCGAACGGAAACGTTTTCCTTGGAGCGACTGTGTGGGATGTATATACGAACGGAAACATTTAGCGTGGACTGACTGTGTGGGATGTACTTATGACCGGAAACGATTTCGCCCGTATAATTGTATTTTTTTTAGCACTACTGTACGTATAACCGCATTAGATCGCTCGCCGGTCGCACACGACCTCATTTTGCCGAGCGTGTGTGCCAGGAGGGCATATCCCCGACGGTTTCTGGGTCGTGTGGAAAGGACCCCACTATCGCCCACACTCACTTGGTGACGGTTCCAAATGCCGTCATGGAAAGTGGTTAAAAACTGTTTGTATAGCACCTCGCTGTACCAGTGTGTGCTGCATCATCCCTTCCTCTTTGGGGAAATAGCGACATAGTTCAAGCAAACATCAGAGAGGAGCTGGCTGGTGGAGGGGACTGCTCGGGAAAGGGGCGGCACGGGGGGAGGGGCCGGGCCAGGGGGTGGACCTAGGGGCAGGGGGCGGCACGTGGGGAGGGAGTGTCGGGGCGGCCAGTGGCCGGCGTCGGAGTCGGGTGTGGCGCGCGTCGACGGCGGTGTGGGTGGGTGCGGCGTCGGCAGTGGCATGGGAGCTCAGAGAAAGGGGATCGACAGAGGAAGAGTGAGAGAGAGGAAAGAGATAGAGGTGTGGCTCGACCGGTGCTGTATGGAACTTAGCTATAGCGTGGCATGGCAAAACGTGCTATAGCTAAGTTAGCTATAGCGCTGCCCAGCACAAACAGTGCTACTGCTAACTTTTTTTTAAAGTATGTGGCCAGTTAGCTGTAGCGCTTGTTCCCCAGAAAAGCGCTACTGATCATTTTTCTTTTTCTTTTTCTTTTTCTTTCATTTCATTTTCCACAACTCCTTTCTTTTTCATTTCCTTTCATTTTCATTTTTCTTTTTCTTATCTTTCATTTGCATTTGTACAATTTTTGTATAGCAGGGGTATATATAGCTCTAGCTAGCTAGGGTTTAATTAATTTTGTCTGTTGGAGCAATAACACCGTTTACCCTCCGGATAATAATTAGTGTATAATATATATTACATCATTTGACCGCTAACGACGGTATACAAAATAGATACACACAAATTATGTTAATTAGTTCGTCAGCTTGGGCGACGACGATGCTTCAGACTGATCTTCTTCCCTCTTTTGTTCGTTGTGGAATAATTGAGCCCATGGTCGTGACTTTTCCTTTTCCAGGGATTACGATCTTTCGTAGGTAATGTAGTCTTCATTCTTCATTTGACGTATGTTTTATCATCATCAGCATCATCTTCCCTCATCGGATCACCATACTGGTGTCGGGGATATCGTGCGACATATGCCAGGGGGTGGCTTATCATGGATGGGGACAAGAGTATGTCGCCGGGCTCTAGAAGCGGGAGTGAGCGAGACCGCATACGCCTGTGAATCTTACCCAGGTTCGGGGCTCTCCTCGGAGATAACACCCCTAGTCCTGCTCTGCGGGGTCTCCGCATGATGACTATGATCAACAAGGTAGCTACAAGCTTGCTCCTTGAGCTGTTTCGTCTAGAGGAGGGAGAAGGGCAAGGCTAGCTCTACTCCTCGCTCTACGTGTGTGTGTGAATGGCGTGGGTGCTGAACCCTTTGCATGGGTGAGCATGAGGGTTTTATATAGGCCTACCCCCCAGGGATATAATGGTAATCTGGCTGGGTGTAGGACCCGGCCGTCAGCGTCTCTGGCTGCTGGCTTCACCGCCGACCGCTGGGGCCCGCCGCCTGGTGGGCCATGTTGACTGTTTTATGCTGTAGCCTCGCCCTTGACGACGAAGGCTTGATCGAGGGGAGCGTGGTTACAGTCCCGCTGCCTGACGGGTACACGTTGTAGCCATACCCCGTCTCGTCTGGTTAATGGTGCACAGACTCCAAGGGGGAGGAGGGCCGCCTGCTAGGAGTCGGCCCTCCCTTGTTGCCGCCTGCCGAAGGTTTGCCGCCTTCTGGTGGCTCGCGGACAGGTAGGGCCCGCCGCCTATGGGCCGTACCGACCGCCCATCGTGGGAGCGTGGCTCCCTCTGGAGCTAATGGCGTCACAGACTGTGAGGCAATAGTGCCGTGCTGGGCGGGGGGTGTCCGCCCAGTACACAGCTCTGTGGTCACGTCCCATCCTGGATTCGAGGGTGGTAGGCTGCACTGCAGCCATGCCTTGTCTTGTCGTGGTGATGTGGTGCTGACTTCGAGGGGACAAGGGGCCGTCTGCCAGGAGTCGGCTCCCTCGCGGCCGCCTTCCATGGTCCTGCCGCCTTCTAGGATCCGGTCACTTGGACCAGCCGGCCCAAGAAGGCGGTCATGCTTCCGGAAGGTGTGAGGGGCGCAGCCAGCCCCGATGTCTCAAAATACCATGGGGGACTGATGTGGCTACCCGTGGTCATTTACTCCGACAACTGGTCATAGTCTTCCTCGTTGGCGACTCCATCCATTCCGACGATGCTCCTTTTGCCTCTCCTCACGACAACACGGCTGGGATTGCTCGGGTCGGTTATGAAGAAACATTGTGTCACATGTTTAGCGTATACCCATGGCTCATTTTTGGAGGTGGCGTTGACAGTACCGCTATCGGAGTCGGGTATACACATGGTAGTGAAATGTCGGTTTCTCTTTGTACGTTCTTAGCCCATCTGACCAGGAACATCGTCGCGCTATGCAA
This sequence comes from Thinopyrum elongatum, assembly GCA_011799875.1. NCBI lineage: Eukaryota > Viridiplantae > Streptophyta > Magnoliopsida > Poales > Poaceae > Thinopyrum > Thinopyrum elongatum. The sequence continues at coordinate 677,440,249 of CM022298.1, forward strand.
TCCAGAGTAGTTAAGCTCTCAGATCTCTTCGATCCTTCCATAATATCTTTCAATTATGTTCCCGGTCATGGCTTCCATCGTCACCCCTGAGTTCTGGTTATCACTATTTATATCTTTGTCCTCTGTGTAGAACGTGTATCCGTTGATATCGTATGCTTGATAAGTCGCGAGGTTGGTCGACGGGCCATGTGCTAAGGCGTATATGAGCGTTCCGTCCAGATAGCCCTCTTCCGGGGGATTAGCCAGAACTCACTCTTTGAACCAACGCAAGAAAGTGGAGTTGTGCTCTCTAATAACTTCAGCGTCCGTCCTGTGCACCCCACGGTCACGGTAGTTCTTTGCGATGGTCTCTTTGTGCAGTGTCACGAAATCTTCTAGCACATCTAGGTATTGTAGCACTACTAAGTTTGCCCTGTCAAAGTCGTTTTGTCGGCCCAAGCGGACCACATTCACATCCCTATGACCGTTGGTGTGACCTTCGCCTTCGAGCCTTCCACAGTGCTTGTTGACGGGCAAACCAACAACAGGGTCTCCGGTGCCTAGATAACTCTCATAGAAAGAGATGCACTCTTTGGTCAGATATCCCTGGGCTATGCTTCCATCCGGACGGGACATGTTACGAACGAATCCTTTGATGACCCCATTCATCCTCTCGAACGGGATCATGCTGTGCAGGAATGTCGGCCCTAGGTCGATGATGTCGTCCACGATGTGGACACATGGATGCACCATGACATCAAAGAACGCGGGCGGGAAGTACATCTCTAGCTCATTCAGTATGACAACGATCTCTTCCTTTAGCCTATCGAGTTTCTTCACACTAATCGACTTTTGAGAGATAGCATCAAAAAAGTGGCATAGGTCAGTAAGTGTCTCACGGACGTGTGTGTCCATAATCCCTCTAAGTGCAACCGGGAGTAACCGTGTCATCATCACATGACTATCGTGAGACTTCATCGCGCTGAACCTTTTTTTCTTAGTGTCCAGATATCTGCTTATCTTCCCACAGTATCCGGAACTAACTTTGATTCCGGCAAGGCACTTGAACAATTGATCGACCTCCTTCATATCTAAGGTGAAGCAAGAGGGGGGGGGGGCAATATTGTTCTTCCTTCTTGTTTACTTTTTTGCCCCTATCTTCCGTCTCCGTCTCCGTCTCCGTCTCCTCTGACGACTTTTTACCGGGCATTTGGAGATCTTTCCTGATTTTCAAAAATTCCAAGTCTTTTCTTGCATTCGGCCCATCCTTGGTCTTCTCCAGCATGTTCATCAATGTTCCAAGAAAACTCTCGAGGATATTTTTTGTGATATGCATTTGATCAAGGCTATGAGGTGTGTCGAGTTTGGGCAAGTATTCCAAGTCCCAGAAAACAGATCTCGTCTTCCATACCTTCAGCAGCGGCTCCGACGCCTTTTTCTTCGTCTTTCCCGGCGAGGGGCACTCTTCCCAGTTCTTCAATAACTCATATATTTCTGCACCGCTATGCTTACGTGGAGGACCTCGATGCTCAGCCTTACCATTGAATAGATCTCCACGCTTTCTCCACGGGTCATCCTTCTCGAGCCATCTTCAATGCCCCATATACACGATTTTCGAAGACCCGCCATCTTTCGATAGCTGCAGAGAAGTTGTATCATCCATGCACCTGGTGCATCTGCAATATCCTTGGCACACCTGGCCGGAGAGATAGTCGTAACCGAGATAGTCCTGCACCGTCGTGATTAGTGTGGCTCTCATGTAGAAATACTCTCCTTTGCTTGCGTCCCATGTCTTGGCCGGCGTTGTCCATAAGGTCTGTAGCTCCTCTTTCAGTAACACGAGATACAGATTTATATCATTTCTCGGTTGTCTCGGCCCTTGAATAAGCATAGCCATGTGTATGTATTTTTCCTTCATGCACTTCCAGGGGGAGGTTGTACATCCATACAAACACGGGCCATGTGTTATGATTGGTGTTCTGGTTGCCAAACGTATTCATGCCATCACTACTAGCACCAAGCACGATGTTCCTTGCATCATTTGCGAAAAAATCAAATTCAGCATTTAATGCTCTCCACTGGCTAGCATCTGCGAGGTGTCTCAGCTTCGGATCATCTTCATCATCTGGCTTCACCCTCTCTGCGTGCCAGCGCATAAGCTTTGCTTCCTTAGGATCTACGAAATACCGCTGCAGACGCGGAGTGATCAGAAAGTACCATACAACTTTCTGTGGAGCTTTCTTTCCGGCCTTCTTATATCGTGAAGCATTGCACTTTGGACAGATGGTTTTTTCCGCGTGCTTGTTCGGATATATGATGCAATCATTGATGCATGCGTGATATCTAATGTGTGGCAGATCAAGAGGGCACACGATTTTCTTTGCCTCCTCGACACTAGTAGGACACAGGCTTCCCGCGGGAAAAACCTTCTTTAGATACTTCAGAAGCTCATCGAGGCTTGCATCTGTCCATTTGTTTTTTGCCTTCGTCTTTAGAAGTTCTAGCGTGAAACTCAAGCGGGTCACCTCAGGATCGCAACCATCATACAAAGGAGTCATCGAGTCTACCACCAGTTGCGCCAGTTTGGCCTCCTCTCTAGAAGCAGCTCTGTCGCTAGTTGTCTTCTTGCGAAGCAGGTCTCGAACATGCGGGTCCCGCATGGCTGAACATAGTAGCGACGAAGACGGTGGCGTGTCCGCGTCTTCTCCGCCTTGTACTGCCTCTTCGCCATCGCCATTTCCGAGGCCATCTTCTTCTTCATGCCCATAATCGGTCATCTCTTCGTCTGGCCCCATGTCGTTATTTCCTGCCCCGTCGACGAACTCATCATCATCATCTTCACTTATCCACCGAGTATGGCCATCCATGAAACCATGCATGAGCAGGTGCGCCTTGAATTTACCACCCTTAAAGGGGTCGAGCCTGACTCCTCCTTTGCATTTTCGACACGGACATACAACATCCTTCAGTCTTTTTTCATACATGTCGTCCACCGCAGATTGCCAGTATCTTTCCACCATCCTTCCATTGACCTTCATGATCACCTACGTGTGGAGCAAAATATTATAACCACGTATGCATGCATGGATCAAATTCATACAAAAAATCGGCATGACCTTCCCTAAACATAGGACATATTGAGTTTGCCCAAAATTCGCTGAAACGGAATTGGATCGACATTTAGGCAAAACATAGGCAACTCATGTCACCCACATTTCAACAAATACACAATATAGGAAACTCACATGCCACACACAATTCGGTATATTCTCATATCGCGCATATATATATAGTTTCGGTCATCGCACACACACACTTTTTTTTGCTCACCTATGCGTCGAGAGGTATATCGAGCACCTTCTTAATTAGCTAATAGCTCTAGATATAGCTCTAACTAGCTAGGGAGAGAGAGGGAGGGCATTAATGGAAGGGGTGATGGAGGGGCAAAGAAGAGGGGGAGGAGGGGCAAAGAAGAGGAGGTGGAGGGGCAAAGAAAGAAAGAGGGAGGACGGAGTGCATTAATGAGGGGGTGGTGGAGGGGCAAAGAAGAGGGGGATGAGGGGGAGCATTGAAAGGAACAAGCAAGTGCAAGAGGAGGGGGAGAAATAAAGGGGGAGGAAGAAGAGGGGAGGAATAAGAGGGGGGGAAAGGTGGTAGGTATTTTGGCTGGCGACCATAGCAGTAGCGTTGGTCACCAATGCGCGCTACTGTTATGGTCACCAGCCAAAATATCTACTGCTAAGTTCTACTAGCTACAGCGCCGGTAGGAAAAACACGCTACTGGTAAAAGTGTACACATAGAAGAAATAGCAGTAGCGCATCTCTTATAACAGGTGCTATAGATCCTGAACTAACAGTAGTGCTGGGTAGACGAACGACACTGCTAATATTTATTGATCTGGTGGTGTGGTGTGGCACACTTACCAGTAGCGTGGCCAAAAGAAACCAGTGTTGTTGCTAATCTATACCAATAGCGCTCTTTGTACCCAGCGCTACTGGTAATTACTAGTAGCGTGGGGGCACAAACAAACGCTACTGGTAAACTTCTATGTATAAGCATTTTCCTAGTAGTGTTGCTACCAGTAATAATTAATTGACTATACATGACTTTATACATCACTAGTGCAGAATCAGCCTTTAGTCCCGGTTCATAAGGGCCTTTAGTGCCAGTTCACCAACTAGCACTAAAGGGTGGGGACTAAAGGCCCCCCCTTTAGTCCCAGTTTGTCATGGCCTGGGACCAAAGGCCCACCACATGGCACGAGCTAGCGCCGTGGGCTGGGGGACCTTTAGTCCCGGTTGGTGACACTAACCGGGACTAGAGGTTTAGGGGTTTAGGGTTTTAGGATTTATGAATTATGGTTTATTTTTCCTTTTCGTTTTGTTTTTTCCATTTAATTGATTTTCATTTCAAACATATTTTACGCTACTGTAGTCGTACGTCAAGTGCCACTGCTACCACATACTGTACACGTCATATATAATAGAATTTCTCGTACGACCAATCATATATCATAGAATTTCTCGTACGACCATGCATACACACATATATATACAATTTGGTATATACAATTTCTCCTACAATTTTGCAGATCATTACATGCAGGCATTAGGTGTAATGGTATTCTCCTTTGGGATCTATGACCTGGTCAAGCAAAAATCCCGCAATTTCCTCTTGAATTGCTCATACGCGGTTCGTTGGTAGGAGCTTACCCCGCATCTCCGACATCTTTATTAAAGAAGGAGGTCAATATGAATATATTAGTTGTGTGTATATATATTAGATCATTGATAAAAAGAACTTTGAATTGTGTTTGCGTACCCAAATTTGTTTTGAAGATGTGTTTCTTTCAGACGTCATAATGCGAATGTTCTCGCAAACGTAGTATGCACATAAATTATTCCCCGGTGCCTGGCTCATGCACTTTACGAGAATAGAATTCAATCAGATAATAATTAATCAAGCATGAAAATGTTATTGAAAATAGAATTAAAGAGATGCGCAGACGTAGCTAGTACTACTTAATTACCTTGGGTCGCACCCATTTCAGCTGTTGTTTCCATTCTCCTTTAACCTGTTTGATGAACTTTTGCCAAGCCCTGCCCGCCGGCAAAGAAAATGAATAAAGGAGTTATTAATTAGTTGATTTCAGGAAATGAACTAAAGAGGCCGACATAGTGCGATAATGATTGAAATTACCTGTCGATCATCCCCCTCACGGTTGCGTATTCATTAGTGTCTTTAAGTAGTGAGTCCAATACTTGAACTTTTCCCCCGTAAACTTCAATTATTAGCAGGATCCAGTGGAAACTGCATGCGCACACGTTTGTATAATTAAGCGGGCATGTGCATAACTCATCAACTACACTTATTATCAACTAGTAAGCAAAAACAGAATTTGTAGTACAAGACAGTAACACTCACCCGAAGTTGTAAGGAAGTAGTATTTCTGGTTGGGTATTTAGTCACTTCAAAAACTCTAGCAAGCTTCTCTCTGTGTCTTTTCTCGATGTCTCAAGTAACTATGTCTTTTCATTAATGGTATTTGGGTCAATGACCCAATGCCATAGCGTCCATCTCTTTTCATTTCATACATCTTCATTCTACATAATACCACAAAAAAGAATATAGTGAGGATAATTACAGGTAATGAACGAGCACAGCTATCTAGAGACTTAAATTACAGAAAAAAATCACTTACAGACAATAGCAACTGATGATAGATTTGTCGAGTGCGTCTTGATTGAATAACTGAAACATTTCTTGAAACTCAACCCACAAATCTTTTGCATGGAAGTAATGCTCTTCCTTGACTTTCACCATGTGGGACTCTCGCCTGTTGTTTACTTCTCTCGGGTACCGCTCATGCAATGTGTGCATTCTCGTTGATAGAAGCGGGATCTCCTCAAGCTTGACCAGAGGTTGGCTGGGGACATATTTCCATGCTAGTTCCTCCTCTGTAAACCCTGGGAGTTCCTCAATGCCTAGGAGTTGTTCAACAGTGACACCGGCCTCTTTAGCCTGCCTTCTATGATCGTCGGTTATTACTAGCTGATCAGCGGTACTCACATGTGGTTGTACAATGAGCGGGGGGATCGATTGCACTGCCTGTTCTCCCAGCTGGGGAACAGTTTTCCCGCTTTTTTTGCCAACTTCTTAGCTCGAGCTCAAGCTTGACTCCTTCTGTTTTTGTGCATGATATAACTTCCTAATAGAGCGCTCATAGTCTGAGGCCAATCTCTTCATAGCGGTTGAGCAATATCAATAAAGTTTTGTATCACTTCCTCAGGTATGATCTCCTTTGGCGGGGGCGGTTTCGGTGCAAAATGGGCCTGAACTTCGGCATGCACTACGGCATTGTTTTCCACGTCAGTCAAGTCGTAAGGCAACTTTGGAAGAGCCTTGAGGCTTGGACCATATCTGAATTTCTTGCCTATTGTATCACTAGCCGTTTTAGATGTGGCACCTCTCTTCCACTGTTGCTGAGGCGGCGGAGCCTGCTGAGGCGGCGGAGATGGCTGACGCGGTGCCGGACTAGGAGGAGGAGGAGTCGGCTGACGCGGTGCCGGACTTGGACAAGGAGGAGTCAGTTGACACGGTGGCGGACTTGGAGGAGGAGGAGTCGGCTAACATAGTAGCGGACTTGGAGGAGGAGCTGGCTGACGCGGCAGACTTGGAGGAGTCGGTGGCCTTGGAAAGACGATGCAATCCTTTCTCCATACAATGATATGATGTATGGCCTCTCCCAGTGTGTGCTCCTCGTCACCTCCATGAATGTCAAGCTCTAGCTCGTTATATCCCGACATCACTTCATCCACCCCGACACGAGCATAGCCAGTTGGAATCGGATTGCCATGGAAGGTTGCTTCAGGGGGATTTGTTAAAGCATAGTTGTCTGCCACCTTCATTGATAAGTTCTTCACCTTAATGTGTAGCTCACAAGGTGTCACACGTTGGATATCATCCATGGGGTAGCTAGCCAACAGTGCATCATCGGCCGGGGTGGAACCCACGCTGCTTCTCGGCAAAGATGGGACGATGCTATCCAATGCTGGATCCGCTAGCTGTTGCCACTGCTGAGACCCCCTTTCCTAGCTAAGTGAGTCGATCTGCTCCTACTGCCTCCTGAAAGTGCGTTCCAACTCCGCGTGCTTTGATTCTAGGCCTTGAAGGCGGACTGCTTCCTCCTTCCTCTGCTCCTCCTCCAGCTTCCTCTTCTGCTCCTCCTGTTGCTTCTTTCTCGCACGGCTTCTGTAGTCGGTGTTCCAATCCGCAAACCCCTCAAACCATGGAACAACGCCTTTGCCTCGTGTTCGTCCCGGGTGTTCAGGATTCTTCAGGGCGCGCGTAAGCTTGTCGTTCTCTCTATTGAGCGTGAACACCCCCGTTCGAGCATCTTCTATTGCAACAAGTAGAGCATCGGAGGCTTCTTTAAGACTTGCCCGCTCCATAACCAGCCCTGTCTGTGGGTCCAACTTCTCCCCATGCGCATAAAACCAAGTCCTGCACCTTGGGGGTCAACTCAATGTAACTGGAGTGACCCCTGCAGCAATCATCTCTTGCTTAGCGAGATCCCACTTAGGCCGGGCGACCTGGTAGCCACTTGGCCCCAGCAGATGGTGCCACTTCTTTTTCGCAACATTAATCTTGTTTATTCTCGACCGTTCCTGAGCTACTTCCGATTCCTTGTACTTCACGAAAGCGTCCCAGTGATTTCTTGCCTTCTCTAGTGTTCCCTTGAATTCTGGAGTCTGCTTTCCGACTTCTTCGTACTTGGCCCATATTTTTTTCTTGTGGTTGTTGAATGCTATCACCATCTTCTTAAGAGCACTCTTCCTGACGTTCGCCCGTTGTGCATCTGTGAAATGATCTGGTAGGGTGAAATGTGACATGAGCGATTCCCAAAGCAGATCTTTTGCTCTTTCGGAAACAAAAGTAACTCCCTGGTCTCCCTTTGCTGGCTTATTCCATTCTTGAACGGAGATCGGGATTTGGTCCCTGACAATAACTCCGCACTGACGAGTAAACTTTTCTGCATTCTTCTTAGGTTCAAGCGGATCGCCATTTGGTTTGATGGCATCGATATTGTACTTTACGCCATCCTGCAACTTTTTGGCCGGGCCTCGTACTGCGCTGTTGCTTGTAGAAGATTTGCTCAATCCGAAGGGCTAAAATAAGAAAGATCGATTCGTTAATATATATACAAATCAATTAAAACATGTGATGATCATCAGATGCCTTATATAAATATACATCGCCGGTCTTTGTTATTTGAAGAACATTTCCTTCGTCATCATTGTTGTGGCCTTCATCTATTCGTTCGTCCTCATCAAATATCATACCCTCACCGGTATTGTTCAGATATTGCGAGCCGTCATCTTCAGGTTCTTTCTCATCTGGGCTCGGGGAGCGTATGATGTCGAACAGGGTCTCTTCTCCGTCTCTGCCGGTATTGTCCATAGCTTATATTAAATAATCCAGAAGAAAGATAAAACAATTTAGTATTCAAATTAGAATGCAATCAATAAGGAAAAACTGAATCATAGTAGATAATATGCATCTCGAATAATATCACTAATACATCTCGAATAATCCAGATAATATGCATCATCGAATATAATCTCAAATACATCGTCTCGAATATTATCGAATAATATAATCTCGAATACATCGTATCGAGTATTATATATCACTAATACATCTCGAATATTATCATATATATAACATCACTAGCTAATACAGATCGAATATTATTGAAGAATCTAGTTCACTCGCGGTTCCTGAGGCGCGGGCGGTGGACACCCAAAGAGAAGGAACCATCACAGGATCATAGCTCGGGTGAGATCCCTGAAGAACCAGCCAGGTATTGCAGAACCTGACATCCAACGCAACCATGTAGCGATGGACGTGCTCGTCCTCCTCCCTGACACGGCGACGTACCACCTCCGGCGGGGCCGGCTGCCTCCGCACCGAAAGTGGCCCACGCGTCCGCCACCAAAGAAGCTCCGGAAGGTAGCACCTCCCAATGCCAGCCCGACGGAGCCCAGTTCCGGACATGGCGCCTCTTAAGCAGGTCCTCGCCACCGATCCGACAAAGAGGATGCGGGCCGGGCATATCGTAGATGTCGAGAACAAATTCTATGCAAATTTAATATTTTTTAAATGCTTGATTATGATTTTTGTAATTCTTGTTCACTTGATTTTGCAAAAACATGACAAACTTTTGCAAATACAACATTAAGATATATATTAACATTAAAATATTATTAATACATGGTCAACTTTTTTCTATGCAACTTTTTCCTATGCACTTTTTTCTATAAGTATAAAAAACTAAAAAACAGAAAATCTATGCAAATTTCACCGTTCATCTACATATACATATATACATACATTGTATAAAAAAACTAGTGAAAAAAACATGCATACATATAGTGAAAAAATAATCATCTAAACATACATATATATATACATCTAAAACATCAAAAATTTCTACTCAATCTACAAATACATCTAACATTCATCTATATATATATAACAAAAAAAGATGAACAAAAATGAAAAAAAATGATGGCCGCCGGAGCTCACTGCGGGGATCGGGGCGACTCGGTCGTCGGGGTGGGGGCCGGGCGGCGTGGAGGAGCAGCGCGGGCGGCCGGCGTGGTCGAGGAGCGGGCGGCGATGGCGGGGTCGTCGAGGCGCACGCGGGCGGCGTCGCGGGGAGGAGCAGATCGGGCGTGGGCGGCGCGTCAACGGGGGCGGCCGACGTGGAGGAGGTGCGGGCGGCCTGAGTCCGGGGCGGCGATGGCGGGGAGGAGGCGACAGTGAGGCCGGCAGCCTGGCGGCGTCGAGGTGTGTGGTGGCGTCGGGGGAGCGGAAGACGAGGGAAACGAGATGGAGTTCTGAAAACTTGCAAGTCCCCGCTTATATACAAATATCTTTAGTCCCGTTTGGTGGCTCCAACCGCGACTAAAGGGACTAAAGGTGAATTTTCACTAGGCCAAGCGGCGGGAAGCCCAGGCCTTTAGTCCCGGTTGGTGGCTCCAACCACGACTAAAGGGGGGCCTTTAGTCGCAGTTGGAGCCATCAACCGTGACTACAGGCCTATTCCTGGCACGGCTCAGTGTGGTAGATGTTTAGTCCCACCTCGCCCAGCGAAAGGCGCCCGCACTGGTTTATAAACCCCGGCGCGTTAGCTCATTCGAGCTCCTCTCTAAAGCAGGCCTTGTGGGCCTACCATTCTGTCCTGCCCTGTGGGCCATACTGGGCCGTGCTGGCCTGCATCCTGGCCGAACTAGTAGTTGGGTTTCTAGTCGTATGCAGGCCGTGGCGGCTCAGTAGGCGGGTTTTTTTTAATTTATTTATTTTCCAATTTTTTTGTTTTCTGCTTTATTTATTTTCTTTTGTTTTTGAGTTGTTTTTTGCTTTATTTAGAGTGTTGAGTGAATCTTTTTGCTTTAGTTCACAAAAATTATAAACTTTCTGTTAGTGCCAGTAGTTTTCAAATTTGAATTATTTGAACTTTGTGTGAATCACTAGTTTGTGAATAACTTTACTTTTAAAATAGATTTTTGAGTGATTCTTTTTCCTGCTGTTTAATATTAGTGTGTTTTATCATTATATTCAATTTGGTAATTCTTAGGTTATTTTAAAAAATGAAATGCCTTTGTAACAGATGAGTTTTCGTCCGAAATCCTGATACTTCGAAAGAGATTGTCCATTTTGTACACGAAGTGCATCCAGTTTTTGCCGTAACCCTTTTAACTTTTTAGCACATGCTATGTGGGTGAAATGATGATACCATGCCAACTTTCAACCTCTTCAGAGTTCATTTGTAGTGTTTTTCAATTTCAGGGTCATTTAGCTCAAAAAAAATCAGTAAATACATGAAAAATAGCAAATGAAGTCAGAAAGGGTTGAAAATTGATGACGTGGCTTTCAATGGTGCATACTGAATGCACAAAAAGTCTAGAGTTGAAATAAGTTAAAAAATGAAATGCCTTTGTAACAGATGAGTTTTCGTCCGAAACCCTCATACTTCGAAAGAGATTGTCCATTTTGTACACGAAGTGCATCCAGTTTTTGCCGTAACCCTCTCAACGTTGTAGCACATGCTATGTGGGTGAAATGATGATACCATGCCAACTTTCAACCTTTTTAGAGTTCATTTGTAGTGATATTCAATTTCAGGGTCATTTAGCTAAAAAAAATCAGTAAATGCAGGTAAAATAGCAAATGAAGTCAGAAAGGGTTGAAAATTGATGACGTGGCTTTCAATGGTGCATAGTGAACGCACAAAAACTCTGGAGTTGAAATAAGTTTAAAAAAATGAAATGTCTTTGTAACAGATGAGTTTTCGTCCGAAACCCTCATAATTCGAAAGAGATTGTCCATTTTGTACACGAAGTGCATCCAGTTTTTGCCGTAACCCTCTCAACTTCTTAGCACATGCTATGTGGGTGAAATGTTGAAACCATGCCAACTTTCAACCTTTTAAGAGTTCATTTGTAGTGCTTTTCAATTTCAGGGTCATTTAGCTAAAAAAATTAGTAAATGCATGAAAAATAGCAAATGAAGTCAGAAAGGGTTGAAAATTGATGACGTGGCTTTCAATGGAGCATACTGAATGCACAAAAAGTATGGAGTTGAAATAAGTTTAAAAAATTGAAATGCCTTTGTAACAGATGAGTTTTCGTCTGAAACCCTGATACTTCGAAAGAGATTGTCCATTTTGTATGAAAAATAGCAAATGAAGTCCTACATTATGCATGAAATATTTTTTTGGACATAATATTTCTTCGCTTTTCAATGCCAAAACACACACTATTACAAAGATTCCCTCCGGTTTGTCCGAAGTGGGACTTTCCAGATATATAAGTCCGGAAACTCACTAGAGAAGAAAGTGATGACGGTGAAGCCGGTCACATCCCAGAGTGGGATCTTGGGGTATAAAACTTTTTCTTCGCGTGTGTCCCTTTGCGCCGTAACCATGGACAATCTTCATCATTTAACAGGATGCTCGAGTCAATATTCACTGTGAAGGGAGCAATTTCCTGAAACTTTTCATAATCTTCTGACATGTCTGTCTTGTCCTTCACTCCCACGATGTTTCTTTTCCCTGAAAGAACTATGTGGCGCTTTGGCTCATCGTATGATGTATTCGCTTCCTTATCATTTCTTTTTCTCGGCTTGGTAGACATGTCCTTCACATAGAAAACCTGCGCCACATCATTGGCTAGGACGAATGGTTCGTCTGCGTACGCAAGATTGTTGAGATCCAGTGTTGTCATTCCGTACTGCGGGTCTTCCTTTACCCCGCCTCCTGTCAGATTGACCCATTTGCACCGAAACAAAGGGACCTTCAAACCACTTCCATAGTCAAGTTCCCATATCTCCTCTATGTAACCATAATATGTGTCCTTTGGCCTATTGGTGTTTGCTGCATCAAAGTGGACACCACTGTTTTGGTTGGTGCTCTTTTTATCTTGGGCGATCGTGTAAAATGTATTCCCATTTATCTCGTACCCTTTGAAAGTCAATATAGTCGAAGATGGTAACGGGGACAGCAAGTACAGCTCATCTTCAACAGCGTCGTCATGCATGAGACGTATTTGCAACCAACCGGCGAAAGTCCCCGTTTGTTCACGTGTAATCCAGTTGTCAGACTGCTCCGGGTGTTTGGAGCATAGAATATTCTTGTGTTCCTCGATATACGGAGCCACCAAGGCGGAATTTTGTAGAACTGTGTAGTGTTCTTGCGCCCAAGAATGCCCGTCCATATATATTACTTGGTTCCTTCCTAGCGTGCCTTTTCCACCCAGTCTGCCCTCATGCCGCGATTCAGGAACACCAATCGGCTTAAGGTCAGGAATAAAGTCAACACAAAACTCAATGACCTCCTCATTTTCATGGCCCTTGGAGATTCTTCCTTCTGGCCTAGCACGGTTATGAACATATTTCTTTAAGACTCCCATGAACCTCTCAACGGGGAACATATTGTGTAGAAATACAGGACCCAGAATGGCAATCTCGTCGACTAGGTGAACTAGAACGTGCATCATGATATTGAAGAAGGATGGTGGGAACACCAACTCGAAACTGACAAGACATTGCACCAAATCATTCTGTAAACTTGGTATGATTTCTGGATCGATTACCTTCTGCGAGATTGCATTGAGGAATGCACATAGCTTCACGATGGCTAATCGAACGTTTTCCGGTAGAAGCCCCCTCAATGCAACCGGAAGTAGTTGCTTCATAATCACGTGCAGTCATGAGACTTTAGGTTTTGGAACTTTTTCTCTGCCATATTTATTATTCCCTTTATGTTCCACGAGAAGCCAGACGGGACCTTCATACTGAGAAGGCATTCAAGGAAGATTTCCTTCTCTTCTTTGGTAAGTGCGTAACTGGCATGACCTTGATACTGCTTTGGATGCACGCCGTCTTTTCCATGCATATGTTGCTGGTCCTCCCGTGCCTCCAGTGTATCTTTTGTCTTCCCATACATGCCCAAGAAGCCTAGCAGGTTCACGCAAAGATTCTTCATCACGTGCATCACGTCGATTGCAGAGCGGACCTCTAGGTCTTTCCAATAGGGTAGGTCCCAAAATATAGATTTTTTCATCCACATGGGTGCGCGTCCATCAGCGTCATTCGGAACAGATTGTCCGCCAGGACCCTTTCCAAAGATTACTTTTAAATCCTTGACCATATCAAGTATATCATTTAAATCCTTGACCATATCAAGTATATCATCACCAGTACGGTGGCAAGGCTTCTTCCGGTGATCTACCTCACCTTTGAAATGCTTGCCTTTCTTTCTTAAGGGATACCTGCTCAGAAGAAATCGACAATGTCCCAGGTACACATTGTTCTTGCATTTATCCAAATATATACTGTTGGTATCATCTATACAGTGCGTGCATGCGTGGTATCCCTTGTTTGTCTGTCCTGAAAGGTTACTCAGAGCTTGCCAATCATTGATGGTTACAAACAGCAATGCATGTAGGTCAAATTCCTCTTGTTTGTGCTCATCCCACGCATGTCCACCTTTTCCATTCCACAGCAGTAAAAGTTCTTCAACTAATGGCCTTAGGTACACATCAATGTCGTTGCCGGGTTGCTTAAGGCCTTGGATGAGCACTGGCATCATAATGAACTTTCGCTTCATGCACAACCAAGGAGGAAGGTTATAGATACATAGAGTCACAGGCCAGGTGCTATGATTGCTGCTCTGCTCCCCAAAGGGATTAATGCCATCTACACTTAGACCAAACCATACGTTCCTTGCGTCATCTGCAAAGTCCTCCCACTTTCTCTCGATTTTTCTCCACTGCGACCCGTCAGCGGGTACTCTCAACTTCCCGTCTTTCTTACGGTCTTCTTTGTGCCATCGCATCAACTTGGCATGCTCTTTGTTTTGGAACAAACATTTCAACCGTGGTATTATAGGAGCATACCACATCACCTTGGCAGGAATCTTCTTCCTGGGGCGCTCGCCCTCAACATCACCAGGGTCATTGCGGCTGATCTTATAGCGTAATGCACCGCATACCGGGCATGCATTCAAATCCTCGTACTCACCGCAGTAGAGGATGCAGTCATTAGGGAATGCATGTATCTTCTGAACCTCTAATCCTAGAGGGCAGACAACCTTCTTTGCTTCGTACGTACTATCGGGCAATTCGTTCTCCTTTGGAAGCATCTTCTTTAACATTATCAGCAAATTTTCAAATCCCTTGTCAGATACACCATTCTTTCCCTTCCATTGCAGCAATTCCAGTGTGGTACCCAGCTTTTTCTTGTCATCTTCGCAATTTGGGTACAACAATTTCTTGTGATCCTCTAACATGCGCTTCAACTTCAGCTTCCCCTTTTCACTTGCGCATTTTCTCTTTGCATCGGCAATGGCCCGACCAAGATCATCAGCGGGCTCATCTGATGCCTCTTCTTTAGCTTCTTCCTGCATTGCCGGCTCAGCTTTTCCCCCATTGTAGTACCATCATATTCAGGGAACCCATGGCCAGGATAGCTGTCATCATCCTCTTCTTCTTCATTCTCTTCCATTAGAACCCCTCTTTCTCCGTGCTTGGTCCAACAGTTATAGCCGGACATGAAACCGGACGTAAACAGGTGGACCTGAATGGTTCTTGAGTTAGAGTAATTTTGATCATTCTTACAGACGGCACATGGACAATAGATAAAACCATCCGGCCGCTTGTTTGCCTCAGCCGCAAGCAGAAAAGTATGCACGCCATTAATGAACTGGGGAGAGCATCGGTCATCGTACATCCATTGTCGTCTCATCTTCATTACACAACACCAAAAAGACCAAATTAATACAAGTTCATACATAAAGTTCATACACACTTATTCTCATAAAACAACATACAAACTCTCTAGCTAAAGCATTTAAATGCAACAACAAATGCGATCAAGATCGCAACTAACGTAACAATTGATCCAACAGCATAATGATACCAAGCCTCACAATCAATGGCATATTTTCTAATCTTTCTAATCTTCAAGTGCATTGCATCCATCTTGATCTTGTGATCATCGACGACATCGGCAACATACAACTCCAGTTTCATCTTCTCTTCTTCAATTCTTTTCAATTTTTCTCTCAAATACTCGTTTTCTTTTTCAACTAAATTTAACTTCTCGACAAGAGGGTCGGTTGCAATTTCCGGTTCACATACCTCCTAGATAAAAATATCTATGTCAACTTGATGGGCATAATTTGTCATAAACACGAAATGCAACAAATAGTTATAAAAGAGAATATACCACATCCGAATCATAAACCAGACGAGGGCCGACGGGGACAGATATCAAAACCATGCCACTATGTATAACAAACAACGTACGGGTAATAAAATTATACAAGTAACTATCTAAATCACACAAACATGATTTTTTTTTTAAAAGAATAAGAACAAGAGGCTCACCAAGGTGGTGCCGGTGTCGGGATGGTGTGGGCGATCGACGGTGGTTAGGACGGGGAAGGGAAGGCACTAAGGAAACCACACCTACATATGCAACCTAAGAAGTTAATTTGAGCTCAAATTGCATATAAATCAAATAAACTACCACATATAATTACTCCCAAACTAAAACTCACAAATCACTATACTTATAGAGCATTGCAAGAGCTAATCTAGCAATGAGAGATGAAAGAACAAAGTTGCTAACCTTTGTGAACACTTGGATGGATGGGGTGCCTTCAAATCTTGACAAATTTTGGCAAAAATGGAGGTGAGCTCAAGCTAGCATGAGGGGAAGAAAACAGAGAGGATGGGAAAAACTGAGAGCGTACGCTCGGGCTGGACGAAGCACTATATAGAGTGATATCTTTAGTCCCGGTTGGTTATACAAACCGGGACTAAAGGTGCACCTCTAGTCCCGGTTTGTAACACGAACTGGGACTAAATGTGCTCGTGGGGCCCTAGCCTAACACCAGCCTGCCACCACCCCTTTAGTCCCGGTTCGTGTCACGAACTGGTACTAGAGGTTCAACACGAACCGGGACTAATGATGCCCGCCCCCCTAGCCGTTGGAACCAGAACTAATGGTCACATTAGTACTGGGCCGTTTCCAAACCGGGACTAAGGCCCAGTTCTTTTGGCCGATTCTCCCAGAATCTTGAGAATCGACCCTCCACCCAGCTTCTCCCAGAATCTTGAACACATATTTTTTTTACAATCGTAGTTGTTTACATCCTAACTAGATAGGATTGTAAAAAAAACATGGGTTCAAGATTCTGGGAGAAGCTGGGTGGAGGGTCGATTCTCAAGATTCTGGGAGAATCGGCCAAAAGAACTGGGCCTAATGGGGCTCACGTAAAGTCGTTTTTCTACTAGTGCATGTATGTGTAGCTGCACAAATGAACTCAAGCCATGAGGCCAGCAACGGCAGGTAAGACGGCGAGGCCAAAGCCCATAGCCTCAACAGAGATGGCGGCGGAGACATGCATCGGTAGGGGAGCGTTGCTTGCACTTGGGCCGCTGGCCGGGACAGCAACGAAGAGGAGGAGCTTGGCATGACATCGATATTGACCTTCATGCCACCAGCACAAAGGCCAGGGAAGTCGTCGATGAAGTAGCAGGTGCCGGTGGAGGTAAGGGCGATGACATCACTCCCCGAGTTGAGGTTGGCAATGGGGGTCGAAGTGCTGCATGAGTCGTAGTCGGCCTTGCTGACCTCGAGGACGTCGTGCACCTGAGGGGAGTACTTGAAGATGATTTGGTCGTCAGGTTGGAAGTTCCTGAAGGACACCCATGTGCCGTAGTTGGTGTCGAGGTCCCACGCTCCGTCGGGCTCGTTGACATAGTAGATTGCTACCGAGGCGGTGCTCAGGATGGCCATCACGGCCACGGCAAGGAGGATGGTTCTAGTGACGGCCATTCCAGTAGGACTTGGAAGCAAGGCAGAGAGAGCTAGCAGAGGAGATACGAGTCGGATGCTACTATACTAGAGGTTTTTTAACATGCTCCCTCTTAACCGCCCCCCTCCCCCCCCCCCCCCCCCCCCCCCGCGTCACATGAGAGGAAAGAGTACAAAATAAATCTGAGCCATTGATGGCATTAAGTAGTGGGTTTGATTAACTCATACCTTCTTACCTCCCATGTGAAAAGAGGGGGTAAGAGTATCTACAGCCAGACTTGGCAAATCCAGCCCCTCAAACGCCCGCGAACGAGCCTGGACGCGTCCACGGGCACTGACCAGGCACCCCTCATATTTGTCGTCCTGCATCCACGTATCTCATATCCGGCGTATTATATCCATACTACCCATACACACGTTGATCTATCCTACGTGATCAGATGACGGACAACCAAATTGAACTGCAAAGGACACAAGATCGGCTGGAAATGGACATAAACATAGTTCACCACATCCAAAAGATCACAGTTAGTCCACGGACAAGATCATAAACTTCTACAACTAAAACGATATAAACATTGAGGAGGAGGGGGCCGGAATCACCACCTCCTCACCGGGCCTTTGCCCTTCTGCTTGTCGGCGCAGCTGTAGGCGTCTGCGGCTAGTGGAGGGTCTTGGTCGTCAGACGACGAGGTGCAATTGTTGGCGTCTGGTGCTACTTCTTGAGCTTGCGTTGGTTTTTTCCTTGAAGAGGAAAGGGTGATGGAGCAAAGTAGAGATAAGTATTTCCCTCATTTTGAGAAAAAAGGTATCAATCCAGTAGGAGACAACGCACAAATCACCGAATACCTGCACAAACAATCAAACAACTTGCACCCAACGCGATAAAGGGATTGTCAATCCATTCACGGTTATTTGCAAAAGTGAGATCTGATAGAGATAGATAAACGATAAAGTAGATATTTTTGGTATTTTTGTTTTATAGATCGGAAAGTAAAAGATTGCAAAATAGTAGATCGGAAACTTGTATGATGAAAAGTAGAAGATTATATGATGGAAAATAGACCCGGGGGCCATAGGTTTCACAAGAGGCTTCTCTCAAGATAGAAAATAATACGGTGGGTGAACAAATTACTGCCGAGCAATTGATAGAAAAGCGCAAAGTTATGACGATATCTAAGGCAATGATCATAAATATAGGCATCACGTCCGTGTCAAGTAGACCGAAACAATTCTGCATCTACTACTATTACTCCACACATCGACCGCTATCCAGCATGCATCTAGAGTATTAAGTTCATAAAGAACGGAGTAACGCATTAAGTAAGATGACGTAATGTAGAGGAATTAACTCAAGCAATATGATGAAAACCCCATCTTTTTATCCTCGATGGCAACAATACAATACGTGCCTTGCCGCCCCTACTGTCACTGGGAAAGGAAACCGCAAGATTAAACCCAAAGCTAAGCACTTCTCCCATTGCAAGAAAAACCAATCTAGTTGGCCAAACCAAACCGATAGTTCGAAGAGAATTACAAAGATATCAAATCATGCACATAAGAATTCAGAGAAGATTCAAATAATATTCATAGATAAGCTGATCATAAATCCACAATTCATCGGATCTCGGCAAACACACCGCAAAAAGGTATTACATCGAATAGATCTCCAAGAACATCAAGGAGAACATGGTATTGAGAATCAAAGAGAGAGAAGAAGCCATCTAGCTACTAGCTATGGACCCGTAGGCCTGTGGTAAACTACTCACACTTCATCGGAAGGGCAATGGTGTTGATGTAGAAGCCCTCCGTGATCGAATCCCCCTCTGGCAGGGTGCCGGAAAAAGTCCCTAGATGGGATCTCACGGGTACAGAAGGTTGCGGCGGTGGAAAAGTCTTTTCATGGATGCCCCTGTTCGTTTGGGGATATTTGGGAATATATAAGCGAAAGAATTAGGTCAGGAGGTGCACGAGGGGCCCACAAGGGTGGGGGGTGCGCCCTCCGTCCTTGTGGCCGCCTCGTGGCTCCTCCGACTTCATCTCCAAGTCTCCTGGTTTCCTTCTGGTCCAAGAAAAATCATCGCGAAAGTTTTATTCCGTTTGGTATTCCTTTTCTGCGAAACTTAAAAACAAGGAAAAAACAGAAACTGGCACTGGGATCTAGGTTAATAGGTTAGTCCCAAAAATAATATAAAATAGCATATTAATGCATATAAAACATCCAAAACAGATAATATAATAGCATGGAACAATCAAAAATTATAGATACATTGGAGACGTATCAAGCATCCCCAAGCTTAATTCCTGCTAGTCCTCGAGTAGGTAAATGATAAAAACAGAATTTTTGATGTGGAATGCTACCTAACATATTTATCCATGTAATTTTCTTTATTGTGGCATGAATGTTAAGATCCGTAAGATTCAAAACAAAAGTTTAATATTGACATAAAAACAATAATACTTCAAGCATACTAACAAGGCAATTGTGTCTTCTCAAAATAACATGGCCAAAGAAAGCTTATCCCTACAAAATCATATAGTCTGGCTATGCTTCATCTTCATCACACAAAATATTCAAATCATGCACAACCCCGATGACAAGCCAAGCAATTGTTTCGTACTTTTGATGTTCTCAAACTTTTTCAACTTTCACGCAATACATGAGCGTGAGCCATGGACAAAGCACTATGGGTGGAATAGAAGGTGGTTGTGGAGAAGACAAAAAGAGGGAGATAGTCTCACATCAACTAGGTGTATCAACGGGCTATGGAGATGCCCATCAATAGATATCAATATGAGTGAGTAGGGATTGCCATGCAACGGATGCACTAGAGCTATAAGTTTATGAAAGCTCAAAAAGAAACTAAGTGGGTGTGCATCCAA
The DNA here is from genome assembly GCA_011799875.1 of Thinopyrum elongatum. Classification (NCBI taxonomy): domain Eukaryota; kingdom Viridiplantae; phylum Streptophyta; class Magnoliopsida; order Poales; family Poaceae; genus Thinopyrum; species Thinopyrum elongatum. Next base: position 677,460,500 of record CM022298.1, read on the forward strand.
CTCGCTTGCTCACAAAGACCTAGGGCAATTTGAGGAAGCCCATCATTGGAATATACAAGCCAAGTTCTATAATGAAAAGTTCCCACTAGTAAATGAAAGTGACAACATAGGAGACTCTCTATCATGAAGATCACGGTGCTACTTTGAAGCACAAGTGTGGTAAAAGGATAGTAACATTTCCCCTTCTCTCTTTTCTCTCATTTTTTTTATTTGGGCCTTCTCTTTTTTTCGTTCGGAGTCTCATCCCGACTTGTGGGGGAATCATAGTCTCCATCATCCTTTCCTCACATGGGACAATGCACTAATAATGAAGATCATCACACTTTTATTTACTTACAACTCAAGGATTACAACTCGATTCTTAGAACAAAATATGACTCTATATGAATGCCTCCGGCGGTGTACCGGGATGTGCAATGAATCAAGAGTGACATGTATGAAAGAATTATGAACGGTGGCTTTGCCACAAATACGATGTCAACTACATGATCATGCAAAGCAATATGACAATGATGATGTGTGTCATAGTAAAAGGAACGGTGGAAAGTTGCATGGCAATATATCTCGAAATGGCTATGGAAATGCTATAATAGGTAGGTATGGTGGCTGTTTTGAGGAAGGTATATGGTGGGTGTATGGTACCGGCGAAAGTTGCGCGGCACTAGAGAGGCTAGCAATGGTGGAAGGGTGAGAGTGCATATAATCCATGGACTCAACATTAGTCATAAAGAACTCACATACTTATTGCAAAAATCTATTAGTTATCAAAACAAAGTACTACGCGCATGCTCCTAGGGGGATAGATTGGTAGGAAAAGACCATCGCTCGTTCCCGACCGCCACTCATAAGGAAGACAATCAATAAATAAATCATGCTCCGACTTCATCACATAACGGTTCACCATACGTGCATGCTACGGGAATCACAAACCCTAACACAAGTATTTCTCAAATTCACAATTACTCACTAGCATGACTCTAATATCATCATCTTTATATCTCAAAACAATCATAAGGAATCAAACTTCTCATAGTATTCAATGCACTTTATATGAAAGTCTTTATTATATCCCTCTTGGATGCCTATCATATTAGGACTAAATTTATAACCAAAGAAAATTACCATGCTGTTTAAAGACTCTCAAAATAATATAAGTGAAGCATGAGAGTTCAACAATTTCTATAAAATAAAGCCACCGCCGTGCTCTAAAAAGATATAAGTGAAGCACTAGAGCAAAATTGCCTAGCTCAAAAGACATAAGTGAAGCACATAGAGTATTCTAATAAATCACGATTCATGCGTGTCCCTCTCAAAAGGCGTGTACAGCAAGGATGATTATGGCAAACTAAAAAGCAAAGACTCAAATCATTAAAAACGCTCCAAGCAAAACACATATCATGTGGTGAATAAAAATATAGCCTCAAATAAAGTTACCAATAGACGAAGACGAAAGAGGGGATGCCTTCCGGGGCATCCCCAAGCTTAAGCTCTTGGTTGTCCTTGAATATTACCTTAGGGTGCCTTGGGCATCCCCAAGCTTAGGCTCTTGCCACTTCTTATTCCATAGTCCATCAAATCCTTACCCAAAAACATGAAAACTTCACAACACAAAACTCAACAGAAAATCTCATAAGCTCCGTTAGTATAAGAAAATAAATCACCACTTTGGTACTGTTGTTAACTCATTCTTTATTTATATTGGTGTAATAGCTACTGTATTCCAACTTTTCCATGGTTCATACCCCCCGATACTACCCATAGATTCATCAAAACAAGCAAACAACACAAAGAAAACAGAATCTGTCAAAAACAGAACAGTCTATGAAGATCCGAATTGTTCTAATACTTATGTAACTCCAAACATTCTGAAAAATTAGGACAGCAGAGGTAATTTGTATATCAATCTCGTATAAAAAATTCAGAATTTTTTCAATGCTCCAGTGAATTATTAAAATTCTGAGACTGGACGCAAAAGTTTCTGTTTTTCAGCAAGATCAAATCAACTATCACCGTAAGCCATCCCAAAGGTCTTACTTGGCACAAACACTAATTAAAACATAAAACCACATCTAACCAGAGGCTAGATGAATTATTTATTGCAAAACAGAACCAAAAAAGCAAAAACAAAAATAAAATTGGGTTGCCTCCCAACAAACGCTATTGTTTAACGCTCTTAGCTAGGCATAAAAACACGAATAGATCTAGGTATTGTCGTCTTCTCCCTTTTGGTAGCAAAGAGAGAATTTCTTGTCCAGAGCACTTATCTTTCTATTTTGTGTAAGTACGTGGCCATTAATGGTGGAAGAAAGATTAAGCACACTTCGAAAATTTGCATCTAAACTAGCCTTCATTTTTTTGATTATTTCATTTTGATAAAAGCACATAAGAGTAGTTGATTCAACATTTTCACCTTTGAAGTGCCCAAATATAGTTTTCATCTTTTCATAAGTATCGATGGCATCCCCTTCAAGAAAACCATTTTCAAATATAGAATCCAAAACTTGCTTAAAAGAAGGGGGTAAACCAATATAAAAGCTTTTCAAGTATATCTCAATATGATATTGGGGCACATAGCTAGCTCGGATCCTCAACAGTCTATCCCAAGCATCTTTCAAAGATTCATCACGCAGATAACGAAAAATTCCGGGGTCATCTTCATCAAAATTGTTAAAATTCTCATTAACAACCCTGGTAGGTCTTTCGTAGCATCATTATTTATGAGCTTAGAGAGGATAGAGAGGCTATCTAAAGAATTAAAACTCGGGAGGAAACCCTTAACCGTTTTTGATTCGGCCATAACGGTAGAAAGGCGAAATTAAGAAAACAAGAGGGCAGCGAGAGAAAAGGCAAAGACAGGGGCGAAGAAAAAGGCAAATCTTTTCGAAAATCGTTTTAGAAGTGGGGGAGAGGAAAACGAGAGGCAAATGGCGAATAATTTAATGCAAGAGATGAGAGTTTATGATGGGTACTTGGTATGTCTTGACTTGGCGTAGATCTCCCCGGCAACAGCGCCAGAAATTCTTCCTGCTACTTCTTGAGCTTGCATTGGTTTTCCCTTGAAGAGTAAAGGGTGATGCAGCAAAGTAGAGATAAGTATTTCCCTCAGTTTGAGAATCAAGGTATCAATCCAGTAGGAGACAACGCACAAATCACCGAATACCTGCACAAACAATCAAAGAACTTGCACCCAACGCGATAAAGGGGTTGTCAATCCCTTCATGGTTATTTGCAAAAGTGAGATCTGATAGAGATAGATAAACGATAAAGTAAATATTTTTGGTATTTTTGTTTTATAGATCGGAAAGTAAAAGATTGCAAAATAGTAGATCGAAAACTTGTATGATGAAAAGTAGAAGATTATATGATGGAAAATAGACCCGGGGGCCATAGATTTCACTAGAGGCTTCTCTCAAGATAGAAAATAATACGGTGGTTGAACAAATTACTGCCGAGCAATTGATAGAAAAGCGCAAAGTTATGACGATATCTAAGGCATTGATCATAAATATAGGCATCACGTCCGTGTCAAGTAGACCGAAATGATTCTGCATCTACTACTATTACTCCACACATCGACCGCTATCCAGCATGCATCTAGAGTATTAAGTTCATAAGGAACGAAGTAACGCATTAAGTAAGATGACATGATGTAGAGGAATTAACTCAAGCAATATGATAAAAACCCCATCTTTTTATCCTCGATGGCAACAATACAATACGTGTCTTGCTGCCCCTACTGTCACTAGGAAAGGACACCGCAAGATTGAATCCAAAGCTAAGCAGTTCTCCCATTGCAAGAAAAACCAATCTAGTTGGCCAAACCAAACAGATAGTTCGAAGAGAATTACAAAGATATCAAATCATGCATATTCATAGAAGATTCAAATAATATTCATAGATAAGCTGATCATAAATCCATAATTCATCGGATCTCGGCAAACACACCGCAAAAATGTATTACATCGAATAGATCTCCAAGAACATCGAGGAGAATATGGTATTGAGAATCAAAGAGAGAGAAGAAGCCATCTAGCTACTAGCTATGGACCCGTAGGTCTGTGGTAAACTACTCACGCTTCATCGGAAGGGCAATGGTGTTGATGTAGAAGCCCTCCGTGATTGAATCCCCCTCCGGCAGGGTGCCGAAAAAGGTCCCTAGATGGGATCTCACGGGTATAGAAGGTTGCGGCGGTGGAAAAGTCTTTTCGTGGATGCCCCTATTGGTTTGGGGATATTTGGGAATATATAGGCGAAAGAATTAGGTCAGGAGGTGCACGAGGGGCCCACAAGGGTGGAGGGCGCGCCCTCCGTCCTTGTGGCCGTCTCGTGGCTCCTCCGACTTCATCTCCAAGTCTCCTGGTTTCCTTCTGGTCAAAGAAAAATCATCGCGAAAGTTTTATTCCGTTTGGATTCCGTTTGGTATTCCTTTTCTACGAAACTCAAAAATAAGGAAAAAACAGAAACTGGCACTGGGCTCTAGGTTAATAGGTTAGTCCAAAAAATAATATAAAATAGCATATTAATGCATATAAAACATCCAAAACAGATAATATAATAGTGTGGAACAATAAAAAATTATAGATACATTGGAGACGTATCATCTGGCTCCGTCCCACAGCGGCGGCGCGCGGACTGCTCCGCCGCCTCCCTCTCCCGTGCACGCTGCCTCTCGCGGCGCGCGGCGCGCTCCTCCGACTCCGGAGTGCGCGTGAGGGCCGGAGGCGTGGGCACAAGCACCCAGCGCTGGCCGCGTGGAGGAGCGGCCGGCGGGGAAGGAGACGACGCGGGGCCGGCGCGACCAGGCGTCGCGGCGCGCGGGCCGGGAGGGTCCAGCTCGGCGTTCGCGCTGCGCCGGCGCGAGAGGTGCGGCGACGCTCCAGATCCGGAGCTGCCGTCAGTCTCCACTTTGGACCGCTCCAGCGCAATGCGGAGGGCCATCTCCTCCTCGTAGTCGAGCTCCGAGCCAGAGTCGCTGCCGGAGCGGCTCATGGTGGTGGATGGGGTCGGAACTGGAGTGGGAGAGGAGTGGACGGACGGAGCGAGAGAGGGAGAGAGTGAGCTAGGGTTTGAGCTCGCCGCCCGGATTGGGGTTTTTTGTGGTGTCCGTGATGGGCCGGACCTGTCAGACGGACGCGTCCGGGCGTGCCTGGGTCGTCCCATATCCGCCCTATATTTGGGCTGGATATGAGGGATGCCAGTCAGCCCAGGGTTTTGAGGCCCGTTTGAGAGGTCCGGTTGAATCGATTTTTTGCGACCGGTAATTGACCGGACGGCCTAGCCGACCGTTTGAGACGGTATGAGAGACCCGGCTGTAGATGCTCTAAGAGGGAGCATGTTAAAATTGCTCACTATACTGAACCTTGAGCTGATATTGGGTTGGTTCTTTATTAGGTGTCTCTGTCGGATCCTATATGTACAAACTCATGGTCAGATGGGTTGAAGAAACGCGTGCGGTAGGTGGAAGCGTAGAATATAGAGTACGCGGGAACACGAGCTAGACAAGGAGCTGGTACGTACTTGGTCATACTCAAACACCTTGATAGATATATAATAAAATAGACTGAAGATGTTAAGACCTTTTCAAGCGTTCTAATGGCATAGCAGCCATTGCCTGCTGGTTCAATATCGACGCGGTCGATCTAGGCTCCAAGGAGACGTAGTTGACTATCATGACTCACATTGTAGAAGTAGATCCAAATGTCCAGCCGCATATAAACTCTTACTCTAAAAAAAAGTTGTAACTTCCTCTATTAAAATTGGCAGGTTTGATGTATGAATTCCACGTCACAAATTTCAACTGAAAAGGTAAAAGTCCAATATTAAAACCAAGAAGTAGAACTTTCAGCCCATGGATTAAGCCGAAAAAATAATTACTGACATTGCATCATCCGGAATTGCAAAATAACAGGTCATGAAAAAATATGGATCCATACTCGGTCTATCCTGCAGAAGTTAGAGGACAGAGACCTTTTTATGATGGTGTCTACACGGCTGGAGAGTAGAACCAGGGAGGTTTTCTCGTTCCATGGATGGCGGTGTAATCTTCGTATAGGATCTGCCCCACCATAGGCTGAATTGATTTATTTTTGCTGCAAAACAATATTTATTTTTCGGTCGTTTGGACTTGTTGACTCTGTGTATCATGTTATTGCAGAGGCCGGGCATTCTTTAGATGCAGTTGTATCACTTTGATAAATCAATTCAATGAAATGTCCTTTATCGAAAAAATAAAGAAATGATTGAACGATATATTATATCAAAGTAAATCTCCACTACTATTAAACAATCCAACAAGAACTTTCTTACGTGCACCCCGCAATTAGCCCCATAACACCAGACGACCCATTCAGCACCGCACGATTAGTCCCACAAATCTCAATCTAATAGCCATCGTTGATCTAATAGCTCTATGGTGTGGACTTGGCAATTTTCCAATGACTGACCGTACTCCACCATCCCCAAAGCCTTCTCTCCAATTATCAGTCCCGCGTGACCCGACAATCACACAACTCTAATCGCAGACTAAGGAAGGAATTGGTTCTTCTCGCATTCTATTAGGAAACAAATCACGGGCGCATCCTATTATTATATAGGAAACGAATCAGAGGTGCATCCATCCTATTAGGAAACTAAATCACCGGCATATTATATGTAGTGTTGTCGCAGCCGTAGTCTTCTGCGAGACCAGGGCGCTCTTGCGTCACGACTACGACGACTCCATCCACCTGCAGAGCAGCTCTCCGGCAGCCATCGGCATCCATATCAGCTTCTGCTCTGCCCGCAGCACCCACGTCGACAACTACCCACCACCGACGCCCTCTGCCAACCGCCATCATCCCAAGGGCGGCGCCGTCGTGCCGTTCCTGCCGTCATCCGGCTGGGGCGTCGAGGACCTCCTGTTCTCCCTACGTACACCGTCGAGGGCATCAAAGGTCTATCACAAATCAATCAGGTGAACCTTTAATTTGATTTGGGGGTATTCTGGGCTTTGCACGACTAATACTGTACTTTTGGCACTTGGTGGTGGGTCAGATTTTTTTTGATCTGCAATTTCATCTACCAACCAATCCTCCTCTCGTGCGTACTAGAAACATTTTTTGGGAGAGGAAGAAATTGCTATTCCGACGTTTAATTAATCATTTGATAATTCCAAATACATGTGACCTGGAGCATGAAAATCATTCCCATGTATAGATTAAGGAGGAAATGAGACTGATTGTAAGAGTGTGTTTGTTTATACCTACATCGTTACAATGAGGTTCATATTTAGACCAAGATGGATTTAGAATTTGACTATATGCACAAGTTTGGCTGCCCTCATAAAGTGTATGTTCAGTGAGTGTACGTGCATTACAGATTAAATGACAATCTTGGGGCTTCAAGCAATCTAGAATTCTAGGTTTGGGATTATCTTAGGTTCCCTTGGTTGTACTACAAATTTATAATTTAATATGACACGTACATAAGAACTGTGCAGCAGTCTTGGCTTACAACTTAGGATCAGAGGGATACTAAAGAAGTGAAGATGCAGGTCTCTGTTTCCCAGGATTACTTCTACCACCAGATGCATTAAACTGGACCATATCAAGAGGTAACGCCATCACCGTGATTAGAATTGCCTTATTTTGGTCTGATTGTGTTTACGGATGATGTCGACTGGAATTAAGGTGGGTGGAGCCTAGCTTGAGGGGTTGGAAATCAGAATATAATTCATTCTTAGAGAAAACTTTACTTGTAGACTTCATGTGCTCATGTGTCATTTTATAATAATTGCATAGCAATCCAGTAAATTATGTAAGTTTCAGTAGGAGGCAAGATATTGTAGATGTACTACTATTTTCAGTTACATGATTCTATACATCTAAAAAAGCTCACATGATTCTGTAACTGTTGTTGGAGAATATCTCACTAATCTATAAAGGTGTGCAAATCTCTACTTTGTCCAATAAAGAGAATTTTACCATGCAGAAGGATCCAATGAAGAAACTAATCCTGTTGGGTTCCAATAAATAGATCCTTCGAAGGATATGTTCTAATACAGCTGTCGTATATTGTTACAGAGAAATCATATAAATTGGATTCAGTCGGATTTTTTTTCATGACAATGTAAGTTCTTTTATTTATTCATGTGCATTTCATTAAGAACTTACGTGGTGTGTGATTTATGCTACTGCTTTACATAGCTATCCCAATATCAAGAAATATGTTGCAGCATTTCCTTAAGAACCTTTTAGCTGAAGTTGGTTGTTCATGCAAACATAAGATGCGCCGAAAGATAATGGCGAACAAAATGCAAGTATGTATGCACCTAAATTATTAGGTTTGACTCTAGGTATGTTGCATTATTATGCCGCGGTGTGCTATATATGCTATCAAGAATTTATGGGAGGTAGAGGTAGCAAAAGGAACTCAATGAGGGATCCACTGATTAAAAAAAGTAGCTGAAACACACTGGGCTTAGTAAACATTGTGACCCTTCTCCTAAAAAGTTTGATGCATTGCTGAAGAAAATAAAATTGTGATAACCGTTAATCTATAACTTCCATATTTGGCGAGCGAGGTTATTTGGTTTAACTCTTCCAAGGTTTGTTGGAAGAAGTTTCACATACTTGGGGAAAGTAACAATGCTCAGAGATCAATTCCTTTCCTATGTAGTGTAAACATTTGGATGTATAAATAGTTTTCTTTTGTTTTTTGTAAGATAATAACGATGCATGCAGGGGAGGTTGAATAGTCTACAGTACTTTTCGTATTTGAGGTTTCATCATGTTTTAGTAATTTAGAAGCTGACATGCCTGAAAGCTTGATAAGGTTAAGCTTGACAAACACACTACAATACTTTTCCTTCCGTCTTTATTTTTCTTCTTATCCCATTTCGGTTTCTGTACGTACAGACTGTCTTATAGCGTTGTAAGTCAGTTTGGTTGCGGACGCGTAAACATGTGCGAAACCGGATAAATACTTTGTATCATGGTGATTATTGGATTTCTTTAAGCCCTTTTACATTTCAGTTAGTTCTTATAAAGCATCTTTTATTTCTGCACATACAGAAGTCGTTGCAGTCACATATCATCTTATATTTCCTATCTGTAATATAGGTAGCTATATAATTTTGGCAGTACACATAAACAAAAAGTGTATATAATTTTGATCTGAATTACTACAGAAATATATTTTGCTATGTAGATATTAGGTAATTTTGGCAGTACACATAACCGAAAATTATATATATATATATATATATATATATATATATATATATATATATATATTATCTTCCATTTGATTTATATATTTTTCGCAATATTTATTTTTATTTTATACGATGTGAATTTCATCTGGTTTACGTTTGAGACGTGCATTGCACGTGCACGCTTACTAGTTTTATATAATAAAAAGATGGATATACAAATAATGGCGCCAATGAGGACTACTTTTGATTATTGGGAAGAAAGTTTTCTTGAAGGACAAGTACGCGGGACACGCCCACCAACGTTGGATAGAAGTCTCTGGTCTATTTGGGCTATCTGTGGTACATTCTCATAGCATCTTTATGCTAGGTAAGAACATCTACAGTCAGGCACCCGAAACACCTCTCATACGTCCGGCGGACGGTCCGGTCAGTGAGCGGTCAAAAAAAAACGACCCAGACGGACGTCTCAAATGGGTTTGAAACGACCGGGCTGATCGGCACCCCTCATATCCAGCCCAAATATGAGGAGGCCCGGACGCATCCACCACGTCGGACTGACGGCCGGGTCCCACACGGAATCACCCTGAAACCCAACAGTCCAACGGGCGTCTCCTCCGGTGAGGGTGTGAACGCCACGTGGTGCCGTTCCGGCTCGCCGCCCGATGCCAAAGTCCGGCTATTTGAGCCGGCTGACGTCCCCAACTCTAGCCACAACCTCTTCTGCCCTATCTGCGCCGCCAGTCCAAGCATAGTTCTCTCCCTGCCCGCCTACCTCTTACCCAGCTGTCCGCCATGGCCCGGTAAAAGAAGACGACCAATACTATGCTCATGTCGGAGCACCGCTTCCGGATCGAGGAGGAGATCTGGGCAAGGCGCTCCGCCCGCATCGTAGCCGGCCTGCCTCCGGACTGGCCAGAGCCGGAGGAAGAGGAGCAGCATCCGGTTCCAGTGGAGGTGGCAGATCCGGAGGTGAAATGCTGCGTCGCGCTGCATGGGCCATGACCTATCCCGGGATGGATCCCTTTTACCCAATGCTAGTTATTTTTACAGTTCCGAGCGATGGGGCTTGGAGCGGGGAGATTTTGGTCTCTCAGAGCATCGATAGTCTTCGTTCTCCAGCCACAAGAACATGACAGGGAAGAATTCGTTCCCAAAAAGCACCCATCACCCACTCCCATGGCTCTCTTTCCCTTGACGACGGTGATTGTCCCTTGCAACACCAGAAACATGAACATGTATGGCACTCCACGAGGAAAGGACAGGATATTTTGGCCATACGATTTTGGTCCAGTATGTTCGGGGCGGGGGGCATCCTAATTGTTCTTCACCATTTGTGGCAGCTGGTTCTTTGGGACAGTTCATTTATAATCGGGGCAGACTAATTGCATGTCTAATCTAAGTGTATATCTTTCTGTAATACAAGTTTAAGTTATGAAAGTCTGGGCTCTTATGGTTTAGAACGAACGTGTTTCAGGACAAATATTGTATAAGACCAAAAGAATCTTTTTTAGCAAATCCTCCAAAATGAATCAACAAAACGCAAAGCCCAAATACGTCCAACATACACATAACTACTTGACTATACACACAGATAATTGCTCGTAATAATTTCTGAACTATACATAAAGTACACATGTGCCTGCGAATGCAGAGATGCACTCAAGCCATGAGGCCGACAACGGCAAGCAAAACAGCGAGGCCAAACCCGGTGGCCTGCACATTGGTGGCAGCGGAGACAGGAGTAGGCGGGGGAGCGTTGCTTGCACTTGGGCCGTTGGCCGGGGCAGGTGATGAAGAGGAGGAGCCTGGCATGACATCGATCTTAACCTTCATGCCGCCCGCGCAATGACCAGGGAAACCGCAGATGAAGTAGCGGGTGCCGGTGCCGGTGAGGGTGACAACATCGTTCCCGGAGTTGAAGGTGGTGACAGGGCTGGCGGTGCTGCAGGAGTCGTAGTCTGCCTTGCTGACCTCGAGGACGTCGTGTGCCTGAGGGGAGTACTTGAAGACGATCTGATCGCTCGTTTGGAAGTTCCTAGAGGACGCCCAAGTGCCGTAGTTGGTGCTGAGGTCCCATGCGCCGCCCGGCTCGCCCACGTTGTAGATCGCCGCTGACGCGGTGCTCAGGACTGCCATCGCAGCCAGGACGAGAAGAATGGTTCTCATGGGAGCCATTGCGATTGGAACTGCAAGAGAGCTAGCAGAGGAGATTATAAGGCAGGTGCTGTATTGATCCTTGAGCAGAGAACGTGTTTGCTTCCCTAGGTGGCTGTGTCGGGTCCTATATATAGTACTCCAATACAGCCTACACCCGGGTGGGATGGAGAAACATGTGCGGTTGGTGAAAGCATAGAATGGAGTGCGTGTACAGGTGGGAACACAAGCAAGCTAGGCATGCAGCTGGTACGTACTTGGTCGAAATAGACCGAGGATGTGAAGACCGGGCTGTGCTGTTGGCCTGCTGACCTTTTCACGCGTTCCTTTCCTCTTTCCTCAGAACCGACGCGGTCTACAAGACATGACGTAGACTATCAGGATCCACATACCTTCTGACGCAGATCCAAGTGTCCAAAACATTATTTTGACAAAGCATTTTTTATTAGTGGATTTGACGTACTTCATCCGTCCCAAAATAAGTGTCTCAATTTTGTACTAACTTTAGTACAAAGTTATACTAAGTTGGGATACTTATTTTAGAACGAAGGGACTATTAAAGAGACCCTAACACTTGCTCACTATAATGTTATCCTATTACATAAATTAATTAATAGAGCTAAACTAGTCATTAGTACAACTCTATTACATAGGAAATTAGGGGCCCTACTGATTTGGAGGCCCCGTGCAGCCGAACACTCTGGAGCATGGTACGGGCATGCCGCCGGAGGAGGCCGATTTTCGTGTTTTAACCCTTTTGTTAAAGTTTAGCCGGATCTGACACTCATCTGAAAATATTTTAAGATCTGATCATTTTTCCTATCGCCATTGTCTGTGCCGGTAGGGTTTAACTATCTACCGCCATGGTCAATAGCGCTAGAAGCTGATCAACGTCCAGACGGCGTTAAAACATGGCAGAAGCCTACCGCCAAAGATGATGGCGGTAACCTTCAATACCATCCCGCCATGGCATCCGGCGGTAACTCCTTTTCCATTACACACGGCCGGCCGCTGGCGCTAATGCATGTGTTAATCACCCGCAGTCATGTACTACTGCATGTGCTACGCAGCTATAGCAAACGGTAGTACTGTCGACCATGTTGGATTTGAACTTGAATCCTCCGAAAGTATCATGCGTATGTGAAAGCTAAGCAAGCAGGCAAAGTACGTGCACGTATGTGTAGCCGCGTAGAGTACCATACCTATGTGAACCTGGATCGTTTCTATCTTCACGGAGCGGAAGAGATGTCCCTCTCTCCAGAACTCTCGTAACTTAGCACTTAGCAAACAAAATAGAACAGAGCAAATATTTTGCGATGGGTGCAACTTGCTTGTTTTTTTTTTCCAGTATATATAGGGGTACATGGACTTGCCGTGTTCAACACGTAATTTAGTTGGAGACCAACACGACGCAGCCTGGTGTTAGTTTACAGTTTAGCTGCATGCCAGTCGCCTGAATATTATTTAAGGGTGAGTCGATTTCTGTTTGGGAAGAAATAGGCGCGCAGAGGTGCAGCAACCATCGGCTTGCCAGGAACCAGCAGTCTCTAGGTCTATCTTAGGGATGCGGGGGGTGCAGGTGCTCGCCGGGGAGCAGAAGCCTCTGGGTCTATCTTAGGGGTGACCGGGGGTGCAGGTTCACCGAAGAAGTTGGGTAATTCGCCCGCTTTAGAGGGATGGCCGGGGGCGGCGGCAAGCCCGACAATGGGAGGAGGTCGAGGGAGGGCGGGGCGATTCGGCCTGGGCTTGAAGGCGGCCAGAGGAAGAAGAAGAAGAGTGTGCGCCGTCCAGAACCACACTGTCCTCCTTCCCCTCGTCGAGCCCTTCCTCCTCTCTGAGACGTGTGGCGATGCCGAAGTCCTGGTTCTCCGCGCCGGCCGGCGGCCACGGTGGCAGTTCGTCGTCAGGCGGATCATGGTGTCGCCGCCCTCGCTCACCTGGACCATCTGCATCCACGGCGGCGGGCTCCTCCGGTGACGAGGAGGACCACCCGTAGCAGCGGCGTCGGGGGCGCCACGGCGCCGGCTACCCGACGGCCGGGATCATCTTGCGCAACCATGAGCTAAAGTTGTGGGAGACTCCACCATGCTGCAAATGCCACTCGTGGCTGCTGGAGCCGATTTAAATCCAAATTTCAATATTTTGTTTCTAGTAACCATCATATTAAAACTCTTATATTAAAATCATGACTAACCCATCATATTAAAACTCTTAATATTTTGTTTCTATCAACCATCATATTAAAATCAAACAATATATGACATTAGCCATATAGAATATCTTAAAATATTTATACGATAGCTTTCAAGCCAAGAAAATATTAACTTGTCACTCAAGTGCAAAGTGCATGATAACTTAATTTTTTTCTTTCTTTCCTATCATGACTAACCCATAGAATTAATTTTTGACTGTAGAAGACTTTTTTTAAGTGCACGATATATAGGGAGGGAAATAGTTGGTCCTTTGAGATTAGCTTCACGTTAGTCGGAGTACTAGTGTTCAATAGCAAGCTAACTACTAGTGCACATGCTGATCCATATGCTGGGGTGATTAGCACATGCATTAGCGCAGCGGCCGGCCCTGTATAGTGGAAAGTAGCTACCGCCAGATGCGATGGCGGGATGGTACTGAAGGCTACCGCCGTCATCTTTGGCGGTAGGCTTCTACCATGTATAAACGCCGTCTAAACGTTGACCAATTTCTACCGCTATTGATCATGGCGTTAGGTAGTTAAACCCTAGTGTCACAGATAATGGCGGTAGAAAAAGGGTCAGATCCTGAAATACATTTGGATGAGGGTCAGATTCGGCTAAATTTTAGCAAAAGGGTCAAAACACGAAAATCGGCCGCCGGAGGCCTGTTGCGTGCCTTGGTTTGAATCACGGACACAAGAACTACACACTAGTGTACAATCTGTGCAAGAAAATCACAGTGGTCGTCGTCAACTATAATAATATCTGTGGTCAATAATAGTTGCTCATGTTTGATAAGAAATATATATAGGTTTTGCTATATAGAGACCTTTTATGCACGATTTCGAATTGTGGACTGATTCTAATATCAAAATGAGTAGTTCCCAAATCCATGTGTTTGCATTTTAAATGACATGTTAAAGTATCTCATAATGAAAATTTCCACATGCGTAAAATACATCTATACGTGCGTGTAAAATTGTTTTCCTTTTTTTGCCACTTCAAAAATTATTTTAGAATTTTTCGAGAATAGGTTACATGGAGAATATAGAGCCCGTGATCCGATACGAATTTCTACTGTTGCTGCAAAGATAAATATGACCTTTCAGTTTAGATAAAATTTTCTTGAATTGCAGGATGAAAACTCCATTTTACCAGTTTAAAATGTGCAAAATTGTATGTGGTATGAAAGCTTTAATTCTTTATTTTGATGCTGCACTTTTCAGCAATACATATTGCTTGCTTTCTAAGTTGATAGTTGTGAATTGTTTTGTTGGAACAATGTTGTAAATTTTTGTAACACTGAATCTGTAATTTAATTAGTTGTAACGTGCAACTCATGTAGTAGAAAGCTGTAAATTAGACCGGAGAAATGTATCCAACACTAGTATCAAAATTAGTCCTCGTCGCCATGATATATCTAGGTTTTCCATGAACAATCACCAAAGGAGAGGATCCCCATGTGAATGAATTATGCAAAACACCGCAAAGTGATGAAATTTTAATTACAAGTTTGCGTGTGAGGAGAGATATTCTTTTTTCACTGTTTTTGAGATAGCTCACCACTCATGCCAAATGGTAGGAGAGATATTCCTGCCAAGACGTACCGGATATTTGTAAACTTTAATTCAGTTTAATAATACAACGCACAGTATATTATTTCACTCGATGATGTTATTTTGCAATCCAGGATGATGTACTGTGGGTCAATTGTACGGCTCAACATGCATTTTACCAATTCTAAACGTGTTTTTTGTGTGGACGTAATTTAAAACGTGTTAACTTAACTCAGGGGCTGACCTAGTGGGGGTGCCATGGGTGCCATGGCACCCCTTCCAAAATTGTAAAATAAATTTTACTGGATAGTTAGCACCAAATATCAATCAAGTTTTTGCTATTTTAAGAGTATTTATTTAGATTATGATGATATTAAGTGTGAACTTTGAACTGTGGCACCCTCAAGCCTGCGATTCTAGGTCCGTCACTGACTTAACTGTATATGGTATGAAAGCTTTACTTCTTGATTTTAATATTGGAATTTGTTCATCGGTTGCCTTTTAAGTTGGAGATTGTGACTTTTTTTGTCGTTGAAACTTGAAAGGCGCAAAAGAAATCACTAAAGGCAGCAATATAATTAGTTGTAACGTAAAACTCACGTAGTAAAGATGAAATATTTAATAAAGTAAGTTAAAAGTTTTTTCTTTTTTGAGACAATAGAAGTTCGAGTTGAATGCTGATCCACGAAGCAGGGACGTGGATTGTGATAGTCTACATCGCGTAGACCGCGTGGATACTGAAGAAAAGGAAAGCAACGCGTGAAGTAGTCAGTAAGCCAGCAGCATAGCTCGGTCTTCTGATATTACGTCGATCGATTATCCATTATATATCTATACATGTTTGACTATGATGACCAAGTAGTAGCTGCATGCTGCCTAGCTTGCTTGTGTTCCCACGTAAACATTCAAAGTCCAAAATTCAGATATACGTAGTCTATTCTACGCTTCCAGCATTCCACCTACCGCACACGTTTCTTTAACCCACCTGGGCATAGCCTGTATTGTATATATAGGACCCGACACAAACACCTAGAGAAGCAAACACAATCTCCGCTCAAAGGATCAACACAGCACCTGGCTTACAATCTCCTCTGCTAGCTCCCCTTTCAGTTTCTACCGCAATGGCTGCCATGAGAACCATTCTCCTCGCCGTGGCCGCGATGGCCATACTCAGCACCGCATCGGCGGCAATCTACAACGTCGGCGAGCCAGGTGGTGCATGGGACCTCAGCACCAACTATGGCACCTGGGCGTCCTCCAGGAACTTCCACCCCAACGACCAGATCGTCTTCAAATACTCTCCTCAGGCACATGATGTCCTCGAGGTCAGCAAGGCCGACTACGAGTCCTGCAGCACCGCCAGCCCCATCGCCACCCTCAATTCCGGGAATGATGCCGTGTCCCTCACCGCCACCGGTACCCGCTACTTCCTCTGCGGCTTCCCGGGCCACTGTGCCGGGGGAATGAAGGTCAAGATCGACGTCGTGCCGAGCTCCTCTTCTTCCTCGCCCGCCCCGGCCAGCGGTCCGAGTGCAAGTATCGCTCCCCCGCCGGCGCCTGTCTCTGCCGCCACCTCTATGGAGGCCACATGGTTTGGCCTCACCGTCTTGCTAGCCGTTGCCGGCCTCATGGCTTGAGTGCGTCTCTAAAAAACATAGAAGTCAGTCATTATTACTATCAAGCATATGTGTGTACATTGTATAGTCAAGTAACTATACCATACGTTGTTTATATTCAGGCTTCACGATTTTGCATATTCATTTTGGAGGATGAGTAATAAAGATTCTTTTAGTATTATACAATATTTGTCCCAAAACATGTTTGCCGACCGTAAGAGGCCACCCTCAACTCCAGAATGATGCCATACCCCTCATTATCACAGGCACCCGCTATTTCATCTTTAACTTCCCTCGCCATTGCGCGTGTGGCATGAAGGTGAAGATCTATGTCATGCCTAACTACTCGTCATCGTGTGCCCCGGCCAACAGCCCAAGTGCAACTAGCACTTCCCCATGTGTCTATATCTGCCGCCACCTCTGCGGAGGCCATGGGGTTTAGCCTCGCCATCTTGCTTCTCATTGCTTGAATTCATTTGCGCAGCCCCACGCACATACTATACTTTATGTATAGTCAAGTAATTATTACTAGTAATTATATGTGTATGGTTCAGTAATTATATGTTGGAATAGGATGGTTGCATGCATGTTGTCCCAATTTATGTGCATACTATTATTCGGTTGCGACTCCTTGCCCCATGGCGGCTACACCTCATCATGATTTGCGCTTTTTTCAGCTAGCGGCATGCAAGTCGAATTACGAACTTCAGCCTTAGTAATATTGCATATTAAGTTTTTACACTATATTAATGCTCCTCTGCGGTGTTGAAATGGAGGCTGTTGAAATGTGTGGACCTACCATACTTATAGGACAAAATGCATTGATTTTTTTCTCCACTTACAACGTACAGACATGTTTGCTAGGTCTGGACAGAGGTCGCCCGAGTGGGAGCAGAGCGTTCGTCTCTGGGCCCGAGTGTTTCAGCAGAGCCATTCGAGCTGCTGAGATTCCTCCCAACTTCAAATTGGCTGCAGGAGTAAGCAAGTTTACTGGCGAGTCAAAGCCAGACACGTGGTTGGAGGATTACCGAGTGGCAGTGCAGATTAGTGGAGGCAATGACGAAGTGGCCATGAAGCACCTGCCCTTGATGCTTGAGGGCTCGGCCAGGGCCTGGTTGAATCAGTTGGCCCCTGCTAGCATATACTGTTGGGAAGACTTGGCCCGAGTGTTTATCAACATGCAGCTGGTACGTACTTGGTCGAAATAGACCGAGGATGTGAAGCCGGGCTGTGCTGTTGGCCTGCTGACTTTTCACGCGTTCCTTTCCTCTTTCCTCAGAACCGACGCGGTCTACAAGACATGACGTAGACTATCAGGATCCACATACCTTCTGACGCAGATCCAAGTGTCCAAAACATATTTTGACAAAGCATTTTTTATTAGTGGATTTGACGTACTTCATCCGTCCCAAAATAAGTGTCTCAATTTGTACTAACTTAGTACAAAAGTTATACTAAGTTGGGATACTTATTTTAGAACGAAGGGACTATTAAAGAGACCTAACACTTGCTCACTATAATGTTATCCTATTACATAAATTAATTAATAGCTAAACTAGTCATTAGTACAACTCTATTACAAGGAAATTAGGGGCCCTACTGATTTGGAGGCCCCGTGCAGCCGAAACCTCTGGAGCATGGTAAGGGCATGCCGCCGGAGGAGGCCGATTTTCGTGTTTTAAACCCTTTGTTAAAGTTTAGCCGGATCTGCACATCATCTGAAAATATTTTAAGATCTGATCATTTTTCCTATCGCCATTGTCTGTGCCGGTAGGGTTTAACTATCTACCGCCATGGTCAATAGCGCTAGAAGACTGATCAACGTCCAGACGGCGTTAAAACATGGCAGAAGCCTACCGCAAGATGATGGCGGTAACCTTCAATACCATCCCGCCATGGCATCCGGCGGTAACTCCTTTTCCATTACACACGGCCGCCGCTGGCGCTAATGCAGGTTAATCACCCGCAGTCATGTACTACTGCAGTGCTACGCAGCTATAGCAAACGGTAGTACTGTCGACCATGTTGGATTTGAACTTGAATCCTCCGAAAGTATCATGCGTATGGTGAAAGCTAAGCAAGCAGGCAAAGTACGTGCACGTATGTGTACCGCGTAGAGTACCATACCTATGTGAACCTGGATCGTTTCTATCTTCACGGAGCGGAAGAGATGTCCCTCTCTCCAGAACTCTCGTAACTTAGCACTTAGCAAACAAAATAGAACAGAGCAAATATTTTGGTGGGTGCAACTGTGCTTGTTTTTTTTTCCAGTATATATAGGGGTACATGGACTTGCCGTGTTCAACACGTAATTTAGTTGGAGACCAACACGACGCAGCCTGGTGTTAGTTTACAGTTTAGCTGCATGCCAGTCGCCTGAATATTATTTAAGGGTGAGTCGATTTCTGTTTGGGAAGAAATAGGCGCGCAGAGGTGCAGCAACCATCGGCTTGCCAGGAACCAGCAGTCTCTAGGTCTATCTTAGGAGATGCGGGGGGTGCAGGTGCTCGCCGGGGAGCAGAAGCCCTGGGTCTATCTTAGGGGTGACCGGGGGTGCAGGTTCACCGAAGAAGTTGGGTAATTCGCCCGCTTTAGAGGGGATGGCCGGGGGCGGCGGCAAGCCCGACAATGGGAGGAGGTCGAGGGAGGGCGGGGCGATTCGGCGGGCTTGAAGGCGGCCAGAGGAGAAGAAGAAGAGTGTGCGCCGTCCAACCACACTGTCCTCCTTCCCCTGTCGAGCCCTTCCTCCTCTCTGAGACGTGTGGCGATGCCGAAGTCCTGGTTCTCCGCGCCGGCGCGGCCACGGTGGCAGTTCGTCGTCAGGCGGATCATGGTGTCGCCGCCCTCGCTCACCTGGACCATCTGCATACGCGGCGGGTCCTCCGTGACGAGGAGGACCACCCGTAGCAGCGGCGTCGGGGGGCCACGGCGCGGCTACCCGACGGCCGGGATCATCTTGCGCAACCATGAGCTAAAGTTGTGGGAGGACTCCACCAGGTGCCAAATGCCACTCGTGGCTGCTGGAGCCGATTTAAATCCAAATTTCAATATTTGTTTCTAGTAACCATCAATTAAAAACTCTTATATTAAAATCATGATAACCATCATATTAAAACTTAATATTGTCTATAAACCATCATATTAAAATCAAACAATATATGACATTAGCCATATAGAATATCTTAAAATATTATACGATAGCTTTCAAGCCAAGAAAATATTAACTTGTCACTCAAGTGCAAAGTGCATGATAACTTAATTTTTTTTTCTTTCCTATCATGACTAACCCATAGAATTAATTTTTGACTGTAGAAGACTTTTTTTAAGTGCACGATATATAGGGAGGGAAATAGTTGGTCCTTTGAGATTAGCTTCACGTTAGTCGGAGTACTAGTGTTCAATAGCAAGCTAACTACTAGTGCACATGCTGATCCATATGTGGGTGATTAGCACATGCATTAGCGCAGCGGCCGGCCCTGTATAGTGGAAAGTAGCTACCGCCAGATGCGATGGCGGGATGGTACTGAAGGCTACCGCCGTCTCTTTGGCGGGTAGGCTTCTACCATGTATAAACGCCGTCTAAACGTTGACCAATTCTACCGCTATTGATCATGGCGTTTGGTAGTTAAACCCTAGTGTCACAGATAATGGCGGTAGAAAAAGGGTCAGATCCTGAAATACATTTGGATGAGGGTCAGATTCGGCTAAATTTTAGCCAAAGGGTCAAAAACACGAAAATCGGCCGCCGGAGGCCTGTTGCGTGCCTTGGTTTGAATCCGGACACAAGAACTACACACTAGTGTACAATCTGTGCAAGAAAATCACAGTGGTCGTCGTCAACATATAATATCTGTGGTCAATAATAGTTGCTCATGTTTGATAAGAAATATATATAGGTTTTGCTATATAGGACCTTTTATGCACGATTTCGAATTGTGGACTGATTCTAATATCAAAATGAGTAGTTCCCAAATCCATGTGTTTGCATTTTAATGACATGTTAAAGTATTCATAATGAAAATTTCCACATGCGTAAAATACATCTATACGTGCGTGTAAAATTGTTTTCCTTTTTTTGCCACTTCAAAAATTATTTTAGAATTTTCGAGAATAGGTTACATGGAGAATATAGAGCCCGTGATCCGATACGAATTTCTACTGTTGCTGCAAAGATAAATATGACCTTTCAGTTTAGATAAAATTTTCTTGAATTGCAGGATGAAAACTCCATTTTACCAGTTTAAAATGTGCAAAATTGTATGTGGTATGAAAGCTTTAATTCTTTATTTTGATGCTGCACTTTTCAGCAATACATATTGCTTGCTTTCTAAGTTGATAGTTGGAATTGTTTGTTGGAACAATGTTGTAAATTTTTGTAACACTGAATCTGATTAATTTTTAGTTGTAACGTGCAACTCATGTAGTAGAAAGCTGTAAATTAGACCGGGAAATGTATCCAACACTAGTCAAAATTAGTCCTCGTCGCCAGATATATCTAGGTTTTATGAACAATCACCAAAGGAGAGGATCCCATGTGAATGAATTATGCAAAACACCGCAAAGTGATGAAATTTTAATTACAAGTTTTGCGTGTGAGGAGAGATATTCTTTTTTCACTGTTTTGAGATAGCTCACCACTCATGCCAAAGGTAGGAGAGATATTCCTGCCAAGACGTACGGATATTTGTAAACTTTAATTCAGTTTAATAATACAACGCACAGTATATTATTTCACTCGATGATGTTATTTTGCAATCCAGGATGATGTACTGGGGGTCAATTGTACGGCTCAACATGCATTTTACCAATTCTAAACGTGTTTTTTGTGGACGTAATTTAAAACGTGTTAACTTAACTCAGGGGCTGACCTAGTGGGGGTGCCATGGGTGCCATGGCACCCCTTCCAAAATTGTAAAATAAAACCCAGATGGACGTCTCAAATGGGTTTGAAACGACCGGGCTGATCGGCACCCCTCGTATCCAACCCAAATATGAGGAGGCCCGGATGCATCCACCACGTCGGACTGACGGCCGGGTCCCACACGGAATCACCCTGAAACCCAACAGTCCAACGGGCGTCTCCTCCGGTGAGGGTGTGAACGCCGCGTGGCGCCGTTCCGGCTCGCCGCCCGATGCCAAAGTCCGGCTATTTGAGCCGGCTGACGTCCCCAACTCTAGCCACAACCTCTTCTGCCCTATCTGCGCCGCCAGTCCAAGCATAGTTCTCTCCCTACCCGCCTACCTCTTACCTAGCTGTCCGCTATGGCCCGGTAAAAGAAGACGACCTATACTATGCTCATGTCGGAGCACCGCTTCCGGATCGAGGAGGAGATCTGGGCAAGGCGCTCCGCCCGCATCGTAGCCGGCCTGCCTCCGGACTGGCCAGAGCCGGAGGAAGAGGAGCATCATCCGGTTCCAATGGAGGTGGCAGATCCGGAGGTGAAATGCTGCGTCGCGCTGCATGGGCCATGACCTATCCCGGGATGGATCACTTTTACCCAATGCTAGTTATTATTACAGTTCCGAGCGATGGGGCTTGGAGCGGGGAGATTTTGGTCTCTCAGAGCATCGATAGTCTTCGTTCTCCAGCCACAAGAACATGACAGGGAAGAATTCGTTCCCAAAAAGCACCCATCACCCACTCCCATGGCTCTCTTTCCCTTGACGACGGTGATTGTCCCTTGCAACACCAGAAACATGAACATGTATGGCACTCCACGAGGAAAGGACAGGATATTTTGGCCATACGATTTTGGTCCAGTATGTTCGGGGCGGGGGGCATCCTAATTGTTCTTCACCATTTGTGGCAGCTGGTTCTTTGGGACAGTTCATTTATAATCGGGGCAGACTAATTGCATGTCTAATCTAAGTGTATATCTTTCTGTAATACAAGTTTAAGTTATGAAAGTCTGGGCTCTTATGGTTTAGAACGAACGTGTTTCAGGACAAATATTGTATAAGACCAAAAGAATCTTTTTTAGCAAATCCTCCAAAATGAATCAACAAAACGCAAAGCCCAAATACGTCCAACATACACATAACTACTTGACTATACACACAGATAATTGCTCGTAATAATTTCTGAACTATACATAAAGTACACATGTGCCTGCGAATGCAGAGATGCACTCAAGCCATGAGGCCGACAACGGCAAGCAAAACAGCGAGGCCAAACCCGGTGGCCTGCACATTGGTGGCAGCGGAGACAGGAGTAGGCGGGGGAGCGTTGCTTGCACTTGGGCCGTTGGCCGGGGCAGGTGATGAAGAGGAGGAGCCTGGCATGACATCGATCTTAACCTTCATGCCGCCCGCGCAATGACCAGGGAAACCGCAGATGAAGTAGCGGGTGCCGGTGCCGGTGAGGGTGACAACATCGTTCCCGGAGTTGAAGGTGGTGACAGGGCTGGCGGTGCTGCAGGAGTCGTAGTCTGCCTTGCTGACCTCGAGGACGTCGTGTGCCTGAGGGGAGTACTTGAAGACGATCTGATCGCTCGTTTGGAAGTTCCTAGAGGACGCCCAAGTGCCGTAGTTGGTGCTGAGGTCCCATGCGCCGCCCGGCTCGCCCACGTTGTAGATCGCCGCTGACGCGGTGCTCAGGACTGCCATCGCAGCCAGGACGAGAAGAATGGTTCTCATGGGAGCCATTGCGATTGGAACTGCAAGAGAGCTAGCAGAGGAGATTATAAGGCAGGTGCTGTATTGATCCTTGAGCAGAGAACGTGTTTGCTTCCCTAGGTGGCTGTGTCGGGTCCTATATATAGTACTCCAATACAGCCTACACCCGGGTGGGATGGAGAAACATGTGCGGTTGGTGAAAGCATAGAATGGAGTGCGTGTACAGGTGGGAACACAAGCAAGCCGTGACATGCCTGAAAGCTTGATAAGGTTAAGCTTGACAAACACACTAGAATACTTTTCCTTCCGTCTTTATTTTTCTTCTTATCCCATTTCGGTTTCTGTACGTACAGACTGTCTTATAGCGTTGTAAGTCAGTTTGGTTGCGGACGCGTAAACATGTGCGAAACCGGATAAATACTTTGTATCATGATGATTATTGGATTTCTTTAAGCCCTTTTACATTTCAGTTAGTTCTTATAAAGCATCTTTTATTTCTGCACATACAGAAGTCGTTGCAGTCACATATCATCTTATATTTCCTATCTGTAATATAGGTAGCTATATAATTTTGGCAGTACACATAAACAAAAAGTGTATATAATTTTGATCTGAATTACTACGGAAATATATTTTGGTATGTAGATATTAGGTAATTTTGGCAGTACACATAACCGAAAATTATATATATATATATATATATATATTATCTACCATTTGATTTATATATTTTTTGCAATATTTATTTTTATTTTATACTTTGTGAACCTCTTCTGGTTTACGTTTGAGACGTGCGTTACACGTGCACGCTTACTAGTTTTATATAATAAAAAGATGAATATACAAATAATGGCGCCAATGTGGACTACTTTTGATTATTGTGAAGAAAGTTTTCTTGAAGGATAAGTACGTGGGACACGCCCACCAACGTTGGATAGAAGTCTCTGGTCTATTTGGACTATCTATGGTACATTCTCATAGCATCTTTATGCTAGGTAAGAACATCTACAGCCAGGCACCCTAAACACCTCTCATACGTCCGGGCGTACGGTCCGGTCAGTGAGCGGTCAAAAAAATACAACCCAGATGGACGTCTCAAATGGGTTTGAAACGACCGGGCTGATCGGCACCCCTCGTATCCAACCCAAATATGAGGAGGCCCGGATGCATCCACCACGTCGGACTGACGGCCGGGTCCCACACGGAATCACCCTGAAACCCAACAGTCCAACGGGCGTCTCCTCCGGTGAGGGTGTGAACGCCGCGTGGCGCCGTTCCGGCTCGCCGCCCGATGCCAAAGTCCGGCTATTTGAGCCGGCTGACGTCCCCAACTCTAGCCACAACCTCTTCTGCCCTATCTGCGCCGCCAGTCCAAGCATAGTTCTCTCCCTACCCGCCTACCTCTTACCTAGCTGTCCGCTATGGCCCGGTAAAAGAAGACGACCTATACTATGCTCATGTCGGAGCACCGCTTCCGGATCGAGGAGGAGATCTGGGCAAGGCGCTCCGCCCGCATCGTAGCCGGCCTGCCTCCGGACTGGCCAGAGCCGGAGGAAGAGGAGCATCATCCGGTTCCAATGGAGGTGGCAGATCCGGAGGTGAAATGCTGCGTCGCGCTGCATGGGCCATGACCTATCCCGGGATGGATCCCTTTTACCCAATGCTAGTTATTTTTACAGTTCCGAGCGATGGGGCTTGGAGCGGGGAGATTTTGGTCTCTCAGAGCATCGATAGTCTTCGTTCTCCAGCCACAAGAACATGACAGGGAAGAATTCGTTCCCAAAAAGCACCCATCACCCACTCCCATGGCTCTCTTTCCCTTGACGACGGTGATTGTCCCTTGCAACACCAGAAACATGAACATGTATGGCACTCCACGAGGAAAGGACAGGATATTTTGGCCATACGATTTTGGTCCAGTATGTTCGGGGCGGGGGGCATCCTAATTGTTCTTCACCATTTGTGGCAGCTGGTTCTTTGGGACAGTTCATTTATAATCGGGGCAGACTAATTGCATGTCTAATCTAAGTGTATATCTTTCTGTAATACAAGTTTAAGTTATGAAAGTCTGGGCTCTTATGGTTTAGAACGAACGTGTTTCAGGACAAATATTGTATAAGACCAAAAGAATCTTTTTTAGCAAATCCTCCAAAATGAATCAACAAAACGCAAAGCCCAAATACGTCCAACATACACATAACTACTTGACTATACACACAGATAATTGCTCGTAATAATTTCTGAACTATACATAAAGTACACATGTGCCTGCGAATGCAGAGATGCACTCAAGCCATGAGGCCGACAACGGCAAGCAAAACAGCGAGGCCAAACCCGGTGGCCTGCACATTGGTGGCAGCGGAGACAGGAGTAGGCGGGGGAGCGTTGCTTGCACTTGGGCCGTTGGCCGGGGCAGGTGATGAAGAGGAGGAGCCTGGCATGACATCGATCTTAACCTTCATGCCGCCCGCGCAATGACCAGGGAAACCGCAGATGAAGTAGCGGGTGCCGGTGCCGGTGAGGGTGACAACATCGTTCCCGGAGTTGAAGGTGGTGACAGGGCTGGCGGTGCTGCAGGAGTCGTAGTCTGCCTTGCTGACCTCGAGGACGTCGTGTGCCTGAGGGGAGTACTTGAAGACGATCTGATCGCTCGTTTGGAAGTTCCTAGAGGACGCCCAAGTGCCGTAGTTGGTGCTGAGGTCCCATGCGCCGCCCGGCTCGCCCACGTTGTAGATCGCCGCTGACGCGGTGCTCAGGACTGCCATCGCAGCCAGGACGAGAAGAATGGTTCTCATGGGAGCCATTGCGATTGGAACTGCAAGAGAGCTAGCAGAGGAGATTATAAGGCAGGTGCTGTATTGATCCTTGAGCAGAGAACGTGTTTGCTTCCCTAGGTGGCTGTGTCGGGTCCTATATATAGTACTCCAATACAGCCTACACCCGGGTGGGATGGAGAAACATGTGCGGTTGGTGAAAGCATAGAATGGAGTGCGTGTACAGGTGGGAACACAAGCAAGCTAGGCATGCAGCTGGTACGTACTTGGTCGAAATAGACCGAGGATGTGAAGACCGGGCTGTGCTGTTGGCCTGCTGACCTTTTCACGCGTTCCTTTCCTCTTTCCTCAGAACCGACGCGGTCTACAAGACATGACGTAGACTATCAGGATCCACATACCTTCTGACGCAGATCCAAGTGTCCAAAACATTATTTTGACAAAGCATTTTTTATTAGTGGATTTGACGTACTTCATCCGTCCCAAAATAAGTGTCTCAATTTTGTACTAACTTTAGTACAAAGTTATACTAAGTTGGATACTTATTTTAGAACGAAGGGACTATTAAAGAGACCCTAACACTTGCTCACTATAATGTTATCCTATTACATAAATTAATTAATAGAGCTAAACTAGTCATTAGTACAACTCTATTACATAGGAAATTAGGGGCCCTACTGATTTGGAGGCCCCGTGCAGCCGAACACTCTGGAGCATGGTACGGGCATGCCGCCGGAGGAGGCCGATTTTCGTGTTTTAACCCTTTTGTTAAAGTTTAGCCAGATCTGACACTCATCTGAAAATATTTTAAGATCTGATCATTTTTCCTATCGCCATTGTCTGTGCCGGTAGGGTTTAACTATCTACCGCCATGGTCAATAGCGCTAGAAGCTGATCAACGTCCAGACGGCGTTAAAACATGGCAGAAGCCTACCGCCAAAGATGATGGCGGTAACCTTCAATACCATCCCGCCATGGCATCCGGCGGTAACTCCTTTTCCATTACACACGGCCGGCCGCTGGCGCTAATGCATGTGTTAATCACCCGCAGTCATGTACTACTGCATGTGCTACGCAGCTATAGCAAACGGTAGTACTGTCGACCATGTTGGATTTGAACTTGAATCCTCCGAAAGTATCATGCGTATGTGAAAGCTAAGCAAGCAGGCAAAGTACGTGCACGTATGTGTAGCCGCGTAGAGTACCATACCTATGTGAACCTGGATCGTTTCTATCTTCACGGAACGGAAGAGATGTCCCTCTCTCCAGAACTCTCGTAACTTAGCACTTAGCAAACAAAATAGAACAGAGCAAATATTTTGCGATGGGTGCAACTTGCATGTTTGTTTTTTTCCAAGTATATATAGGGGTACATGGACTTGCCGTGTTCAACACGTAATTTAGTTGGAGACCAACACGACGCAGCCTGGTGTTAGTTTACAGTTTAGCTGCATGCCAGTCGCCTGAATATTATTTAAGGGTGAGTCGATTTCTGTTTGGGAAGAAATAGGCGCGCAGAGGTGCAGCAGCCATCGGCTTGCCAGGAACCAGCAGTCTCTAGGTCTATCTTAGGGATGCGGGGGGTGCAGGTGCTCGCCGGGGAGCAGAAGCCTCTGGGTCTATCTTAGGGGTGCCCGGGGGTGCAGGTTCACCGAAGAAGTTGGGTAGTTCGCCCGCTTTAGAGGGATGGCCGGGGGCGGCGGCAAGCCCGACAATGGGAGGAGGTCGAGGGAGGGCGGGGCGATTCGGCCTGGGCTTGAAGGCGGCCAGAGGAAGAAGAAGAAGAGTGTGCGCCGTCCAGAACCACACTGTCCTCCTCCCCCTCGTCGAGCCCTTCCTCCTCTCTGAGACGTGTGGCGATGCCGAAGTCCTGGTTCTCCGCGCCGGCCGGCGGCCATGGTGGCAGTTCGTCGTCAGGCGGATCATGGTGTCGCCGCCCTCGCTCACCTGGACCATCTGCATCCACGGCGGCGGGCTCCTCCGGTGACGAGGAGGACCACCCGTAGCAGCGGCGTCGGGGGCGCCACGGCGCCGGCTACCCGACGGCCGGGATCATCTTGCGCAACCATGAGCTAAAGTTGTGGGAGACTCCACCATGCTGCAAATGCCACTCGCGGCTGCCGGAGCCGATTTAAATCCAAATTTCAATATTTTGTTTCTAGTAACCATCATATTAAAACTCTTATATTAAAATCATGACTAACCCATCATATTAAAACTCTTAATATTTTGTTTCTATCAACCATCATATTAAAATCAAACAATATATGACATTAGCCATATAGAATATCTTAAAATATTTATACGATAGCTTTCAAGCCAAGAAAATATTAACTTGTCACTCAAGTGCAAAGTGCATGATAACTTAATTTTTTTCTTTCTTTCCTATCATGACTAACCCATAGAATTAATTTTTGACTGTAGAAGACTTTTTTTAAGTGCACGATATATAGGGAGGGAAATAGTTGGTCCTTTGAGATTAGCTTCACGTTAATCGGAGTACTAGTGTTCAATAGCAAGCTAACTACTAGTGCACATGCTGATCCATATGCTGGGGTGATTAGCACATGCATTAGCGCAGCGGCCGGCCCTGTATAGTGGAAAGTAGCTACCGCCAGATGCGATGGCGGGATGGTACTGAAGGCTACCGCCGTCATCTTTGGCGGTAGGCTTCTGCCATGTATAAACGCCGTCTAAACGTTGACCAATTTCTACCGCTATTGATCATGGCGTTAGGTAGTTAAACCCTAGTGCCACAGACAATGGCGGTAGAAAAAGGGTCAGATCCTGAAATACATTTGGATGAGGGTCAGATTCGGCTAAATTTTAGCAAAAGGGTCAAAACACGAAAATCGGCCGCCGGAGGCCTGTTGCGTGCCTTGGTTTGAATCGCGGACACAAGAACTACACACTAGTGTACAATCTGTGCAAGAAAATCACAGTGGTCGTCGTCAACTATAATAATATCTGTGGTCAATAATAGTTGCTCATGTTTGATAAGAAATATATATAGGTTTTGCTATATAGAGACCTTTTATGCACGATTTCGAATTGTGGACTGATTCTAATATCAAAATGAGTAGTTCCCAAATCCATGTGTTTGCATTTTAAATGACATGTTAAAGTATCTCATAATGAAAATTTCCACATGCGTAAAATACATCTATACGTGCGTGTAAAATTGTTTTCCTTTTTTTGCCACTTCAAAAATTATTTTAGAATTTTTCGAGAATAGGTTACATGGAGAATATAGAGCCCGTGATCCGATACGAATTTCTACTGTTGCTGCAAAGATAAATATGACCTTTCAGTTTAGATAAAATTTTCTTGAATTGCAGGATGAAAACTCCATTTTACCAGTTTAAAATGTGCAAAATTGTATGTGGTATGAAAGCTTTAATTCTTTATTTTGATGCTGCACTTTTCAGCAATACATATTGCTTGCTTTCTAAGTTGATAGTTGTGAATTGTTTTGTTGGAACAATGTTGTAAATTTTTGTAACACTGAATCTGTAATTTAATTAGTTGTAACGTGCAACTCATGTAGTAGAAAGCTGTAAATTAGACCGGAGAAATGTATCCAACACTAGTATCAAAATTAGTCCTCGTCGCCATGATATATCTAGGTTTTCCATGAACAATCACCAAAGGAGAGGATCCCCATGTGAATGAATTATGCAAAACACCGCAAAGTGATGAAATTTTAATTACAAGTTTGCGTGTGAGGAGAGATATTCTTTTTTCACTGTTTTTGAGATAGCTCACCACTCATGCCAAATGGTAGGAGAGATATTCCTGCCAAGACGTACCGGATATTTGTAAACTTTAATTCAGTTTAATAATACAACGCACAGTATATTATTTCACTCGATGATGTTATTTTGCAATCCAGGATGATGTACTGTGGGTCAATTGTACGGCTCAACATGCATTTTACCAATTCTAAACGTGTTTTTTGTGTGGACGTAATTTAAAACGTGTTAACTTAACTCAGGGGCTGACCTAGTGGGGGTGCCATGGGTGCCATGGCACCCCTTCCAAAATTGTAAAATAAATTTTACTGGATAGTTAACACCAAATATCAATCAAGTTTTTGCTATTTTAAGAGTATTTATTTAGATTATGATGATATTAAGTGTGAACTTTGAACTGTGGCACCCTCAAGCCTGCGATTCTAGGTCCGTCACTGACTTAACTGTATATGGTATGAAAGCTTTACTTCTTGATTTTAATATTGGAATTTGTTCATCGGTTGCCTTTTAAGTTGGAGATTGTGACTTTTTTTGTCGTTGAAACTTGAAAGGCGCAAAAGAAATCACTAAAGGCAGCAATATAATTAGTTGTAACGTAAAACTCACGTAGTAAAGATGAAATATTTAATAAAGTAAGTTAAAAGTTTTTTCTTTTTTGAGACAATAGAAGTTCGAGTTGAATGCTGATCCACGAAGCAGGGACGTGGATTGTGATAGTCTACATCGCGTAGACCGCGTGGATACTGAAGAAAAGGAAAGCAACGCGTGAAGTAGTCAGTAAGCCAGCAGCATAGCTCGGTCTTCTGATATTACGTCGATCGATTATCCATTATATATCTATACATGTTTGACTATGATGACCAAGTAGTAGCTGCATGCTGCCTAGCTTGCTTGTGTTCCCACGTAAACATTCAAAGTCCAAAATTCAGATATACGTAGTCTATTCTACGCTTCCAGCATTCCACCTACCGCACACGTTTCTTTAACCCACCTGGGCATAGCCTGTATTGTATATATAGGACCCGACACAAACACCTAGAGAAGCAAACACAATCTCCGCTCAAAGGATCAACACAGCACCTGGCTTACAATCTCCTCTGCTAGCTCCCCTTTCAGTTTCTACCGCAATGGCTGCCATGAGAACCATTCTCCTCGCCGTGGCCGCGATGGCCATACTCAGCACCGCATCGGCGGCAATCTACAACGTCGGCGAGCCAGGTGGTGCATGGGACCTCAGCACCAACTATGGCACCTGGGCGTCCTCCAGGAACTTCCACCCCAACGACCAGATCGTCTTCAAATACTCTCCTCAGGCACATGATGTCCTCGAGGTCAGCAAGGCCGACTACGAGTCCTGCAGCACCGCCAGCCCCATCGCCACCCTCAATTCCGGGAATGATGCCGTGTCCCTCACCGCCACCGGTACCCGCTACTTCCTCTGCGGCTTCCCGGGCCACTGTGCCGGGGGAATGAAGGTCAAGATCGACGTCGTGCCGAGCTCCTCTTCTTCCTCGCCCGCCCCGGCCAGCGGTCCGAGTGCAAGTATCGCTCCCCCGCCGGCGCCTGTCTCTGCCGCCACCTCTATGGAGGCCACATGGTTTGGCCTCACCGTCTTGCTAGCCGTTGCCGGCCTCATGGCTTGAGTGCGTCTCTAAAAAACATAGAAGTCAGTCATTATTACTATCAAGCATATGTGTGTACATTGTATAGTCAAGTAACTATACCATACGTTGTTTATATTCAGGCTTCACGATTTTGCATATTCATTTTGGAGGATGAGTAATAAAGATTCTTTTAGTATTATACAATATTTGTCCCAAAACATGTTTGCCGACCGTAAGAGGCCACCCTCAACTCCAGAATGATGCCATACCCCTCATTATCACAGGCACCCGCTATTTCATCTTTAACTTCCCTCGCCATTGCGCGTGTGGCATGAAGGTGAAGATCTATGTCATGCCTAACTACTCGTCATCGTGTGCCCCGGCCAACAGCCCAAGTGCAACTAGCACTTCCCCATGTGTCTATATCTGCCGCCACCTCTGCGGAGGCCATGGGGTTTAGCCTCGCCATCTTGCTTCTCATTGCTTGAATTCATTTGCGCAGCCCCACGCACATACTATACTTTATGTATAGTCAAGTAATTATTACTAGTAATTATATGTGTATGGTTCAGTAATTATATGTTGGAATAGGATGGTTGCATGCATGTTGTCCCAATTTATGTGCATACTATTATTCGGTTGCGACTCCTTGCCCCATGGCGGCTACACCTCATCATGATTTGCGCTTTTTTCAGCTAGCGGCATGCAAGTCGAATTACGAACTTCAGCCTTAGTAATATTGCATATTAAGTTTTTACACTATATTAATGCTCCTCTGCGGTGTTGAAATGGAGGCTGTTGAAATGTGTGGACCTACCATACTTATAGGACAAAATGCATTGATTTTTTTCTCCACTTACAACGTACAGACATGTTTGCTAGGTCTGGACAGAGGTCGCCCGAGTGGGAGCAGAGCGTTCGTCTCTGGGCCCGAGTGTTTCAGCAGAGCCATTCGAGCTGCTGAGATTCCTCCCAACTTCAAATTGGCTGCAGGAGTAAGCAAGTTTACTGGCGAGTCAAAGCCAGACACGTGGTTGGAGGATTACCGAGTGGCAGTGCAGATTAGTGGAGGCAATGACGAAGTGGCCATGAAGCACCTGCCCTTGATGCTTGAGGGCTCGGCCAGGGCCTGGTTGAATCAGTTGGCCCCTGCTAGCATATACTGTTGGGAAGACTTGGCCCGAGTGTTTATCAAGACATTTGAAGGCACTTGCAAGCGTCCCGCTGGGCTGTCTGAGTTGCAGCATTGTGTCCAAAAGCCGAACGAAACTTTAAGGGATTACATCCAGCGGTGGACTACGCTTCACCATCTGGTGGAGAATGTTTCAGAGCACCAAGCAGTCTGCGCTTTCAAGGAAGGCGTACGGTACAGAGAGCTCACACTGAAATTCGGTCGCTCCGGGGCCATGACTCTGAATCGGATGATGGAAATAGCCACTTGGTACGCGAATGGCGAAGAAGAAGACCGACTCTGTAATGGCAAAGGGAAGACAGTCGACCCTGATGGTGGGGGCGGAAATCCCAGTCGAAAGCAGAAACGCAAGGCTGAAGCTGCAGTGGTGAATACCCAGGGAAAGTTCAAGGGAAAGCCCAAGGGGCCATGGATTCCCAAGAAGATCAAGGACCAATCAGGCCAGGATGTCTTGGATTTACCGTGTGCCATCCACACGAAGAAACATGAAGAGGGCAACTTCATTTTGCCCAAACACACCACTCGACAGTGCAGATTCCTTATCCAGCAGTTCCGTGAAGGTCAGCAGAGTGAGAAGGGCTCTGATAAGGATGAAGATGAAGAAAAGGCGGATGATTACCCAAAGGTCAATGCAACCCTAGTGATTTTTGCTGATGTTGAGAGCAAAAGTCAACTAAAAGTCATCAACAGAGAGGTGAACATGGTTGCTCCGGCAACTACAACATACCTCAAGTGGTCAAAGACTCCTATCACCTTCGATCAGTCGGATCACCCAGCTCACGTTGCTACCCCCGGGCGGCAAGCTTTGGTAGTCGACCCAGTCGATGGAGGCACTCGACTGCGTAAAGTTCTCATGGACGGTGGCAGTGGTTTGAACATTCTGTATGCTAAGACTTGATGTCTACTATGCAACCTTCTTCTTGTAGACTCGTGTTGGGCCTCCAAGCGCAGAGTTTTGTAGGACAGTAGCAAATTTCTCTCAAGTGGATGACCTAAGGTTTATCAATCCGTGCGAGGTGTAGGATGAAGATGGTCTCTCTCAAACAACCCTGCAACCAAATAACAAAGAGTCTCTTGTGTCCCCAACACACCAAATATAATGGTAAATTGTATAGGTGCACTAGTTCAGCGAAGAGATGGTGATACAAGTATAATATGGATAGTAGATATAGGTTTTTGTAATCTGAAAATATAAAAACAGCAAGGTAACTAGTAGTAAAACGGAGCAAAAACAGTATTGCAATGCTTGGAAACAAGGCCTAGGGTTCATACTTTCACTAGTGCAAGTGCTCTCAATAATGATAACATAATTGGATCATATAACAATCCCTCAATGTACAACAAAGAATCACTTCAAAGTTTCTATCGGAGAACGTAGGACGAAAACATGCATCAACCCCTATGCATAGATTACCCCAATGTCACCTCGAGAATCCGCGAGTTGAGTGCCAAAACATACATCAAGTGAATCAATAGAACATCCCATTGTCACCACAGATATCCCATCGCAAGACATACATCAAGTGTTCTCAAATTCAATACTCAATCCAACATAACGAAACCTCAAAGAGCAAGACTCAATTCATCACAAGAAAGTAGAGGGGGAGAAACACCATATGATCCAACTATAATAACAAAGCTCGCGGTACATCAAGATCGTGTCAAATCAAGAACACGACAGAGAGAGAGATCAAACACATAGCTAATGGTACATACCCTCAGCCCCGAGGGTGAACTACTCCCTCCTCGTCATGGAGATCGCCGGGATGATGAAGATGGCCACCGGTGATGATTTCCCCCTCCGGCAGGGTGCCGGGACGGGCTCCCGATTGGTTTTTGGTGGCTACAGAGGCTTTCGGCGGCGGAACTCCCGATCTAGGTTTCTTTCTGAGGGTTTCCAGATTTATAGGAATTTTTGGCGTCGGTTTCACGTCAGGGGAGTCCACGAGTCAGCGACAAGGCAGGGGGGCGCGCCCTAGGGGGGTGGGGGCACCCTCCACCCTTGTCGTTGACTCGGGACTCTTCTGGCCCAACTCTTTTGCTTCGGGGGCTTCTTCTGGTCCATAGAAAATCATCGTAAATTTTCAGGTCATTTGGACTCCGTTTAATATTCCTTTTCTGTAAAACTCAAAAACAAGGAAAAAACAGAAACTGGCACTGGGCTCTAGGTTAATAGGTTAGTCCCAAAAATAATATAAAATAGCATATAAATGCATATAAAACATCCAAGATGGATAATATAATAGCATGGAACAATCAAAAATTATAGATACGTTGGAGACGTACCAAGACCCTTCAGGGGATGGGCATTCCGATATCCGGACTCAGTGAGAGCAACATGCAGTTCCACGGGGTCATCCCAGGAAAGAAAGCGAAATCACTCGGACAGATAGCTTTGGATGTGGTTTTTGGCGATTCAAAGATTTTTCGCAAAGAAAAGCTGACGTTTGAAGTGGTAGAATTTCACAGTGCCTATCATGCTATTCTGGGTAGACTGGCGTATGCTCGTTTCATGGCCCGACCATGCTACGTATATCTTAAACTGAAGATGCCCGGGCCCAAAGGTGTGATCACGGTCACTGGGAATAGACAGAGAGCAGAGGAATGCCTCCAGAAGGGTTCCAAGATAGCTGATGAGCAAATGGCGGTGGTGGAACTAGAAGAGTACAAGAAGAATGCTGACCCGAGTGATTTGCTCCGTTCCAAGAAGCCTGCTTCTGACTCCGCATTTTAGTCGGCTGGCGAGACGAAGCCAGTGCACATTCACCCGGAAGATCCCATAGCTGCTCCGTACCCACATCTCAAGGACACTCGACAGCAAATAGGAAGCCGCGCTCGTCCAGTTCCTCCGTGAGAACTAGGACATCTTCGCATGGAAACCATCGGACATGCCAGGTGTACCCAGGGGACTGGCTGAGCACCGTTTGTGTGTCAACTTCAAAGCCAAACCTGTCAAAGAGCATCTCCATCGGTTCACCGCGGAGAAGAGGAAGGCGATTGGCGAGGAAGTGGCTCGGCTCTTAGCAGCTGAGTTCATACGCGAGATATACCACTCCGAGTGGCTCGCCAACGTCGTCATGGTACCTAAGAAGGATAAATCACTCCGCATGTGCATTGACTTCAAGCATATCAATCGGGCCTGCCCGAAAGATCATTTTCCGCTCCCTCGCACTGATCAGATAGTCGATTCGACTGCGGGGTGTGAGCGTTTGTCTTTTCTTGATGCGTATTTCGGATACCATCAGATCCGACTGTATGGGCCAGATGAAATAAAAACGGCCTTCATCACCCCATTCGGGTGTTTTTGCTATATCACTATGCCATTTGGTCTCAAAAATGTTGGCGCCACGTTCATGCGCATGATCCAGAAGTGCCTGCTCACTCAGATCAGTCGGAATGTGGAGGCCTATATGGATGACATTGTGGTCAAGTCACGTAAAAGTTCTAACCAGCTGACTGATCTCGCTGAAACCTTTGCAAATTTGAGGAGGTATGACATTAAGTTGAATCCGTCCAAGTGCACATTCGGAGTACCCGAAGGCAAGCTACTCGGTTTCCTCGTTTCTGAACGAGGGATAGATGCCAATCCCGAGAAGATCAGCGCAATCCTCCGAATGAAACGCCATGTGCATGTGCATGACGTTCAGAAGCTCACAGGATGTCTCGCTGCATTGAGTCGGTTTATTTCATGACTCAGTGAAAAGGCTCTGCCTCTTTACCGACTGATGAAAAAGTCTGACACGTTCGAGTGGACTCCCAAAGCCGAAGCAGCGTTTGTGGAGCTCAAAGCCCTGCTTTCCACCCAGCCGGTGCTTGCTGCTCCGAACAGCAAAGAGCCTCTACTCTTGTATATTGCAGCTACTGGTCAGGTTGTTAGCACGGTGCTCGCAGTGGAGCGAGAAGAAGAAGGCAAGGCCTATAAAGTTCAACGCCCAGTGTATTACATCTGTGAAGTCTTGACTCCATCCAAGCAGAGGTATCCACATTACCAGAAGCTTGTTTATGGAATTTACTTGACTGCGAAGAAAGTTGCACATTATTTCCAAGACCACTCGGTTTCAGTCGTCAGTGATGCTCCATTGTCTGAGATCATGAACAATCGAGATGCAACTGGTCGAGTGGCTAAGTGGGCAATTGAGCTTCTCCCTTTGGATATCAAGTTCGAAGCAAAGAAGGCGATCAAATCTCAGGCGCTCGCAGATTTCTTGGCTGAGTGGATTGAACAGCAACAGCCGACTCAAGTTCACTTGGAACACTGGACTATGTTCTTTGATGGGTCTAAGAAGTTGAATGGTTCTGGTGCCGGAGTGGTCCTGGTGTCCCCAAGAGGTGATAAACTCAGTTATATTCTCCAGATTCACTTTGATTCCTCCAATAACGAAGCTGAGTATGAAGCACTCCTCTATGGGTTGTGTATGGCCATCTCACTCGGCGTCCATCGCCTTATGGTCTATGGCGACTCATATTTGGTGGTCAATCAGGTGATGAAAGAGTGGGACGTCAGAAACCCTGTCATGACTGGATACTGCAATGCAGTGAGGAAATTAGAGAAAAGGTTCGAGGGATTGGAGCTTCACCACATCCCCTGACTCAAAAATCAAGCAGCTGACGATCTGGCAAAGATAGGTTCCACTCGGAAGCCCATCCCCAGCAACGTGTTTTTAGAACATCTCCATTCCCTGTCAGTACAGGAAGATCCTTTCACTGAAGAGCCTCCTCAGGCGAAAAGTCCTACCGATCCGACTGAAATCGAGATACCTGCTGTTATTGACTTGGTGATGAAGATCCTGGTAATCACCCCCGACTAGACAGTACCATTCATCGCATATCTACTCAGGAAGGAACTTCCAGAAGATGAAGTTGAAGCGAGACAGATTGTCCGCAGATCCAAAGCATTCACAGTAATCAATGGGCAGCTTTATAGAGAGAGTGTCACTGGCGTCGCCCAATGATGCATTTCCCCAGAAGAAGGTCGACTGATTCTGGACGAGATTCACTCGGGGACCTATGGTCACCATGCGTCCTCTCGGACCATTGTGGCCAAAGCATACCAAGCAGGATTCTACTGGCCTCGGGCTAATGAAGCTGCAAAAGAAATCATGGACAAGTGTGAAGGTCGCCAGTCCTACGCAAACATGTCACACAAGCCCGCATCTGCTTTGAAAACCATTCCACTCGTCTGGCCATTTGTTGTGTGGGGGTTGGACATGATTGGGCTGCTCAGGACCAGCAGAAGTGGTTTCACCCATTTACTTGTCACAGTCGACAAGTTCACCAAGTGGATTGAAGCCAAGCCTATCAAGAACCTAGACTCACGCACAGCCATCAAGTTTATAAAAGAGCTGATATTCAGATATGGTGTTCCGCACAGTATTATCACAGATAATGGCTCAAACTTTGATTCGGAAGAATTCAGAGCATTCTGCGCTTCCCAGGGCACTCGGGTAGATTACGCATCCGTTGCGCACCCGCAGTCGAATGGACTAGCTGAAAGAGCAAATGGTCTAATTCTCCAAGGGCTGAAACCTCGACTCATGCGGGACCTTGAACACGCAGCTGGAGCTTGGGTGATTGAAGTGCCGTCTGTTCTATGGGGATTGAGGACGACTCCTAACCGATCCACCAACCGAACTCCTTTCTTCATGGTGTATGGGGCTGAAGTCGTGCTTCCTAGTGACCTGTTTCACGATGCACCCCGAGTGGAACTTTATTCTGAAGCTGAAGCCGAACAAGCACGCCAAGATGTCATCGACCTTCTGGAAGAAGAGCGAGAGATGGCTTTGGTTCGGTCGACTGTTTATCAGCAGGATCTTCGTCGATTCCATGCAAGAAACGTCAAGGGTCGAGCATTTCAAGAAGGAGACCTAGTACTCCGAGTGGATCAGCAGCGACCACACAAGCTCGCCCCGGCGTGGGAAGGTCCTTTCATCGTCACCAAGGTGCTTCACAATGGGGCGTATCATCTTTACAACTTGAAGCAAAACAAAGACGAGCCGCGCTCCTGGAACGCAGATCTTCTTCGTCGTTTTTATAATTGACAGTCGGACTGTCAGGATGTAATAAGAGTACTTTTTCCTAGATTATTTATCAAGACATGACTCCTGCTGCCCCATAATGATTGTTCTCGCATAAACATGTGTTCAAATCCCCCAGTGAGTAACTTAGCAGCGGAATCCGTTTTTGCCTAAGTTAAAAATCCACTCCGAGTGAGAGCATCCCTTTCACTCGGAGGCTTAGCCGCGAACCAGTTTCGCCTAAGTTAAAAACCTACTCCGAGTGGAGAGCAATCCTCCCACCCGGGGGCTTAGCTGTGAGCCTGTCCTCGCCTAAGTTAAAAACCTACTCCGAGTGGAGATCAACCCTCCCACTCGAAGGCTTAGCCGCGAACCAGTTTCGCCTAAGTTAAAAACCTACTCCGAGTGAGAGCAATCCTTCCACTCGGAGGCTTAGCCGTGAACCAGTTTCGCCTAAGTTAAAAACCTACTCCGAGTGAGAGCAATCCTCCCACTCGAGGGCTTAGCCACGAGCCTGTCCTCGCCTAAGTTAAAAAACTACTCCGAGTGAGAGCAACCCTCCCACTCGGGGGCTTAGCCGCGAGCCTATCTGTTGACATCAAATTTTGGCACGGCATAAAAAGAAAATGAGATGGCCTCGAGTGAAAGGTTTTCAGCATGAAAAGTTTCACATCGCCGAGTGGAACAACTTTGATGTTTAGGTTATCATCGTCCGACCCCATCTTAGGGGCCGAAACTGTGCTCCGAGTGGCAGAATTTAGTGTACCGAGCACTTTTCGGCTGGTTACGCCTTCAAGACGACCTCGGATGAAGGAGCACTCCCCATGGATTGTCTTCGTCTCATCGAGGCGATCGATTTTCATATATAAATCATCTCAATCCGAGTTTGTATGCAAAAGTTAGAGACAATACACTGCAGACTGAACCTAAACGGAAATATGGCGCGAGGTACCAAACACCCTGTCTGATGGGTTGCGTGAGTTGTTCGACCTTTGCCGGCTGAATGAAGCTTGCCAGCAGAGTAAAAAGCTTGCCGGCAAAAAGCTTGTCGGCGTGGAAAGCTTGCCGGCGCGAAAAGCTTGCCGGCGTGAAATCTTGCCGGGGTGGAAACCTTGCCGGGGTGAAACCTTGCCAGGGTGAAACCTTGCCGGCGTGGAAAGCTTGCTGGCGCGAAAAGCTTGCCGGCATGAAATCTTGCCGGGGTGGAAACCTTGCCGGGGTGAAACCTTGCCGAGGTGAAACCTTGCCGGCGTGGAAGCTTGCCGGTGTGAAAGCTTGCCGGGTGGAAACCTTGCCGGTGTGAAAGCTTGCTGGGGTGGAAACCTTGCCGGTAAAGCTTGCCGGGGTGGAAACCTTGCCGGCGTGGAAAGCTTGCCGGAAAAGTGGAAGCTGTCAAAGTCAATCCGACCAGGAGTTGGAGATGGGCTCGAAAGGTTATTCAGATGACCTCGGATGGAAAAGTGTTCTACACGGAAGCTGTGCCTATCGTTGAAACGGTCAACTTTTCTTTTGGAGTCATCATCGTCGGAGATAGTATACGGCCTGCAAAGTTGTTACAAGACTCGGACAGTTCAGAAAACTGCATAATTGAATCTGATCCACAGTTAAAGATGGGCCCTAAAAGTCATAAAGACGGCCTTAAAAGGAGAAGTGACCCACGTTGTATTATGCAGATCATCAAGGCGGACAAGTTTGATGTTGAACTCGACTCCATCCGAGTTAATATGCGATTTCTGCGGCCCACGCAAGAAGCAGGACAGAAGTATGGGACAGATTCGGGCTGAATCCGAGTTGGACTGAAACTAGAACTGTAGGATGTGAATTGATGTAATTTTCTTGTAAGGAAAGCCTAGATGAATCCTTTACTTGTACGGGAAGTCCAGCCGCCTCTTATATATGTTAGGGGTGACGGCCAATTGAAACAACACACAATCGAACAAATCAATATACTACTTTTTATCTACGTTTTATCTCTCCATCATTTTTCTCTCTTGTTC
Organism: Thinopyrum elongatum; assembly: GCA_011799875.1. Taxonomy (NCBI): domain Eukaryota; kingdom Viridiplantae; phylum Streptophyta; class Magnoliopsida; order Poales; family Poaceae; genus Thinopyrum; species Thinopyrum elongatum. The sequence continues at coordinate 677,501,159 of CM022298.1, forward strand.
TTCGCTGTTCTTCGTGTTTGAGAGCTGGGAATCCCGAGGCTCTAGGGGCGAGCGAATCGACCTAGGGCAGCCCATAGTTGCCGCACTCCCTGACGGGGTCCCTCCTGGGCGTGTGGGGTTTCGGGTCCTAAAAGCACCCGCCGACTGTCTTGCGTATCGCGCTGTCGGTCGGGTCTCCTTCGACGTGAGCTGCGGTACACCACCCCCGGCGTCGAGGGTACACGGTGATGTGTTCGTGTGTCAACACTGTCCTCGTCTAAGTTAAAAATCTACTCCGAGTGAGAGCAACCCTCCCACTCGGGGGCTTAGCCGCGAGCTTGTCCTCGCCTAAGTTAAAAACTACTCCGAGTGAGAGCAACCCTCCCACTCGGGGGCTTAGCCGCGAGCCTGTTCTCGCCTAAGTTAAAAAACTACTCCGAGTGAGAGCAATCCTCCTACTCGGGGGGCTTAGCCGCGAGCCTGTCCTCGCCTAAGTTAAAAACTACTCCAAGTTAGTCGCAACCTCCCACTCGGGGCTTATCCTGCCAGCCTGTCCTCGGCCTAAGGTAAATCTACTCCGAGTGAGAGCAACCCTCCCATCGGGGGCTTAACCGCGAGCCTGTCCTTGCCTAAGTTAAAAATCTACTCCGAGTGAGAGCATCCCTCTCACTCGGGGGCTTAGCCGCGAGCCCGTCCTCACCTAAGTTAAAAAAACTACTCCGAGTGAGAGCATCCCTCTCACTCGGAGGCTTAGCCGTGAGCCTGTCCTCGCCTAAGTTAAAAACTACTCCGAGTGAGAGCATCCCTCTCACTCGGAGGCTTAGCTGCAAGCCCGTCCTCGCCTAAGTTAAAAAACTACTCTGAGTGAGAGAAACCCTCCCACTCGGGACCTTAGCCGCGAGCCTGTCCTTACCTAAGTTAAAAACTACTCCGCGTGAGAGCAATCCTCCCACTCGGTGGCTTAGCCACGTATCAGTTTCGCCTAAGTTAAAAAATCCATTCACACAAAGCATTTTGTAAGCAAGAAAGCAATATTCGGATAAAACCGTCAAGTTCAGAAGTGCAAGCAAAAGTATTCGGACGTCAAGCCCGAAGCAGTCTAACGATTACAGGATCACTTGGCATCCCGAGGCAAATAAATTTGAGTCATCAAGTTTTTTCTTCACTCAGTAGGAGGAGGACTCGCTGGCTCGACAAAAGTGTCTAAGTCGATGTCGTTAGCTGTGCGAGTGGCTGCCTTAATGAAGGTCTCCATGAAGGAGTCAAACTGGAGCTTCTTCGTGTTCGCCACTTGGAGAGCCTTCAGCTTTTCTTCTTTGGCGTCCTTGCAATGGACTCTGACGAGTGAGAGAGCCACGTCAGCTCCGTAGCGAGCAGCTGATTTCTTCCATGCCTGCACTCGACCAGGGATTTCATTGAGCCGAGTCATCAGTGACTCGAGATCATTCTGAAGCACATCCTCTGGCCACAGCTCCTTGTCTATCCGTGTCATCACAACCTTCAGTCGAGCAATGTACTCCAAGACACTGGCGAGACGAGCTTCCAGTCACAGCACGTTCATTGCGGCTTCATCTTTGACAAGTGAGTTTATGGGGTCTAGGCCTGGTTCAATTCGCTCGGTTTCCTCCTCAAAATTTTGACAGAACTCTGCGCAAAGAGGGAAAGTATGAGTCAGCAGCAACATTGTAAAGAAGTTTTTTAGATTCAGTCGGACGAAGAACGGTACCTTCGAGCATGATGAACATCTTCTTTGCAAGGCCCCCTAAGTAAACCTCCAGCTCGTCCCTCTTTTGAGCGAGCTGGTCCACCTTGTCAGCCAAGACAACTTTCTCTTCTCTCAGTTGTGCAGCTTCCTTTTTTACCTCATCAACAGCAGTCTTCAGAGCAGCATTTTCCTCCTCAAGCTTACCGACTGAAGCCAGCTTCCTCTCAGCGGCTTCAGTCTTCTCTCGGGCCACATTCTACGCCCCCGCAAGCTCATCGTCCTTCCTCTCCAGCACCTGCTTCATAGTGTCTAAAGAAATAACATTCTTCAGTCGTGCTTGGAGTTGGCGGTTTTCACTATGCACATCTGTTCGAGTGGAATCACTCGGTTCAAGGGACGGATAAGAAGAAATTGCAAAGCATACAGTCAGCAAAGTATTACCTCCCATGGTTTTCACCTCAGCCTGAGCTTCCTTCAGGTTCTTCTTGGCAAGTCCCAGATCAAGTTGGAGTTGGATCTTCTCCTTCTCCAGGGCAGCGTACTGAGTCCCAAGTTCACAAGATTTCTGAAACCAAGAAAAAGACAATTCAGTCGACAAAGACAAATACCCTTTACTTCCGAGTGGAGAAGAGCAAATCCAGATTGTTGTTATCAAAACCTTGTTCTCAGACCCCCGCCGACTGCCCGCAGTCGACAGCGGTCTCGGGGACTACACCCAGTGGGTGCACTCAACGTGCCCCCACTGGATCAATTTCCAACTTGGAACGGCCTGCCGGCCCGAGTGGAAGAAAAAAAACCTTGTTCTCAGACCCCGCCGACTGCCCGCAGTCGACAGCGGTCTCGGGGACTACACCCAGTGGGTGCACTCAGCGTGCCCCCACTGGATCAGTTACCCACTCGGCGCGGCCCGACCGGCCCGAGTGAAGAGCTACAAACAAGCATATTCTAAGACCCCCGCCAAATCAAACATTCGACAAGGGTCTCAGGGATTACACCCAGTGGGTGCACTCAGCGTGCCCCCACTGGAAGAACTACACATAAAAAGAGAACACCCAGTGGGTGTACAGATTCAAGACGAAGAGAATCCAATCGGAAATCAACTTACAATCGCACTTACTCGGACATTGTTTTGAAGGGCAGAACTGGCATCGTAAGCAGCCTTGCTAGATTCGTACACCTCTTTCATCCGCTGCATCATCAAGCCAGCTTGGACCATGGCCTCCTTGGCAGCTCCTGTCTGGTCCTCCGGGACATGATGCAGAGCGAATCCACTTGACACAGGAGTTGGTGACGCAGCTAGAGGGATCAGCGTTTGAGGCTGCCCAGTCGGACCTGTAGTTTGGGCAGTCGACATCGGAGGCTGGGCAGTCGACAAAGGGTCAGCAAAAGAGACACCAACTCGAGGCGAGCTACCGAGTTCTGGAGCAGCAGGTTCAGGCGGCAGATGAGACGTCTGAATGGAAGTCACCCTGCGGGCGAGGTTCCGCAAGGTGGTCGAGGCCCTGCCTCTTCCTCCTGCACTCCTTCGAGGCTCCTCCTCGTCGTCATCTGGAAGTTGGATAACGTCTGCTGGCACTATGGTCACTCGACAATAAGATCCCAATCGACCGCCAGAACAATTGACAAAATGAGAACTGATCATACCTGCTCGAGAAGTGGCCGCATCTGCAGTCTCCGCGTCAGCATGCTCGTCGTCGATCTCCATATGGAACGTAGAGGTAGCCGCCCTGGGATTCAAAATTCCACTCGGTCAGCAAAAACATAAGGGTCTGCGAGAATAAGACAGAAAGTGAAACGATTCGCAACAAAAGCACTTACGTCGAAGCGATAGGCACAGAAACCTTGATCCTGGGCAAAGCTTTCCGAGGTTTAGGTGGAGCAACCTTTGCTTGTTTAGCGATTTTCTCAGTCGGGTCAAGAGTTGGCGTCCGAGCGCGCTTTAGAGTACTGGCACTCGACCCCCCAGCCTTGCCCTGGCTAGCTGCGGGATCTTGGGTCTGCTTGGTATGACATTCAGTACGCGGTGGTGACTCGACCTCCTCGTCGTCTTCAGAGTCATCGATGTCACCTTCACTGTCGTCAGCATATTCGATGTCGGCGCTCCCTCCCTCGCTCTCCTCTCCTCCAGTGAGTTGTTCCCCGTTGGGAACAGGCGAGTACAGCTTCGTGAATACCTGCAAGACACAGATTGCAAAGATCAGTCGGACTGCGATGCAGATGCATATCGAAAGCAAAAGATAAAAACACTTGTCAAGATTATGTCTCACCTCTCCTGGGAGGTGATCAGCGTTGAATGGCAAGATCCGTTTTGCTCCACGTGGATTATCCTTGTTCCCAGTGGGAGGTGATCAGCGTTGAATGGCTATGTTAAAATTGTAAACAACATTATTAAAATTGGATAAGTGACTCAAACAACTTAAAACAGTGGCTGAAAATAACATTTAGTAACCTTTTAATTTATTTAAAACAAATATGAAATGATGTTTTGCCCAAACTAATTTTAGGTGTTAGGGAATAAAGCACTGGTAATTGAGGACTAGGTCTCCCTTTTTACAAAAATCATTTGGGGCCTAAACAATTAACAGAATAGAAAAGAAAAGAAACAGAAAAGGAAAAAAGGGAAAAGAAGCCCACTGTGCCAGACCGCAAGTGCACAGTGGCGGCCCAGCCCAGCTAACCCCCCCTTCCCCTACCCCCTGACGCCGCAGGCGCGCTGTCGAGCAGCTAGCGCGCGCGCGCGCCCGGCCCCCCTGGCCCCTCTCCATGCGGTCGACAGCGGCCTCGCCTCGCCGGGGAGGTTAAGTGCACCCCCGCTGACCCCCTGGTTCCCCCTTCGCCATTCTCTCCCTCTCTCCCTCGTCTCCCCACCGCGGCAGAACGCGGCCATGGCTCCGCCGCCATAAAACAGGCAGACCCCGTGCCCCGTTCGCCCCGCCGTGCTGTCCACCGTCCTCCCCGGCCTCGACTGCGCCTCGGCCTCGACTGGAGGGAGCGCGGAGCCACCGCAGTGCCTCCTCGAGCCCTCCTTCCTCCTCGGATCACCGCCGCACGCCGTCGTCGATTCGCTCCGGAAAGCCCTCCCCGAGGTCGCTTACGCACACCTACAGGCCCTACGTGAGCACCCCGTCCTTCTTCCCCTCTCCATGCGTTCTCCTCTGCACCGTACGCGCCGTTCCCCTCGTGCCCGAACGCGCCGCCGCCTGGCCTCGTCGCCGGCGTGGCCTCGGCGACCGTAGGGCCCCGTGCGTGCCACCACCGCACTCACCGCGTCGCGTAGACGCCGTAGCCACTTTGCGCTGCTCATTTACCCCACCGTAGCCCCGATTCCGTCGCACGCCCGAATCACCTCGCCGCTGGCGAGCTCGTGGCACTCAACTCCGGTCACCACAGCCCCTAGCTCCGCCACCATTCGACGCGCGACGTCGAGCCGCGTCGAACGTGCCCAACCCCAGCCTCTTAGACCCCCTGTGGGTGAATCCCGAACCCATCCCGACGCTGCTCCGCCGCGAACACGCTCGCCGGCGTGATTCCGGCGAGTCGCCGGCCGTCGCCGACGTGGCGCCGTGGGCCCCGCCCCTGTGTGGCTGACGCTGGGCCCCGCGGGGCCAGTTGACTGGTCAGCGCTGCTGACTGGGCACAGTGGCTCACTGACGTGTGGGTCCCGCTTGCTTAAATCAATTTAAAAAAAATAAAACTGATAATTAGTTAATTAATTAATTAGTATATTAATCAGTCACTGACGTCTGGGCCCCACCTGCTAATTAGGTTAATTAAATTAGACTAACTCTGGTTATTAACTGAGTCACTGACATGTGGGTCCCACTGGACCCACAGGTCAGGTATGACTCTGGACAGCGGGGTTTGACCTGCTGACATCATCAATGCGTCATGCTGACGTCACCCTGCTACTGTTTTGGATAATTCGAATTTAAATAATTAAATAAATTCTAGAAAATTAATAAAACTTTAGAAAATCATATCTTTTAATCCGTAACTCCGATCGAAAAACTTTATACATGAAAATTGCTCAGAACGACGAGACGAATCCGAATATGCGGTCCGTTCGTCCGTCACACGTCTCTAACTATCCGAACATGCAACCGTTCCCCTCCGGTCATCTGTCTGACAAATGTCCGGAGACGGGAAAACATTCCCGGATGAATCCCACCTTCGCCAGTATCACCCGGCACTGCGTTAGATCACCTCCGTCACCGCGTATTGCCATGTTATGCTTTGTGCTGCACTTGTTCGCTGTGTATTTATACTGTTTCCTACCCCTTTTCTCTCTCGGTAGCCCCCGACACCGACGTCGTCCCCGAGACCGACGCAGCTCCGGAGCCCGAAGACAGCATTGACAACCTTGCCCTTGCCGCCGAGCAACCAGGCAAGCCCCCCCCCTTGATCATACCGATATCGCCCATTCTATTTCTCATGCTTGCATTAGAATTGCTGCTGCTACTGCTTTACCTATTCTGATGCATAGCCTGTTTATTGTAACCTGCTGTTGATAATTACCTGCATATCCTAAACTGTTTAGTCTAGGCTGGGTAGAGACCTATCAGTGACCCCACTTATCCCGACTGCCGCGCTGGATTGTCAGAAGACCCGATCAACGGGATTGAAGACCAGGCCCCGACACCGCACATCACCCCCTTTAGTTGTAACGACACTGCAGCGTTACTATCGAGTGCCGAGGGTGAAACCTCTTGTAGCACTTCTGATGTTAACTCTGTAGAGTAGCTATTCGGTCGTGTTCATCGAGGGTGATTCCTCCTTCACCACTTCCGGTAACGACGCTGTCGTACAACACCTCAAGTGTGAACCCAGCGAGGGTGATTCCTCCGAGTTCACCTTGCCGGATACATCGAGTGGGAAATCAAACGAGGGTGATACCTCAGATTCCCCTAATGTTATGGACACACGGATACTTGGACTGTACTGTTGATTACTTGGAAAGGCGGGTCGACCCTGAGGGGTACCCGCGTGCGCCTAAGTGGCGAGTGTTGTGAAGACGGGTGCCAGTGTGGTGCCCGAGTGGTGAATACGAGGCACGGCCGGGCATTCTTAACCCTTGCAGCAAGTCCTCGAGACGGGGCGACGGGGTCACATCTTTGTTGAGTCTCTGCTCGTTACCGCAAGCCCCTAGTCCTAACGATTTGGATATTTGATCCGAGCAGGCCTCTGGTCTGATAGCACTAACCATCACGTGGGCATAGTATGGGCGTTCTGCATCGTAGCATCAGCCGACAGTTCTGTCAGACGTCCAGTTCAGCATTGTGGCATGGTCGGATCGTACCGACCCTCCGAGGCGGTGCTGGTATCCACCCTGCACACAACGACCCGGAGTGCACAGGGCGATGGCCCAAGACCCCTGAGTGCTTAGGATGTAGACCGGCGGGGACCTCTCTGCTGAGCTTTAGGTAGAGCTGCGGTGTATCGTTTGGCCGAGGCCGGGCATGACCCAGGAAAGTGTGTCCAGCCGGAGTTAATCGAGCGTGTTGGGTAAGTTGGTGCACCCCTGCAGGGAAGAAAACTTCTATCGATAGCCTGTCCTACGGTAAAGGACACTCGGAGTTGTATCCTGATTGATACAATTTAGAACTGGACACTTGGATACTATGGCTCTGGGATTGCTTCTCGCAGGGAGTCGAGAAGGGATCTTAGGACGAGGTTGATGACTGTATGGCTCTGGGATTGCTTTCTCGCAGGGAGTCGAGAAAGGATCTCTGGGTGAGGATGAGACTTAATGATATTGTTACATTATATTGTACTGTTCTACTCTCTTCTATTTCTGCAAGACCGATGAAGATGCTAGTCTTCGATAGGACTAGGCCTTCTCTCTATTCTTGCATTTCTGCAGCCCAGTCCACATATACAGCCTCCCTTTGAAAATGTTGCATATGTAGTGTAGATCCTTACTTGCTGAGTACTTCTGAGTACTCACGGTTGCTTTGTTTTCCTTTTCTCCCCATATCAGTTTGTCGTATCAAGATGACGGAGCGCCCTGAGACAGATACCCCGTCGATCGACTACTACTACTACCCCGAGGATGGATGCTACTACGAGTTGACTGACGACCAGGAGTAGGATCGGAGGGTCCCAGGCAGGAGGCCTTCGCCTTTCGATCGTAGTGTTTTATTTTTGTCCTGCCTTTCTAAAGGCCTTTCTGTTTCTCTTTTAATATCTGTACTCAGATATCTGATGCTTCCGCTGACGCTTGTACGCAAGCTTATGTATTCGAGCCCTCGAGGCCCCTAGCTTGTAATATAAAGCTTGTATGACTTTATTTATGTTTTAGAGTTGTGTTGTGATATCTTCCCGTGAGTCCTTAGGCTTGATCGTGTGCATTTGCGTGTATGATTAGTGCACGATCGGGCCGGGGGCGTCACAAGTTGGTATCAGAGCCGACTGCCTCTAGGAATCCCCCTTTCCAACTCCTTGGCCGAACTTGAGTCTAGTAACCAAAAACTGTTTTACTAACTTGGCTGTGTGGCTTACGGGCCCACGTCGCCAATTGGGTGGTATTAGTATCTTTTACTCCTCGACCTTTACTCTGGGCCTCTGATCTCTCTTCTACTCGGGTTCAAATTTTACTAACTCCAACATTAGGTTCTCGTGATCACATCCACCCGAAGTTCTGAAATTATCCCCCCTTGCTTCAAGATTTTGGGCCAGGTTCTGCTTACAGGATCCTTTTATCGAGGGCACCCTGTGTTTCACTTGCAGATTCCTCGCTCCAATAGTTTTCTCCGACGTTGATGTAGCCTTTGCTATGTCTCGTTGTGTACTTCCCTACCGCGTGTCTGCGCGCCGCCTAGATGTCTAGCCTTCCCCTTTCAGCTGTCGTAATGCCGGATACTAACCGAGGCTATGTGCGGATTTGAATGTCTGGTGCGAATATGCTGAATTATCTATTGCACTTCCTTCTGTTGTGCGTGATACTTCATGAATCATTCCGTACACCTGCAGTTTTTCTTGCTAAACTGCCCCTGTTGATTTGGCAGGATGGCTGACGATCCTCCACCTCCACCCTATATTGCCGCCATGATGCAGCAGTTTGAACTCAACCGTCAGCAGTTTGAGCTTAACCGTCAGTTTATGACCGGAGTATTGGCTCAATTCCCAACTCAGAATGCTCAGCAACAGAATGCTCCAATAACTCTGCCAGAATTTGTGCGCCTCAATCCGTCCGTTTTCCGCAACTCCACCAATCCTATGGATGCTGATGATTGGCTTCGTGACATCCTGTTTGAAATGGAGTCAGCTAATCTTGCCCCTGACAGTTACGTCACCTTTGCGACATTCCACCTAAAGGGCCCAGCTGCTCAATGGTGGGAAAGCCACAAGGCTATGTTGCCTGCAGAGACTGTAACCACTTGGCAGGAATTTCAGTCAGCTTTTCATACACGTTACATTCCTCAAGGTCTGATGGACCAGAAGAAGCAGGAGTTCCGTAAACTCTCACAGGGCACAATGACTGTGGATGAATATCAGAGGAAATTCCTTGAATTATCCCGCTATGCTGAGGATGACGTCGACACTGACACTCGCAAGCAGGAGAAATTCCGTGAAGGACTACGTACTGATATAAAACTTGCACTTGCTGTCCATGATTTCACAGACTTCGCAACGCTTGTCAGCAAATCTTTCCAAGTTGAAACAGCTCTGACTGAGTACCAGGAGTCGCTCAAGCGCACTCATGGAGCTGGCTCATCCTCGGGTCAGCCTGTTCAGAAATGTCGAGTCTGGATCCCACACAATGTTCATCACCGACCTGCTCCAACAGCAAGACCGTCTTATGTTGCACCTCGTCTGCCTTCACCGCCGAGACAGCTTACGGTTCATGATGGACCGCCTAATGTTATGGATTCTCATCAAGTTGCGCCACGTCCTCCTAATGGTCGTAAGAAGGGTTGTCGAAACCGCCGATTCAGAAACCGTAATACCATACCGTCTGCTGTTGTGCTTGGCTATGCCAATCACGTCAATGCTGAAAAGGCTCAGAAGGAACCGACTATCGTGCTGGGAACACTCTCTGTGAATTCAGTACCAGCCTCTGTTCTCTTCGATTCAGGAGCATCGCATGCTTTTGTGTCCCAACAATTTGCTCAGTCACATGAGTTATACTTGGAAGAATTACCCACTCCTCTAATGGTTCAGTCCCCGAGATCCAAGTGGCAAACCACAATGCTAAGCCCTCACAACCACATCGAGATTGGAGGTCTACTTTTTCCGGTTTCTCTCATTGTACTTGGACCTTCCGACATAGACATTATTCTCGGTATGGACTGGTTGACAGCCCATAATGCTTTGATTGACTGTGCTACTAAGACAGTCCAGCTCACACACCCTTCTGGCCAGATAGTCAAATACTCAGCCCGAATAGCTCAAGATGCTGAGAGCCAGATATATGTTCTGAATGCATTGAATGCTTCACCTCTTGAAGGCATCGAGAACATTCCAGTTGTTCGTGATTTTCAAGATGTATTTCCAGAAGAACTTCCAGGGATACCCCCTGCTAGAGCTGTTGAGTTTGTCATCGACTTGAAACCTGGCACTACCCCTATTGCGAAGCGTCCTTATAAGATGCCTCCGCATCATCTTCTTGAACTTAAGGAGGAAATCGACACGTCACTTAAGAAAGGTTTCATCCGCCCCAGTTCCTCTGCTTGGGGAGCACCTTCACTCTTCGTTAAGAAGAAGGATGGAACTAACCGATTGGTTCCGGATTATCGGCCCATTAACCAAGCTACAATCCAGAATAAATATCCGCTTCCCCGGATCAATGATTTGTATGATCAACTTGCCGGTTCCTCAGTATTCTCTAGGCTGGATTTGAGATTGGGATACCATCAGATCCGTGTTCGCGAAGAGGATATTCCGAAGACTGCATTTGTTACTCGCTATGGTTCTTATGAGTACACTGTCATGTCATTTGGCTTAACTAATGCTCCAGCCACATTCTCCCGTCTGATGAATTACATCTTCATGGATTACCTCGACAAGTTCATAGTGGTTTATCTAGATGATATTCTGGTCTATTCAAAGAATAAGGAAGAACATGTCGAACACCTCCGTCTTGTACTGGAAAGGCTCCGAGAACACCAGTTGTATGCCAAATACTCCAAATGCGAGTTCTGGTTATCTGAAGTGACATATCTCGGTCATGTGATTTCCAAAGATGGAATTGCCGTTAACCCAGAACGAGTTCAGGCTATTCTGGACTGGACTCCTCCGAAGAACGTCAAGCAAGTGAGAAGTTTTCTCGGCCTTGCAAGCTATTGCCGCCGCTTTGTCGAGAATTTCTCAAAGATTGCTAAGCCTTTGACTGATCTGCTTCACAAGGGCGTTAAGTTCGAATGGACAGAAAAATGTCAGGAAAGTTTTCAAGCACTCAAAGACAAGCTGACATCTGCCCCAGTACTATCTCCTCCAGATACCCGCAAAGACTTTGTGATTTATTGCGATGCATCCCGTGAAGGATTAGGCTGTGTCCTAATGCAAGAGCGTAAAGTGATTGCCTATGGCTCTCGTCAGTTGCGCCCACATGAAGAGAATTATCCGGTACATGATCTAGAACTAGCTGCTGTCATCTATGCACTGCAGTTGTGGCGACATTACCTCCTCGGTAATCATTGCGAGATATACACGGATCATAAAAGTCTGAAGTACTTGTTCACTCAACCTTCTCTAAACCTCCGTCAGCAAAGATGGATGGAGGCCATTGCGGACTATGATTTGGGTATTTCCTATACCCCTGGCAAGGCTAACGTGATGGCTGATGCCTTAAGCTGCAAGTCCTATTGCGACAACCTCATGGTTAGGCGAGCTCAACCTCGTCTTTTTGAAGAACTGCGCAAGCTGAATCTGCGTATTGTTCCACAGGGATCTCTGAATAACCTTGTGATACAACCAGATCTTGAGAAAGCTGTTAAGGATGCGCAAGCTAAAGATGCTAAAATTGATCTGATGAAGAAAGACCTTCACCTTGTAAAGTACAGGGATTTCTCGCTGACTGAAGATGGAACCTTGTATTTCAGAAACCGCATTGTGGTACCTCGCTTCGAACTCATGACTGACAAGGTCATGAAGGAGGCACATGATACCCCGCTGTCTATTCATCCGGGTAGCACCAAGATGTATCGTGATCTCCGTCAAAGGTACTGGTGGTCTAAAATGAAGCAGGACATTGCTTGTTATGTTGCCGAATGTGATGTGTGTCGTCGCGTTAAAGCAGAACATCAGAAACCAGCTGGAATTCTGCAACCACTTCCTATTCCTCTATGGAAATGGGATAAGGTTCAGATGGATTTCGTTACAGGACTTCCCAGGTCACAGAAGGGTCACGATGCTATACTTGTCGTCATCGACCAACTCTCTAAAGTTGCACACTTTCTGCCTGTCAAGGAGACGATCACTGCTAGTCAGTTAGCAGAGTTGTATATCTCCAGAATTGTATCACTCCACGGTATTCCAAAGGAGATTAGTTCGGACCGTGGCGGTCTTTTCACTTCCAAATTCTGGGAAAGTTTTCAAACAACTATGGGAACTCATATTACCTGGAGTTCAGCTTATCACCCCCAATCCCAAGGCCAAGTTGAACGAGTTAATCAAGTGCTTGAAGACATGCTTCGAGCTTGTGTTATATCCTTCGGCAAGAAATGGGAAGAATCTCTCCCGTATGCTGAGTTCTCGTATAACAACAGCTATCAAGCCAACTTGAAAATGGCCCCCTTTGAAGTTCTTTATGGACGTAAGTGTCTAACCCCTCTGAATTGGTCAGAAACTGGGGAACGACCGCTCGTGGGTCCGGATATTATTCAACACGCCGAAGAACAAGTCCGTATCGTTCGAGAAAATCTCAAGGCGGCTCAGGACCGCCAGAAGAGCAACTATGATCGCAAACGATGGGGTTTGACTTATCAACCTGGTGATCAGGCTTATCTGCGAGTCACCCCGATGAAAGGCACTCACCGTTTTGGAATCAAGGGCAAGCTAGCTCCACGCTACATTGGTCCTTTCCGCATTATTGCTAGACATGGTCAGGTGGCATATAAATTGGAGTTGCTGCCGCAATTCTCTCATATCCACGACGTCTTCCATGTGTCGCAACTTCATCAATGCTTCAAAGAATCTCCGCACCGAGCTGTGGATCACGAAGTGCTCGAATTGCAAGATGACCTTTCTTATAAGGAGCATCCGATCCGCATTCTCGATGAAGCTGAACGTCGGACCCGTCAGAAGGTTACCAAGTTCCTCAAAGTGCAGTGGTCAAATCATACTGAAGATGAAGCCACTTGGGAACGCGAGGATAATCTTCGTGCAGAATACCCCGAACTTTTTCCTTCTACCTCTTAATTCTCGGGACGAGAATTCTTATTAGTGGAGGAGATTTGTAACACCCCCGGTGGTTAACTACAGTAATCACCCTTTTAATAATGCCAAGTCAGCAGGATTAACAGTGCATGATCATCATTTGCATCATAATGCTTTTCAACTCCTAACTCCAATTCAAATTTAAATGAAAGTGAAATATAAAAGTTGTCCAAAATAAGAACTAAAATGTTCAATAAATAGTAGATAAATCAGAGGCTATGTTAAAATTGTAAACAACATTATTAAAATTGGATAAGTGACTCAAACAACTTAAAACAGTGGCTGAAAATAACATTTAGTAACCTTTTAATTTATTTAAAACAAATATGAAATGATGTTTTGCCCAAACTAATTTTAGGTGTTAGGGAATAAAGCACTGGTAATTGAGGACTAGGTCTCCCTTTTTACAAAAATCATTTGGGGCCTAAACAATTAACAGAATAGAAAAGAAAAGAAACAGAAAAGGAAAAAAGGGAAAAGAAGCCCACTGTGCCGGACCGCAAGTGCACAGTGGCGGCCCAGCCCAGCTAGCCCCCCCTTCCCCTACCCCCTGACGCCGCAGGCGCGCTGTCGAGCAGCTAGCGCGCGCGCGCCCGGCCCCCTGGCCCCTCTCCGTGCGGTCGACAGCGGCCTCGCCTCGCCGGGGAGGTTAAGTGCACCCCCGCTGACCCCCTGGTTCCCCCTTCGCCATTCTCTCCCTCTCTCCCTTGTCTCCCCACCACGGCAGAACGCGGCCATGGCTCCGCCGCCATAAAACACGCAGACCCCGTGCCCCGTTCGCCCCGCCGTGCTGTCCACCGTCCTCCCCGGCCTCGACTGCGCCTCGGCCTCGACTGGAGGGAGCGCGGAGCCACCGCAGCGCCTCCTCGAGCCCTCCTTCCTCCTCGGATCGCCGCCGCACGCCGTCGTCGATTCGCTCCGGAAAGCCCTCCCCGAGCTCGCTTACGCACACCTACAGGCCCTACGTGAGCACCCCGTCCTTCTTCCCCTCTCTATGCGCTCTCCTCTGCACCGTACGCGCCGTTCCCCTCGTGCCCGAACGCGCTGCCGCCTGGCCTCGTCGCCGGCGTGGCCTCGGCGACCATAGGGCCCCGTGCGTGCCACCACCGCACTCACCGCGTCGCGTAGACGCCGTAGCCACTTTGCGCTGCTCATTTACCCCACCGTAGCCCCGATTCCGTCGCACGCCCGAATCACCTCGCCGCCGGCGAGCTCGTGGCACTCAACTCCGGTCACCACAGCCCCTAGCTCCGCCACCATTCGACGCGCGACGTCGAGCCGTGTCGAACGCGCCCAACCCCAGCCTCTTAGACCCCCTGTGGGTGAATCCCGAACCCATCCCGACACTGCTCCGCCGCAAACACGCTCGCCAGCGTGATTCCGGCGAGTCGCCGGCCGTCGCCGACGTGGCGCCGTGGGCCCCGCCCCTGTGTGGCTGACGCTGGGCCCCGCGGGGCCAGTTGACTGGTCAGCGCTGCTGACTGGGCACAGTGGCCCACTGACGTGTGGGTCCCGCTCGCTTAAATCAATTTTAAAAAAATAAATAAAACTGATAATTAGTTAATTAATTAATTAGTATATTAAACAGTCACTGACGTCTGGGCCCCACCTGCTAATTAGGTTAATTAAATTAGACTAACTCTGGTTATTAACTGAGTCACTGACATGTGGATCCCACTGGACCCACAGGTTAGGTTTGACTCTGGACAGCGGGGTTTGACCTGCTGACATCATCAATGCGTCATGCTGACGTCACCCTGCTACTGTTTTGGATAATTCGAATTTAAATAATTAAATAAATTCCAGAAAATCAATAAAACTTTAGAAAATCATATCTTTTAATCCGTAACTCCGATCGAAAAACTTTATACATGAAAATTGCTCAGAACGACAAGACGAATCCGAATACGCGGTCCGTTCATTCGTCACACGTCTCTAACTATCCGAACATGCAACCGTTCCCCTCCGGTCATCTGTCTGACAAATGTCCGGAGACGGGAAAACATTCCCGGATGAATCCCACCTTCGCCAGTATCACCCGGCACTGCGTTAGATCACCTCCGTCACCGCGTATTGCCATGTTATGGTTTGTGCTACACTTGTTCGCTGTGTATTTATACTGTTTCCTCCCCCTCTTCTCTCTCGGTAGCCCCCGACACCGACGTCGTCCCCGAGACCGACGCAGCTCCGGAGCCCGAAGATAGCATTGACAACCTTGCCCTTGCCGCCGATCAACCAGGCAAGCCCCCCCCCCCCCCCTTGATCATACCGATATCGCCCATTCTATTTCTCATGCTTGCATTAGAATTGCTGCTGCTACTGCTTTACCTATTCTAATGCATAGCCTGTTTATTGTAACCTGCTGTTGATAATTACCTGCATATCCTAAACTGTTTAGTCTAGGCTGGGTAGAGACCTATTAGTGACCCCACTTATCCCGACTGCCGCGCTGGATTGTCAGAAGACCCGATCAACGGGATTGAAGACCAGGCCCCGACACCGCACATCACCCCCTTTAGTTGTAACGACACTGTAGCGTGACTATCGAGTGCCGAGGGTGAAACCTCTTGTAGCACTTCTGATGTTAACTCTGTAGAGTAGCTATTCGGTCGTGGTCATCGAGGGTGATTCCTCCTTCACCACTTCCGGTAACGACGCTGTCGTACAACACCTCAAGTGTGAACCCAGCGAGGGTGATTCCTCCGAGTTCACCTTGACGGATACATCGAGTGGGAAATCAAACGAGGGTGATACCTCAGATTCCCCTGATGTTATGGATACACGAATACTTGGACTGTACTGTTGATTACTTGGAAAGGCGGGTCGACCCTGAGGGGTACCCGCGTGCGCCTAAGTGGCGAGTGTTGTGAAGACGGGTGCCAGTGTGGTGCCCGAGTGGTGAATACGAGGCGCGGCCGGGCATTCTTAACCCTTGCAACAAGTCCTCGAGACGGGGCGACGGGGTCACATCTTTCGTGAGTCTCTGCTCGTTACCGCAAGCCCCTAGTCCTAATGATTTGGATATTTGATCCGAGCAGGCCTCTGGTCTGATAGCACTAACCATCACGTGGGCATAGTATGGGCGTTCTGCATCGTAGCATCAGCCGACAGTTCTGTCAGACGTCCAGTTCAGCATTGTGGCACGGTCGGATCGTACCGACCCTCCGAGGCGGTGCTGGTATCCACCCTGCACACAACGAC
This sequence comes from Thinopyrum elongatum, assembly GCA_011799875.1. Lineage (NCBI taxonomy): Eukaryota > Viridiplantae > Streptophyta > Magnoliopsida > Poales > Poaceae > Thinopyrum > Thinopyrum elongatum. The sequence goes on from CM022298.1 coordinate 677,517,420, forward strand.
CCGGAGTGCACAGGGCGATGGCCCAAGACCCCTGAGTGCTTAGGATGTAGACCGGCGGGGACCTCTCTGCTGAGCTTTAGGTAGGGCTGCGGTGTATCGTTTGGCCGAGGCCGGGCATGACCCAGGAAAGTGTGTCCGGCCGGAGTTAATCGAGCGTGTTGGGTAAGTTGGTGCACCCCTGCAGGGAAGAAAACTTCTATCAATAGCCTGTCCTACGGTAAAGGACACTCGGAGCTGTATCCTGATTGATACAATTTAGAACTGGATACTTGGATACTATGGCTCTGGGATTGCTTCTCGCAGGGAGTCGAGAAGGGATCTCAGGACGAGGTTGATGACTGTATGGCTCTGGGATTGCTTTCTCGCAGGGAGTCGAGAAAGGATCTCTGGGTGAGGATGAGACTTAATGATACTGTTACATTATATTGTACTGTTCTACTCTCTTCTATTTCTGCAAGACCGATGAAGATGCTAGTCTTCGATAGGACTAGGCCTTTTCTCTATTCTTGCATTTCTGCAGTCCAGTCCACATATACAGCCTCCCTTTGAAAATGTTGCATATGTAGTGTAGATCCTTGCTTGCTAAGTACTTCTGAGTACTCACGGTTGCTTTGTTTTCCTTTTCTCCCCATATCAGTTTGTCGTATCAAGATGACGGAGCCCCCTGAGACAGATGCCCCGTCGATCGACTACTACTACTACCCCGAGGATGGATGCTACTACGAGTTGACTGACGACCAGGAGTAGGATCGGAGGGTCCCAGGCAGGAGGCCTTTGCCTTTCGATCGTAGTGTTTTATTTTTGTCCCGCCTTTCTAAAGGCCTTTCTGTTTCTCTTTTAATATCTGTACTCAGATATCTGATGCTTCCGCTGACGCTTGTACGCAAGCTTATGTATTCGAGCCCTCGAGGCCCCTAGCTTGTAATATAAAGTTTGTATGACTTTATTTATGTTTTAGAGTTGTGTTGTGATATCTTCCCGTGAGTCCTTAGGCTTGATCGTGTGCATTTGCGTGTATGATTAGTGCACGATCGGGCCGGGGGCGTCACAGAGTCGGCCCTGGAACTGCGACTCATCGACTAGTCGACGACTAGTCGCGACTAGTCGAGCGACTCGAAATCCATGGTTGGAAGACATGCAGTTGCATGACTAGTGTGGGACATGCAACTAGCCCCTTCCTCTTGGCGTCGCCCCCTCTGACAAAACAAAGCCCCCCCCCCCCAATTGCAACCAAGTTAGAAGACATGTAGTTGCGTGATTAAAGTTGGACATGCAACTGGCGCCCTCTCTCTTCCCACCGCCCCCTCCGACAAAACAAAGGCAAAAATTGCAACCAAGTTAGAAGACATGCAGTTGCGTGACTAGTGTGGGACATGCAAGTGGCCCACTTTCTCTTCGTGCCGCCCCCTCCGACAAAACAAAGTCCCCCAGTTGCAACCAAGTTAGAAGACATGCAATTGCGTGACTATAGTTGGACATGCAACTGGCCCCTTTCCTCGTCAGCCCCTCCGACAAAACAAAAGCCCAGTTGCAACCAAGTTAGAAGATGTGCAGTTGCAACCAAGTTAGAAGGCATGCAATTGCGTGAATAGTTGGACATGCAACTGGCGCCCTTTCTCTTCATGGCGCTCCCTCCGACATAACAAAGCCCCCCCAGTTGCAACCAAGTTAGAAGACATGCAGTTGCGTAACTATAGTTGGACATGCAACTGGTCCCTCTCATCATCGGTCCCTCCGACAAAAAAAACCCAGTTGCAACCAATTTAAGAGACGTTCAATTGCAACCAAGTTAGAAGACATGCAGTAGCGTGAATAGTGTGGGACATGCAACTGGAGCCCTCTCTCTTCCAGCTGCCCCTCCAACAATACAAAGGCCCCTAATTACAACCAAGTTAGAAGACATGCAGTTGTGTGACTATAGTTTGACATGCAACTGGCGCCCTCACTCTTACCCCCCCCCCCCCCCCCCCCATTCGACAAAAGAAAAGGCCCCCAGTTGCAAGTATGTTGGAAGACATGCAGTTGCGTGACTGTAGTTGGACATGCAACTGACCCCTCTCCCTCCCTGCTGCCCCTCCGACAAAACAAAGCCCTAATTGCAATCATGGTGGAAGGCATGCAATTGCAGCCGGGGGGCGACACTTGCAGTTGCATGACTAGTGCAGGACATGCAACTGACCCCCCCCCCCCCCCCCCCCCCCCCCGCCTTGTTGTCGATGCTCCCTTTGACAAAACAAAGCCCCAGTTGCAACCAAGTTAGAAGACATGCAATTGCATGACTGCAGTTGGACATGCGATTGGCCCCCTCTCTCTCCCCGCCGCCCTCTCTGACAACTGCCCTGGGCATCTGTACAGTCATATAGAAAAGGACCAACTCCCGATGGCCCAACTTGAAGTCCGCAATGAACTTCTTCCAGTCATCACCACCAAGGCGAGTAGTTTGTGCCCCATGTACACTTCCACAACGTACCAGCGGCTGTGCACTTTGAAATTCATATAGCCGCCTGACAACAGAAAAAATTAAGAACAAACAAAAAAAGAAGGGAAAATTGTGGACAGGAGTATACCGGAAAGATTTCGTTGGCATCACAGACATAGATGCCGAAGCTCCGACCATTGTCATTCTGGCAGTATGCGTGGCAAACTGGGCACGCCATTCCTGTTGGTGGAGTAAGACAAGAAAAAGTAAAAAACTGTGAGGGATCATACTGCCAAAAACAAAAAAAAACTAGAAAAAGAAAAAAAATGCATGCATTTCTTGACATAAAATTGAGCTTTACTATTGACTTAGGTTGCAATAGATGCAAAACAAAAAAAAAACTCACACATGAATGACTTAACAAAGTGGAAGAATATGCTTTTCACATAAGGATTAGCTCCAAAAAAAGCATTATGTAGTTAAAAAAAGCCCCTACAAGACAATGACATTTAAAAAGTTCACTAGGACTACATCTACTACTGATTAACACCTTATCCCAAGAAAAGGCAAAAGAGATGAACTACATCTACTACTAATTAACATCACCCTAAAAAACTACTACTGCCTAACTGCATTTTTTTCCATCAATAGGAATGGAAATAATTAAAACCAATGAGTCGGACCCGATAGTCTAACTCCTTGTTGAAGGAAAAAAATCGACAAAATGGAAACTATGCTTTACTAAAAAATAACGGCTACAAAAAACATTTTAAAAAGGGAATGTGCATGGAGAAATGGGGATCTGCTGCTAAGCGAGAAGAAGGTAGTCAAGTATAAAGTTAGGGTTTCAGAAAACAACTTGATCCTCCCCCAACATCTTCAGTGTTGTTTCCAAACTGGACCACGCAAACAACCGCCCTTGGTGAATGCTGGTCCAAGTAGAACAAAACCATCTGACCCTTCCCCAGCTTGTTGTGTGCAACAAACTTCCTCCACCCTCTCCCATACAATGCACTCTTCTTGCGCCCCTTGTGACACTTCACAGTGTGTGTACGTTTGTTTGCCTTGGATGTCAACCTATCTCCCGTCAGGTTGTTGAAACGAACCCTTTCATTGCATGGCACAACCTATTTGTTTTTGACCGAAAAAAGCAAAAAACAAAACGTTAACTACATTCCTACATGGATCAACTAGTAAAAAATAAGTTCACTTTGAACATTAACCCATTGAATTATACATTCTACATGGAATCAGATAAATAATAAAATAGATAACTATAAAGAGCGTTATCCAATTCTCTTAACTACTGTTGGATTGAAAATCCTACATGGGTTGAACATGAACATCAACCCGTGAATTCTACAAATCTACATTCTACACGGGTCAAAAATGGCTAAAAAAAGAGATACACTGAACTCTTAAACATGAACCAGCCATATCAGCGTAAAAAACACAGTTACTAAAAACAAAAATATCTAGCAAAAGTAACCCATGAATTGTACCATACATGGTTTTTGGAAGTAAGCCAAGCTACAAACACTAATAAAAACACAAAAGGAAGTTGCACATGCTACTGATTAAATGGGTTTCAGCAAAATCTAAAATAAAACAAAACAAGGGACTGAGCCACTCCTAGTGATAGGCTCAGTAATAGATATGAGAGGGTTTGGGTTCAGTACGTAATAATCCTCAAACATGCTACTGATTTCACGAAAATGGATTCAGCAAAAGTCTGAAAGAAAAATCATACAAAAAAGAGGACACACTACATGCCACTGTTTGATTAAAAGGGGGCAAGCGATTCTATGCTTCAAGCTACTAATCTGGACTTGATCCAAACAAAAAATGGAACCCAAAATCCCCTCAGATCTACTGCATCTCGCCAACAAAACAAACAAACAAGAAAAGGAGAGGGTGGCACTTACTCCATCAGCAGCACCGCCCGTCCTCTCGCTGGCCGTGGAGGAGCACATCGATTTCTTCATTCCACTGCAGATCTTCAGATTTGACAGAGAAGAATAGAGAGAGAAGGAAGAAATGGACTGACTTGCCGTTCCCCTCCTCTTAATTACCACGGGTCCCGCTTCCTCTTCACCCCCTTTATTTACTGCACCCCCCAGCACTTTGCCCCAGCCTACAAAAAAAGCGACATGCTCGCACGAATCCAGGCCGGCCCCCCAAGCATTAGACAACGCTCCAACAGAAAGACAAATAAACGGGCCGGTCCGTGTATTATACAGGCCGAAACAAAGGGCAAAGAGCCCCAGCGCGAATCTACAAGCAAACAACGATCGAACGGCTGGAAGTCTCAGTCGACTGATTTTTAGCAGCTTTGTTCGACGTAATACATCGACTCGGTACTGTAGGTGCATGCGACTTTTTTATGGTTTTTCATATGTTCTTTCATTGATCCGCATCCGTTTTCTTCGGTTTCTAGGTTTTTCTATGGTTTTCTTCAGATTTTCTTTTTATTCATTTTTACTTTTTCTTTCTTACAACGATTTCCTTTTGTTTCTTTCATTGGTTATCATTGTTTTCTTCTCCTTTTTATTTTTGTTTTTTCCTTTGTTAACACATCTTTATTTTGTCATACAAATTGTACATTTTTTAATACATCAGGCCATTATTTTACAGGTTTAATATATTTTAAATGCATCATTAAATTTATTTCAAATATATGTTTTAATTCCTATTTTTTTCATACATATTGTTGATTTTTTATATCTATATATAAATGTTTTCAGATATTTTTAAGAAATTTCAAATACATGAATATTTTTTTCCAAATATATTTTTGATGTATATTTTTCATACACATTGTAGAATATTTGTATAGATATAAAACATTTTTCATACACACTAAATATTTTCGAAATACATGATTAGAAATAATCAAATAAATACTTTAAAAATCATATACATGTTAAAAGTTTCAAATACACATTAATTTTTCTAATGGTACATTTATAAGAATATTTTCAAAATGCATGATATTATTAAGAATGTAAAGTACGATTTTTGAATGGTCCGACACATTTTCTTAGAATTAAACAAACCAAATTTTATCTTGTATAATCTTTTCTCAAATGTCACGAACATTTTTTTAATGTCATACACATTTTTTGTGCTATAAATGTCACAAACATTTTTCAATTTGGTGTTTTTTCCAACTTTTATGTAAATATAAGTTTTGAGTTTTATGTATTTAGATTCCTTTTCAAAGATATGAGCAAAAAACACTAACCTAAAGAAAACTACTTGGGCGGCCACACTAGACGCTAGTTGTAGGTGAGTGTCTGCTCGGTCTTGCGAAAGGCGATCATAGCCGCGCCCATGCCATGCAAGCAAAAGCATCCACTCTACGAAGGTAAAAAGGCCAGCAAATGTAAGAGGGGATTTTTTTTTTAGGGAAGGTCATCATGGCTAGCTTTATTAAAACTTAAATAATGTTTACATCGTCTACGAGCTTACTGACAATAAAGTCAGGGGGCTCGTTCAACCAACTAAATGAAGTCTTATTACAGTAACTAAAATGAGCTAGCCCATGAGCCACTTGATTACAAGATCTATAACAATGCTTATAAACGACCTTCCCAATTGAAGTACTAGTGTCCACACATTCTGCGAATATTGCCGCCGCCGAGTCCCACCATATGGTTTGTCCATCACAATAATTGATTACTTGCAAAGAATCTGATTCAGCTTCTATCCGGTTACACCCAAATGAGTTAGCAAAAATCAGCCCGTCTCACCTGGGCAACGCTTCTGTTGTTATTGCATCCGCCGCGACAGGTATAAACTTGCATTGGGCTCCCAAGAAATTACCTTTGTCATCACGCAAGATAGCCGCCGTAGCACCTACCCCTTCGTCCAAGTAGTACGCGGCATCAACATTTAACTTAATGAACCGAGGGTCCGGCTTACACCACTTTGCTTCAGGGGAATTTCTCACCAGTGATGTAGCCCTCTGATGGTTGCTTGAGATTGATAACACAGAGAGTGCCCACCTCCAAGGGGGAGGAATTGATTCATTGTGCGTCACTTTTCTACGGATCCACCAAAGGTACCAGCCCCCAACGGCTATTACTTGTTTGAAGTTAAGTATTGGGTGCATCTCAAGCTGCTGGTCCGGCAATGATAAGATAAATTCCAAGATCGCAGACCCCGATCTATCAACCTGGATCGCTTGGTCGATGATATTTGTGATGCCCAGCTTCGTCCACAAGTGTCGTGCATTCAAGCATAAAAACATTAAATGACGGATATCCTCGGCCCCTTGATGACAGATAGGACAAGCACCATTGGAACCAATGTGCCTGTTAGTAAGTATAGCTCTTAGTGGGATAACTCCTCGCAGTGCTCGCCAACAAAAAATATGTACTTTACGTGGAATTTGAAGTTTCCAGAGAGTATTCCACACTGTCCGAGGGGTAGAGCCACTAGGGTGTCCCATCGTATTTGCATGTGCCCGAAAACTATGCATCCACTGCATATGATATGCACTCTTTACTGAGAAAATACCTGTCATGTCCGGGTGCCATGCCACAAAGTCATCAAAACCATGCAAGTGTAGTGGAATCTGAATAATTTTGCGGGCATCCACTGGATTGAATAAACTTGTTATTAGCGCTTCATCCCACGTACCATTAGCCATATCTATTAATTCACAAACTTTAGTTAGGACCATTTGCCCCCTCGGTGATATCACCATTCTATCCGGACTAGAGGGAATTCACGGATCTGTCCATATATTAACATGTTCACCAGTCCCAATCCTCCAAATGTATCCTTTCTTGAAAGTTTCCAACCCCTTCAAAATACTCTGCCATGTGAAGGACGACCCATTTTTTGGTGTAGCATCAATAAGGGAACCATTTGGGTAATATTTTGCCTTGAGAACTCTCGCAACCAAGGAATGCGGGTCATTGATCAACCTCCAACATTGCTTGGACAACATTGCCAAGTTAAAGGAGTAGAGGTCACGGAACCCCATGCCTCCTTCACTCTTAGGGATACACAACTTCCACCATGCCATCCAGTGCATTTTTTTGGTCTCCTTATCATCACCCCACCAGAATTGTGCAATAGCATCCGTGATCTCTTTACAAATTCCCTTCGGTAAGCTGAAAACAGACATAGCAAAAACAGGAATAGCTTGGGCCACAGCTTTTAATAAGATCTCCTTCCCTCCTGTACATAATATTTTTTCCATCCATCCCAATAATCTGATTTTAATTCTCTCTACAAAATGTATGAATCAGTCACTTCTATCAGCTCCCACTAGAGCTGGGAGGCCTAGGTATTTATCAGATAATGCTTCTGTATCAATGTGCAGAATTTCACAACTCTCTGCTTTTGACACTACACTTGTATTTGGACTGAAGAAAATACTTGACTTAGCCAAACTCACCATTTGTCCTGAACTCTCGCAATAGGTATCTAGCGTCTGCTGTAAGGAAGTTGCATTTAACACATCTGCTTTCATGAGAATTAGAGAATCATCAGTAAATAAAAGGTGTGAAACTGACGGTGCATTTCTACACACTCTAATCCCATCCATGCCACCAACTTCTTCTTCATACTGCAACATACTAGAAAGTCCTTCTGCACAAATAAGGAACAAATATGGGGAGAGAGGGTCCCCCTGTCTAATACCCTTCGTCGGAGTGAAATTAAGAGGGGATTTTCTGGTTAGGCAAGTTTCGAAAAGTGTTTGATTTTTCTCTCTTTTTTTCTTGTGTATCTCTACCGGTTTTATTGGGTTTTTTAATTTTATTCTCTTAACTTGTTTGTTTTATTTTCTTTAGATGTTTTAATTCGCAACAATTATTCAATTCCAAAATATTATATTAAATTGCAAAAATTATTTTGAAATTTGGCAAAATTTAAAATCCTTGAACTTTTTTAATTCATGAATTTTTCTAGAACATTGTGGATTATTTCTTTCAACTCACAAAAATTATAGAAATTTGATAATAATATTTACAAATTTTAACATCTTTTGAATTGTAACAACATTTTTATTCCATGATTATTCTTTAAAATTTGCAAAATAAAATGACATTTGTGAACATTTTCTGAATTACAAATGTTTATTAAGCAATGTGAATAATTTATCATAATCATAAATATTTTACGAACGTATGAACTTTTTACAAATTTTTAAACAATATTTAAATATCTGAACATTTTCTGAAATTTAAAAAGGCCTATAAAACAAGACGTGGTCCTCCTATCGAGCTTGGTGGTGAATTACTACAGCACCCGACAAAGAGAGAAAAAATGAGTTTGGACTCGGAATAAGGGAAATGGGCCAGCCAACCCGCACAACACGGTACACGCGTCCTTGCTTTTTTCGCGCATGTTTCAGGGACCAACTAATTAGAGGGTACCCTCTAGGGTCAAACCAAAGATCACTTTTGATAGGTTGGAAGCACGCCAATTGACGCAGGCAGCCGCCATCATCTGTAGGGCGCTAGATGCTTCCTTGGGAATTTGTTTTTTTACACGTGTTTTTGTGATTTTTTTTCTTTGTTTTTCTGGCTTTTTGGTTTTTGCTTTGTTTTCCCGAGGTTTGGTCGAAAATTATTGTTTTCTTTTGGGAAGCGGTATTTTTTTCCGTGAGAAACACAACTATGCTTTCTGAAAAGGGAAAAGCATAGCCATGCTTCTTACGAAAAGGTAATGGCACATTTATAATTTTTGAACAAGGGAAAATCAGAGCTCGTGCTTCCGTGAGAAGCACAACTGAGCTTTCTGAAAAGAGAAAATCACAACTCTTCCTCCGCGAGAAGTGCACTCTGTGCTTCCACAAGAAGTACAACTATGCTTCTCACAAAGGGAAAAAGAACAATTGTGCTTGCCCCAAAAGGAAAAGCACTGCCCGTAGCACAATTGTGCTTCTAGGTTCCTCCTTGTGTTTTTTAAGTTTTTTTTTCAATTTCTTTTTTTTTTTATGATTTTTTTATCGAAACCTACTAACATGGGGACGCGTAGTATGTGATCCCGAGCTCCAGTGATCCCGGATGAACAGTAAAATCCAAAAAATAGTAAAAAAATCAAAAAAATCTGAAATTTTTTGGCAAGAAACTTTGATGTTTTTTCTACATGCGTGCAAAAATTCATGACGAAATGACATTCATGCTGGTCTCGGCAAAAAAAAACAAAATCGATGCTCCAAAATGCTTCCAAAAGCAGTTTTTTTGGAGCATGATTTTGTTTTTTTTTGCCGAGACCTCCACAAATGTCATTTCATCATGACAATTGGCACGCATGTAGAAAAAACATCAAAGTTTCTTGACAAAAAAATTCAGAATTTTTTTGTTTTTTTACTATTTTTTCGGATTTTACTGTTCATCCGGGATCATTGGAGCTCGGGATCACATCAGAGTTTTCGCTAACATGGGACCTACTTTCAAATATTTTGACGCAAGAAATCTCACGCTGAAGACGGTTCGTGATTTGGACACATGATTCAAGAGATGAAATGTTTTCTAAAAATGAATCTATGAAAAACAATATTCGCCAATTACCACTACCAGAAAAGATATGTGACATCTGCAAAGGGTAATGATCTTGATGTATTCGAGGCAGATCCTATTTCATGCCAGGCCGTTGGATAGCGACCTACCGCGTAACCAGCGCCAATTCCTCTTTTTCTTGGCCAGCCCACTTTCTCACTTCGGTGCGGACCATGCGAAGTAGCAGTGCGGTAGTTTCTTCGGGACTATCCTTCCGTTTTTCCTTTTTCTCTTTGTTTTTCTTTTCATTATTTTTTCAATATGTATTTTTTTCAGTTTTTGGTTTTTTGTTTTTGAAATATAGGTCGTGGGCATTTTTGAATTTCAGAAATTTTCCTCCAAACCATAAACATTTTTTTGAATTCAGAACATTTTTCAAATTCATGAACAATTTTTTTGAGACCATGAACAATTTTTGAAATATGGGAAGAAGTTATAAAATTCGAAACATTTTTTAAATTGTGTGATTTTTTTAAATCCAGGAAAAAAATGAAGCCTGATAAAAAATACATATAGAATATTTTAACAAATTCATGAAGTATTGTTGAAATCTAGGAACAATATTCAGATTCATGAAAAAAAATTTAAATACGAGAATATTTTCAAATACATGAACAATTTTTAAAATGTGGAATATTTTTTCAACATTCATGAACATTTTTTGAAAATTCTTGAAAAAACTAAATACAAGAACTTTTTTAAAATCATGAGTTATTTTTGAATTTTGCAAACACTTTATGAAATATCGAATTTTTTTTCAAATTTTTGAACACTTGTATGGAATTTGAAACATTGTTTAAGAATCATGAACATTTTTTTTTAAATCGAAGAACATGTTTGCTAAGGGAACTTGCATTCGTATTATTTAGTTTGAATATAGAGAACTCGCATATGCTTTGGAACGTTGCTCTGCAATCTAGTTATTACTACAACTTAATCAGTGACAAGTAATATGGATAAGAGGGTGTAATATCGTGGAGTTTCCTACGCTTCAGGTGGCCATTATAGTATTATGGTATATTTTGCAAACGTGCGCACACCCCAGCTCCGCTTTGGGCCGGCCCATCTTTCTTCTTTCTTTCATCAAAAATCAAGAAATATGGTGTTGGCGATGGAATCGAGCCCATGACTTTGTCATTATGAAGAAAGATCATTAACCACCAGGCCATCTCACCAACCTGTGCAGAATTACTTAGTCTTTTCCTTTTATTAAGTGGGTGCTGGTTTTATTCTTGTTTTCCTCCTTCTTGTTCTTTTAATTTGCTCTTTACTTAAATATGTGTTTCTTATTTTCATGAACTTTTAATTCGAAGTCAATCAACTTTTTTTCAAATTTGTGAAATTTTTAAAAAACCAATTGATGATTTTTTTTCAAAATCAATGAACATTTTTCGAGTTTTGTGAACTTTTCTTTAAAATCGATGATTTTTTCTAAATTCTCAAACTTTTTCAAAAATTTGATGGACTTCTTATCAAATTTGTGAACTTATTTTAAAACCGATGAACTTTTTTTCAAAATCAATGAATTTTTCTAAAAAAAATCAATGAACCTTCCTCAAATTTTGCGAACTTTTCTTAGAAATCAATGAACGTTTTTCCAAACTCGTCAACTTTTTTGAAAATCAATTAAAAAAATTCACATTCATGAACTTTTTCAAATTGATGAACTCGTTTCAAATCGGTGAACTTTTCTTCAACATTGATAAACATTTTTTCAAAATTGACGAAATCTTTTAAAAAAAATTGTGAATGTTTTTTTAATTGATGAACCTTTTTGAAAACTTGTGAATTGTTTTGAAGGAGTGAGCGATCCTGTGCAAGGGTGGGAGCTAGTGATCCTCATTTTAGGGAGCGAGCGGGTTTTTCGAAGGCGTAACATTTGTAAAGCAAATTAATTAGCGATAAGTAATATGAATTGGTGGGAGTAATATTTCTTTCAAACCGGAGTTCACATTGGTGGGCCATAGGTATTAATCGCGTTATTGACTATAGACAATAGCAGTGCAGTGTTTTTTATGGTAATACGTGCCTCCTTTATATCATGAAGAATATAGTACAAGTCACTTAAACACCGACATGACAAAACTAGAAAGACAACAGAACACTAATCTTTGCACAAAGAAACATCAGTCAATAAAGAAAATTATAATCAAGACCGAAGAACCCTCTGAACTTAACACCAACGCCCGTCACTTGTTTTCGACACAACCATAGCAGCCCCCAAATTAAAAAAATGACGGACCACCTACTCACCCGAGCTCGATGTGGATCCATCACTTAAATGCAAGTAGGTGGACCTTTAAGGGGGTTCTCCAAAGACGGAAACATTACCATTATCGTTGGACGAATCAGATCAGGGCAATATCCCAAACACGACATTGAACGCCAGATCGAACATATTTGGCATCCCATTACAACTAAGGCATCGAAGGAGAATACCCCAAGCACGCCATTAAACTTCAGATCTAACAGATTTGGCATCCCTTTACGACTAAGGCATCAAAGGGAAAAACCATAATTGCCATCTTGTTAGATTTTGGCATCGCTATACGACTAAAGCATCGAATGAGAAAACCATAACTGTCATCTACAAAAAAACCATAACTGTCATCTACAAACCAAGCACACGATCCACCATCTTCAAATTGATGGGCCCATAGGTATTAATCTCGTTGCTGTCCGTAGCAGTGCAGTGTTGGCAAACAGGAATCTGTTAAACATATGTCACGCACCATCACGTTAGGGTAGTTAGGAGGATTCAGGTTGTTAGCTTATTTATCTTTTCACCTGTTTAATTCTCCTCTATCTCCATGTATCTCTCCATGTATCTCTCTGGTTGTTGAACCGTAATCTTGTATGCCTCTGCGAGAGCCGGCCTCGCCATAATCAATATATAACACGCGGGCTCCCATGTTACGGGAGTTGAGACGCTTCACAAATCCTTTCATGGTATACAAAGCCTCCCTCTTCCATCTCATCTAGCACCTACGTTCCCTCTCCTCCCCGCCATGTCTTCCTCCACCCAGATCCCCTCAACCGGTCTCAACAACACCATCTCCGAACCCTTAACCCGCACAAACTATGTGCTATGGCGTGCCCAAGCTCGATCCCAAATTATTGGGGCGGGTCTCTTTGGCTACCTCGATGGAACCATCCCAGAGCCGCCGGCCAAGATCACATCCAAGAACTCAGAGGGGAAGGATCAAACCGTCCCTAACCCAGCCTATGCTGCTTGGTTGATCCAAGATCAGCAGCTGGTAGCCTATCTTCTCAGGAATCTTTCTAAGGAAGTCTTGGTGCAAGTCGCTTCTCTCGAAAAATCCCAAGCCATCTGGTCCGCTCTCGCAAACATGTTTGCAGCCCAATCTAGATCCAAAGTTAACACATGCCGCACAGCCCTCTCCAATGCCCATAAAGGATCCCAATCCGCTGCTACCTTCTTTGGCTATATGAGATCCCTGCCCGATGAGCTTGCCATGGCAGGGAAACCCATCACAGAGGACGAGCTGGTCTCGTTCATAGTTGCTGGTCTCGACATGGACTACCAACCTCTCATCTCTGCCCTAGATGTGCGCACCGAGCCTCTCTCTGTCGACGATCTCTTCGGCATGGTGGCAAACTTCGATCAGCGCATGGAGCTGTTTCAGGGGACAGGCGCCGGGGCTTTCAAGTCCTCGGCCAACAACGCATCACGGGGGCGAGGAGGCGCTCCCAAAGGTGGCTACCGCAACCCACCTAAAGGTGGAAACGGCGGCAACAACAACTACAACAGCGGTGACGGCGGCTACCGTAGCAACAACGGCGGCTACAACGGTGGTTACAACCCGGGCAACGGTGGTGGTTACCGTGGCCAGGGTGGTGGCCACAATAGAGGCTACAACGGCGGCGGTGGAGGGGGCTACTACAACAACAATGGCCCCCCACGCAGCAACTACAACAACCAAGGTCGCCACGGTGGTGGTGGCCGCTTCGCCGGGTATGAGGAGTATGAAAATAAATGCCAAATCTGCAAGAAAACTAACCATATTGCAAAAGAGTGTAAGTGGCGCTATGCAGAGGACAACTCCCAAAGGAGGCGTGTTGCAGCTGCGGCAGATGCCTCATACGGGTTTGATTCCAACTGGTACCTTGACTCCGGCTCAAATGAGAACATCACTTCTGAGCTTGGGAAGATGACCATGCATGAGAAGTATCATGGCCAAGATCAAGTCCACACCGCTGAAAACGGTCCAGGTATGATGATAAGTCATGTTGGCGAGTCTATTATTCAAACCCCACACCGTGCTATTCTTGTAGATGATGTTCTACATATTCCCAATGCATCCAAAAATCTTCTTTCAGTTCATCGTATTACTCTTGATAATGGTGTTTTCATAGAGTTTCACCCCTTCTTCTTTTTGATCAAGGATCAGGTCACGAGGAGGGTGCTTTATCGCGGTAGATGTGTGCAAGGCCTCTATCCATTGATCCCCAAAATTTCCAAGTTCAATAAGCAAGCCTATGGAGCCTTCAAAGTGTCTTCAGAACGATGGCATAATCGTTTAGGCCACCCATCTTTCTCCATTGTTTATCAGATTCTTAGCAAAAATAAGCTCGCATTTGTTGATGAGCATGATCGTGAAACTATTTGTGACTCTTGCCAAAGAGCAAAAAGCCACCAGTTACCATATCCTATTTCTACCAGTGTGTCTACAAAACCCTTGCAGCTTGTGTTCTCTGATGTATGGGGACCGACCACCTCCTCTGTTGGCCGACACACCTATTACGTGAGTTTAATCGATGATTTTAGCAAGTATACCTGGATATACCTTCTTAAAAAATGCTCCGACATTTTTCAAGTTTTTCTTAACTTCCAAGCTCTTGTAGAACGACAATTTGATTGCAAAATACTTGCCATGCAGTCGGATTGGGGAAGTGAGTATGAGAAACTCAACTCCTTTTTCCAACGGATAGGAATCTCCCATCACGTTTCTTGCCCTCACGCTCACCAACAAAACGGTTCAGCGGAGCGCAAGCACAGGCACATTGTTGACATTGGCCTCTCCCTCCTTGCTGCCGCATCCATGCCACTAAAGTTTTGGGATGAGGCTTTCCTCACCGCGGTACACCTCATAAATATTTTACCTAGCCATGTCATTAATCACGAAACACCCACTGAACGTCTACTCCATATCAAACCCGACTATTCATCTCTTCGTGTGTTTGGTTGCGCATGTTGGCCCAACCTTCGTCCCTATAATAATAGAAAGCTCATGTTTCGATCAACACAATGTGTCTTCATAGGCTACAGTGCACAACATAAAGGCGTCAAGTGTCTTGATGTAGCCACGGGACGGGTGTATATCTCCCGAGATGTCGTCTTTGATGAAACAGTTTTTCCCTTTGCCAAACTTCACCCAAATGCCGGCGCACTCCTTCGCAAAGAAATTCTCCTTTTGCCCTCCACTTTATCCGGCGTTGATCATGGGGGAGAGAATAATAGTACTGATCAACTTGTACCTAATCATCATATTATGCCTGAGATTACTGCTGCAGATTTCAGTTCAGATGGAGCAAATCGCATTCAAAACGGACATGATTTCATGTGCCCCTTGGCCGGAGACACAAGCGCAAACCGAGGAGGATCTGCCTCGGGATCCCTGCAGCAGGAGCCAACATCCCCTCCGGGATCCGGTCGGGCAGCACCTCGTTGCGCCTCGGGCCCTGAGCGCCTCGAGCGGGCGCGCGACCGGGAAAGCGACGTCGTCGCCCCGCGCCAACCTGCTGACGACGCGTGGCGGACAGTCACCCGCGGGGCTGAGTCCGGCTCGTCTGGTTGGCCCGTGCCGGATTCGCCGGGGCCCGCCACTACGCCTCGGTCGCCAACAGGCGCGACACAATCTTCGTCGGGATCTGAGTCGCCAGCACCTGAGGCTGATGCGGCTGATGGATCCCCTATGGCTCCGCCTCCTGTGGTGCCGCGCACAAGACTACAGAAGGGAATCACTACTCGCTTAAATTACAAAAAATTCTCTAAGCTTGGTATGTCCTGTACAACTGGGGAACCTAACAGTTTAATGACAGCACTTGATGATCCTAGGTGAAGGCGGCCATGGAAGATGAAATCATGGCGTTGCGCAAAAACAAAACATGGCACCTAGTGCCTCCTCGACCAGGCAGAAATCTAATTGATTGTAAGTGGGTCTATAGAATCAAGAAGAAATCTGACGGCACTATAGACAGATACAAGGCAAGACTTGTAGCCAAGGGGTTCAAGCAAAGGTATGGCATAGATTATGAGGACACGTTTAGTCCTGTTGTTAAAGCTGCAACAATCCGTCTTGTGTTATCAATAGATGTGTCCAGGGGATGGAGTCTCAGGCAGCTAGATGTACAGAACGCGTTTCTTCATGGTGTTCTGGAAGAGGAAGTGTACATGAAACAGCCTCCTGGGTTTGAAGATAAAGATGCACCATCTCATGTCTGCAAACTTGATAAGGCCCTGTATGGTTTGAAGCAGGCACCCAGGGCATGGTATTCACGGTTGAGTATGAAACTTCAGTCACTTGGTTTTGTTCCATCAAAATCTGACACCTCCTTGTTCATTTATAACAAGCACAAAACATCCATATTTGTTTTAATATATGTTGATGACATCATTGTCACTAGTTCTTCTGATGGAGCCGTGACAGCACTGCTTAAGGATTTAGGCACTGAGTTTGCTCTCAAGGATTTGGGAGATCTGCATTTTTTCTTGGGTATTGAAGTTAAGAAACATGGCAATGGTATTCATCTATCCCAAGCAAAGTATGCCACTGAACTGCTAAGTAGAATTGGTATGCAAAATTGTAAATCTTCACCAACACCTTTGTCCAGTTCAGAACCCCTATCCTTAACAGAAGGAGAGCCTCTGCATCAAGAGGACATCACTGGTTACAGAAGTTTAGTTGGTGGACTTCAGTACTTGACCCTTACTCGGCCTGACATTTCTTTTGCAGTTAATAAGGTGTGTCAGTATCTTCATGCACCTACCACAGCTCACTGGACAGCTGCAAAACAAATTCTCAGGTATATAAGAAACACTATACACTTAGGCCTCACACTCAGCAAGTCATCTTCAACACTTGTCAGTGCCTTCTCAGATGCAGACTGGGCTGGTTGTT
The DNA here is from genome assembly GCA_011799875.1 of Thinopyrum elongatum. Classification (NCBI taxonomy): domain Eukaryota; kingdom Viridiplantae; phylum Streptophyta; class Magnoliopsida; order Poales; family Poaceae; genus Thinopyrum; species Thinopyrum elongatum. The sequence goes on from CM022298.1 coordinate 677,534,501, forward strand.
TAGATGACAGAAGGTCAACAGGTGGTTTTGCTATGTTTTATGGATCTAATTTAATATCATGGTGTGCAAGAAAGCAAGCCACTGTTTCCAGGTCAAGCACAGAAGCAGAATATAAAGCATTAGCAAATGCAACGGCAGAAATCATTTGGGTTCAGTCCATGCTCAAAGAACTTGGAGTAGTTCAAACTCAGTCTCCTTGTTTATGGTGTGATAACCTTGGTGCCACATATTTATCTGCTAATCCAGTTTTTCATGCCAGGACATAGCACATTGAAATAGACTTTCATTTTGTAAGAGAACGCGTTGCCAACAAACAGCTTGAGATCAGATTTATACCTTCCAAAAATCAGCTTGCAGATGGATTCACAAAGGCATTGCCAGCCAGAAGTTTTGAAGAGTTTAAACGTAATCTCAACTTGTCATAGTTGTGATTATGGGGGAGTGTTAAACATATGTCACGCACCACCACGTTAGGGTAGTTAGGAGGATTCAGGTTGTTAGCTTATTTATCTTTTCACCTGTTTAATTCTCCTCTATCTCCATGTATCTCGCTGGTTGTTGAACCGTAATCTTGTATGCCTCTGCGAGAGCTGGCCTCGCCATAATCAATATATAACACGCGGGCTCCCATGTTATGGGAGTTGAGATGCTTCACAAATCCTTTCAAAATCCTCAGCCCAGTTTGAATACAGAAGAAACCTCTGCAAAAAATATTAAAAGATACTCTCTTCCTAAAGAAATATAAGCCTTTCAAAATCCTCAGCCCAGTTTGAATACAGAAGAAACCCCTGCAAAAAATATTAAAAGATACTCTCTTCCTAAAGAAATATAAAAGTCGTTTAGATCACTAAAGTAGTGAACTAAACGCTCTTATATTTATTTAAGAGGCGGTACAAAAGAAACAGCAGGGAGGGACGGAGCAAAGGAAACATGAATGAACAACTCGGGCGAAGGCTGGAACATCTCAAACCCCCACCACTAAACAATTTAGCGGTCGTATTCGAAGCATTTCTTGCTCCCAACTCACAAAGTTGCTGCAAACGCTCTCCGGTTACACTTGCACGCAAGATGTCCATAAAGTTGCATCCAAGTGGGCGAGGAAATATCAACTCTTGAGACCGCAAAATTTGGGCACAAATCTCCGTCAATCAATCAACCGCAATTCTTATCGCGTAAAGAATAGTAGTGGTGGTGGTACAATCGGTCTTGCACACATCTGCTGTCTAATCTAATCAAGAGGAAAAAGAACAGAAGAAAAATAAAAAATCGCTAGCTTTGGTGCACAGCTCGTCCGGCGATCCGCGTCCGGTGGATCCTTCCTAGAAGAGCCGCAGCTCGGTGCACAGCTCGTCCGACGGCGGAGGGAGGTTGAGGTCGAACACGAAGGGCGCGCGCGGCCGGACGGCGGCCGAGGCGGCCTCGTCGCCGCCGTCGTCCACGACGGAGGCCGAGGAGGCGCAGTCGCTCTGGCATCCTGAGTCGCCGTCCGGGCGCTTCGCCAGCACCGGCGCCGGCGCTGGCGCGCGCGTCATGACCCGGGGCGCGTTAGCAACCCTCGGCCCGCTGAAGGACTCGACGGTGGAGCTGGCGCTGCAGGCGGGGCCAGGCGTGGCCGCCCGAGACGGACGCGGGAGCGCGGGGAGCGTAGGGAAGGAGACGAGTGCGGCGGGGAAGTTGGTGGTGGCGAGCGGGCCGCGCAGGGTGCGCGCGGCGACGTCGTAGGCGCGCGCGGCGGCCTCGGCGGAGTCGTAGGTGCCGAGCCAGACCCGCGCCCGCTTGGCCGGGTCCCGGATCTCCGCCGCGAACCGGCCCCACGGCCGCTTCCGCACGCCCCTGTACCGCGGCGCCACGCCCAGTCCCACAGCCGCCGCCGCGTCGCACACGCTGCTGCCGTTCCTCATAGTAGTAGAACGCCGGCCGTTGGTCGCTTCACTCTTTGCGCTCCTCGAGTTGCTGTTTCTTCGCCTTGCCTGGCTAGCACCAGAGGGGCTGTCCCGTGCTGAAGCGCTCGTGGTCTGCTCAGGCCGCCGCCGCCCGTGGTTCTCGAGCTTCAAACAGCCTTGATTCTTTGGCTCTGGCTAGAGGTAGCCGAGCCGCGGTGTTGGAGCTGAGAGGCGGCGCGGTGGGGAGGGCTGTGATGGTGTGAAGGGGCGGGGGAGGGGGGGTAGAAGAAGGGGGAGGAGGCGCGTGCGTGTGCGTGGTGGGGTGGGAGGCGATGCGCGGGATAGCTCAGCGTTGGTGGGCGGCCGCTTCTTCCCACCTTCCGCACCCTTCGGCCTCACTCTCCCTCCCAGACGAGACCGGTCTTCGCCGAGTTTACTTTGCTCACCCGCGTCGGCAGCAGGGATAACACGTTTCCCTTGTGCCGCCGCTCCAGTATGTATGACGACTACGCGTAGCTCGCTCGCCCGCTGTGGGTGCGCTGTCCGCGACGTGGAGCGCGCTCCGGCCGCACTAGATCGGATCGGATCGGCTCCACAGGGGCGCGCCGAGATTCGGTCGCGTTCAAATCGAACCGCCCCGCCCTGCGGTGCAGCGTGGTGAGTACGTGACGCAGGCTACAGGATTGGGTTGGGTTGGGTTGGATTGGATTGGATTGGATCGGATCGTATCCTCCGTGCGCCGTGCTGCCGCTGGCACGCAGCCTCGCTGTCACGGGCGATGCCCGACGAAATTGAATATACCGGCGGTGCAAATTACTACAGACGTCTGGCGGAATTCATTATTGCGGCAGTAGTAAATTACGATTCCCAGACGTCCTCTAAGATATGCAGGTACCGCTTTGCATGATTCTCGAACAAAGAGAGGGCTTCGCTTTACATGATGAATTAGCCGTCAAGGTACGTACATATTTCGAATTCCAAGACACAGGATGTGTACTATTCAACCAGAGCAAATAATTTGGGCTTTGTTGATCAAACTTTTTTTTTTATGGAAGGCCTCGGGTCATGTTTCGTTTCTAGGCTGAAATCGCCATAACCAAGTTTAAATGTTTCTCAACAAAAAAAACTAAGTTTAAATGTATTATAAACCAATTACTCCCGATAAATGTCTTATGCCTTATATTTAGGAACAGGATGTAACTACAATACATAATGTTGTAGACATGTTTGGTGTTGTAGTTGTGCTTTCCACGCTTACAAGTTCTCGGACATATTGTTTGCAACGATTATTTTTGAATTTTCACGTGGGGGGACCTGATTTTTTTCATATAAAGTGGTAAAGCCCTAGATAATTTTACAACACAGTGGTAAAAACCCTATATATAATTTTACATCATACTACAATGGTAAGACAGGCCAAACAGAACCAACAAGACAGCCGGGAAAGGGAGGAGGACAGAATACACAACAGGGTATTAGCCAACATCAGGAGGCGCCGCCATAAAGCGCTCCTAGCCAGGCATCGCCATGGTTATGGTCGTTCATGCATAGTTTTTCCCACCATACCATCGTGTCATCCCTACAGCACTGGAGGACACGCGCGAGGGGGGGAGCAGCAGCCCTTGGAAGACGACGCATTGCGATGTTCCGAAAGATGCCAACAACAGAGGAGCACGAAAGTCCCCAAGGGGGCGGTGCCAACCGCCGCATGGGAGACGAGGAGGTGAAGGACGCACACCCCTACGCCAGAAGGAAGACACGAAAGGGCATTGGAAGGGCAAGTGGTCCGCAGTTTCCATGTCGGCAGAGCAGAGAGGGCACCCTGCTTCCCTCAGTTCAATGATGATCTTCCACAGCAGGAGGTCACGTGTGTGGATAGGTCGTTGGACAAGCAGCCATGCAAAGAACCTGACCCTCGATGGCGTACACACTCCTCAGATAAAGGCAACGTGAGGGACGCCCACCCCACGAAAAGAGGGAAAGCTTGTATAGGCGGGTGAACGAGAGATCGCCGCCCGGCTATGCACAGAACACAGCTCCAGTCGGCCACGACGCCCCTACAGGAACGATGGCCAGCATGTCCCAAAGGGCGCTGCCCTACAGCTACCCCCTTAGGTGAGACGTGGGACCAACCAGTGGTCAGTTCCTCGCCTGCCAAACCGGCACGGCGCGGACCGTGACCTGGGATCACAAGGCAAGGGAAGGCGCCTGAAACGACACAACGTGAGAGCCAATTGTCAAGCCAGGAGGATGTTCGGTGCCCGTCCCCCACGGCCACCTTGGAGAAGCGCCCTATAGAGGGGCAGCATGGCTCGCAGAGCATGTTTGGTGCCCGTCCCCCACGGCCACCTTGGAGAAGCGCCCTATAGAGGGGCAGCATGGCTCGCAGAGCATGCTCGTGGTCGCCAGCGTGCTTGACAACAACCGGAGCGATGAGCGACCGCCCGCCTAGCTCAGACCACACTCAGCCTTCGAACCGCCTAGCTCAGACCACCGTGTCCGAGCGCCCCATATCCGTCCCAGATATGAACTGGATATGGGGATGCCAGTCAGTCTGGGCGTTTGGGCTGATTATGGGTGCCCGGTTGTGTGGAGTTTTTCCATCCGGGCACTGACGGGCAGCCCGCACGGGCGTTTGAGGCGTGTATGGGGGCCAGTGTAGTCTTGTAGATGCTTTTACATTCGGGTGTAGTACGGACCCTAACAATCTTTGTGAGATAAAGAGGTAGGTCATATATTAATTGTATAACATATAGTATAACTACGATAAAAAAAACATATAGTATAACTAACTATTGTATGAGTGAGCTATTCGATTGGTAATAAGTGACATGACAGCTCCATATAACCGGCTCTTCGCTGTATTATTAACCATGCTCTTACAAAATAATCCCTGCATTTTTCAATTTTTTTTTAAAGATATTATTTTATTGTTAAAATAATCCCGACGTTGCATGCTGGATCCCTAAGAGCATCTACAGCCGACCCCCCTATTTCCTCCCTAAAAGTCGGCAACGTCCGCCCGGTGAATGCCGGTTCAAAAAGTTGACTCAACTAGACCTCTCACTTAGTCCCTATATGCCTGGACTGACCGGCGCCCCACAAATCGGTACCAAATGTAGGGACGATATGAGGGCGTCCAGACACGACCGGGCGCGACCGAGAACGCCGCTCCAGATCATAGCGGTCCCACCTGTAGCTGCCCGAAGCTCCTTCCTCTCTCATCTCTGCACTCAAATTTTAAGTCCCACCTCGCCGCGTGAGGCAGATGCCGACCGGCTTAAATAGCCTTGCTGGCGGATGGCGGCAAGCTTATCTGTTATTGCATAGGTCGATCAATTCTCGCTGCGTGAACGAGATAGCTTGACACTAGATTGCATTTCATCAACCGATGATCGTTCATCAAGTGTCAGGTTTGGTTCGTTCATGTACGTTGATAGCCCTACTACAATGAAAGAGATTTTTATTTTGTTCAAAAAAATTATCGACACATTGTGATTCAAAAAGAGCTGTGCAAACATCAATGTTCAGTTTGTGAAGGAGATAGACCATGACTATGAACCTTATCTGTGATAAGTTGAGACGATTCATAGTGGCAGTCTATGTCCTTAACAAAGGATACAATGATGTCTGAAGCTTATCGCTTATGTATGACTCACCTATTTAAACCGGTCGACTTGCTCCTCACGTGGTGAGGTGGGACTAAACATTCGACACCCGCCGGTCCAATACGGATATGAAAATCTTAAGTATGAGCATTTTTTGGTGTTTTGTGACAGCCCCACCGGGCCATCACAGACGTGTTTGAATGTATTAGCTGTTTTGAAAATAGGGTTTATGATTGTAAAAGATAAAATTTGAGGTCCATACTGTCAGTCTCCGCGTGCGCGTTCACGGTCATTTGACAGCCCAAATTTGATAGGGGAGAAGAAGAAAACAGAAAAGGCGATCGTCACCTGGTCGTCAACCGCTGTAATGTCTGGGCAGAAAGACGGCGGGGAGCCGGTGGGCGGTCACATCCCACAGGAATCAGCCGCTGCCCTGCTGCCACCTGCGCCAGTGCCACGCCATGAATTCCATCGGTTCAGCGGCCGCTGCAGCCTGCGCGCGGTGGACGCCGCCACTCCCACCCGCGTGAAAAATGACAAAACTGGCCTTTGACCAAAGTTCAGCACAAAATGACTCTCTTTTCAAAATATTTCACAAAATGGCCCTACCCGCATGACGCCCGCGTCCGGGGCGCCATGCTAGACATCACGACGCCTTGGTCAAGGGTGCCATACGCGTCAGCGCTGACTTGCCACGCTGGCAGGGCACGGCAGCATGGCGCCCCTGGCCAGGGCGCCATGCTCAGCAGCATAACGCCCCTGCCCAGGGCGCCATACCCCTTCACACATACCAGCCGCCCGCACCTTCGCCTCTGCTTCGTTCTTTCTCCTCTCCCTCTGTTTCTTTCCCCACCATGGCGCCCCTCATTTCGCCCCTCCCTCTCCCCACTCAAGTGTTGCTGATCTGAGCCGAAGATCGGTGGATCCGGTTGTCCTTCGAATCCCCAAGGTATTCTCCTCCCTTTCCCCTCTTTCTATTGGTTGAAATCTCCGCATTTGATTGATTTGGGTGAAACCCTAGTTCATCCTTTTCTTGATATAATCATTGGATTTTGGTGTGATAGTGTTAGGGATTAGTGTGATTTAGGATATGTATGGCTTAGGATATGTATGATTTAGGATTTTTATGGAAGTGCTATGAATTTGGTTAGGATATGTACGCACATATATGGTGTATGGAAGAATTAGTGTAAAATTAGGAAGGCGGATGGATGGATATTTGCAAATATATGGTGTATGGTATTGCAGAAAATTTTATGCACATATATGGTGTATGGAAGAAGAATTAGTGTAGAAATTTTGCACATGTATGTATGTTTTTGCACTAGTGCGGATATTTGCAAATGACAACGGGGCTTATCATATACATTTGTAATTTGCAGGATGGCCTCTCTTATCAATCCATCGTACGATCAATTGCATCGTGGACGGTTCATGGCAGAAGAAGGAAGGGTTTTTGATCAGCTTCACCTGAGGTCCGGTTCGGTTCATGACAAAATGGAGTATGACGAGCGATACACGGAGTATATCCGGAAGACCGGGCTTCTCCCTTTCATCTCACTCGTGTCTCGTTCGATGCCGAAGATGAACCCTTGTGCGATCACAGCACTCGTTGACCGATGGCGCCCTGAGACACATACTTTTCACTTCTATGCTGGGGAGATGACGGTCACTTTGCAGGATGTGTCTCTGATCACTGGACTTCCGATCAAAGGAGAGCCTATTTGTTTTAGCACAGATTCTGATGGATGACGTGAGATTATGGTTGGACTCATAGGGAGGGAGCCAGGGGTACAAGGGAAGTCTGCCGGTGCAAGTTATCATTGGATTGCTGAACACTTTGGGGAATGCCCGGCTGATGCGGACGATGAAACAGTGCAGCAGTATACCAGGGCATACTTGTGGTATGTAGTAAGCCGGACTCTTTTCTCTGACGGCACTGGCGTGAACGCTTCCTTTATGTGGCTTAAGCTGTTTGCTGGGTGGGAGCATGGACTCAGTTGGGGTACGGCGGCGTTGGCTTATTTGTATCGTCAGGTAAGTAGTTTTGCTTATAATAGTGTGTTCACCATGTAGAAATTTTCTTTAGTTTATAATGACATATTTCTTGTTTGTGTGTAGCTGGACGAGGCGTGCCGTAGGGGCGCGAATCCAAGAAACGTCGTAGAGTCAAAGGACGCGAACATCGGTGGTCCGATGCTTCTATTATCGATCTGGAGTTGGGAGCACTTGCCAGTGGGGCGGCCGACACCAAAGTGTTACGATCCGTGGGATGATCATGCCACGTCCTCGAGCACCACAGTCAGCACGGCCACGTCCTCGAGCACCACCGTCACCACGGCCATGTCCTCGAGCTCCATCATCACCACGGCCACGTCCTTGAGCTCCACCATCACCGTGGCTGACACCACCATCATCATCTCGTTTTGATCTCTTTCTTTTGCCCCTTGAGCTACAAACTCTAATATTATGCCCCTCGTTGTTACATTCACCGCAACGGCTGATATCACGAGGCTCTGCGAAATGTTGGCTCCCCCATTCCTTACGGAATCCACCACCCCAATCATCCATGTCACCTAAGAAACGCTTTGTCTTCCGTCTTCCACGTGTCACCACCTTCATTTTCAAATCAGGGTATAGTGGGGGTCCATGGTATTCCGGCCATTTAGATTGGTCTAGATAGGGATGAAACCTCGCAGCCCATGTATTTTTGACCGCATCGATCGAATACTCCTCCAATCTTACATTGTTGGTCATGTTGACACTCAAATTTCTAAAGCGAGATGCAGCCATCAAGTGAGAGCACGGGAGATGATACAATGTAGGTCTCTCGCATGAACACGCGCCAATCTTGAGATAAACCTTGAAGGAGCCACCTCCATATGGCACACCGTCACACGACATTCCACCGTGCTCATCAACTTGGTAAATCAATTCTATGTTATCAAAGGACTGGATTTTGTGTGAATCCGCCTTTCTTGCTTGGTATTCCATCCAATCGTCGACCTTTGGTGGATACTTGTACATCTTTTTGGCCTTGTTTTTCCCGGACATCAAGTTGGATGTTTCTTCACTATACTTTTGAAAATAGACATTCAACTTCTGGAATGTATACTCTACTATTGCTGTCACCGGCAATGCACGGACACCCTTTAGCACCATGTTGAAACATTCAGCCATGTTGTTTGTCATGTCACCGTACCTCACTCCATCGTTGTCAAAAGCCCGTGCCCACTTTCTTTATCGGCAAGATTCCTATTTAGGAAATCTTTGCCACCATTGTTTGCTTTGGCATACACTTTGTCCCACAATTTCTCGAAATGTGTAGTGGTGAATGCGAGACAACAATCATGAAGAAGGTCAGACAATTCCTTGTCTCCACATGCTCGGTAAAAGTTAGACACAAAATGCCTCATGCACCACCTATGATGCACGCGAGGATGTCCTGGAATGTCAATCTCCACTGCATTGAGTATCCCTGGGTGGCGGTCCGAGATGATGCAAACCTCGCTTTGAGGTCCAATTACCTTGGTCCTCACTAAACTAAGAAACCACTCCCAGTTGTCATTGTTCTCCGCCGACACCAAAGCGAACGCCAATGGAACCAATTTGTCACCACCATCATTAGCAACGGCGATCAACAATGTGCCCTTGAACTGGCCGGTCAGAAATGTGCCATCCACGGACATAACCGGCCTACAATGCTTGAAGGCCCTAATGCATGGCTCAAAAGTCCAGAATGCACGTCCAAATATTCGAACGGTTGCATCGTTGTATATCCTTGTTCTCATGCCATCTGGCTCCACCATATAGTACATGCCAGGATTTTCTGCCGCCATTGCTTTCAACACCATCGCGAGGCGGTTGTATGATTCTTCCCAACCACCATACAATATCTCAAAGGCAGCTTGCTTGGCCTTCCATGCCTTCCCATACTTCACCTCGTACCCAAAAACCTCCTTCACCATCTCCATCAAAGTCCGAATGGGATATGTCGGGAGTATCTTTATGGAGGCTGAAAATTGATATGCAATGAATTTGGAGGTCAATTGACGGTGATCATCCTTTACATTAGCATCATCAATATCCTTGCCACTACACCGATGGTGAAACACGGAACTTGTAATCTTCCATTGTGGCCCGCCTTTGACACATCTTGCACGGATAACCCAAGGGCAATGATTCTTGTGTTCCTCACATCTGACCACATAACACACTTTCGAGTTTGACTTCTCCACAAAGAATGGCCGATGAAACTTAACCGCGTAGTCCTTGGCCCATATTTGAAGTTCTGCCAAGCTTTCAAAGATTGTTCCTTCACTAACACCATACACACTTGCTTTGGTATCTCGCTTTGAAGTTAACCTTGGTGCAAGAATTTTACTTGTCCCACCATCAACAATCGCCTTATCGGCTAGGCTTAGATCACGAAACAATGATGTATTGTGACTATGGCCTATTACCTTCTTGAAAGCATTGGCTTCTTTAGCCGTCAAACCATCCTCATCTATTTCTTCATCCGGGCCTTCATCCTCCGAGTCCCACGCATAAGCCCTATTGTATGGAATCTCATGGTCCATGTCCTCTTCCATGCAATTTGCCTCAACATCACCAACATAATTGTCATGAAGATAAGCCTCCGATTCATCACCCTCAAACTCACCACCATCCATGTGCAAGTCTTCATTATCAACTTGGTCACTCCCGACGGGGCTCAAACATTGGGTCGTTGAAGGTTGGCTCATTGTTGTGTCATGCACATCCGGAGTGACATGTGTTGAATCTCGAACCGGGCTTCTAACATCATATGAAGATGCACACTGATTCAAATCAATGTGCAACCGAGCACGAACAACCTTTGTGGCAAATAACTCAAATGATTTATCTTGTGAGGCCAACACACTCTCTTTATATGCTTCCCAATGAAACTCGGAATCAAGAGGCATTATCTTCCAACGAATATGTTGCCCATACCCAACATTATACCTTCCGATTAAGTCTACTCCATCGCTTTCTTCCATCCAATTCAACCTTCTTCGAAGCTCAACCAAAACCTCCTCAAGGCTAGGACTTGTGGGAAACACCATCACTACCGGCTTCTTCTTCGGGTCACCATACTCCGCGTCTCCCTTCTCAACGGAGACAAAGTCCACATGATGCACATTGACGATCCTCGCCATCTAGAATCATAAACACCAAAATGCATCAACAAAAATAGCAAAATTGGATGACCTAGGGTTTCCCCATATCCCCACAATGTGGAGATTTCAACCAACAAAAAGAGGAGGAATGATGGAGAATACCTTGAGGGATCGAAGGGAAGGATAAATCACCGATTTGGAGCTCCGATCCACGAAATTTTGTGGGCATTAGGAAGAGGCATGAGTGGGGCGGTCGGGGGGGAGAAGGGGAAAAGAGAGGGATTGGGGTGGGAAACAGGGGAAGTGCTCTGTTTTATGTAAGGGGCATGGCGCCCTGGGCAGGGGCGTCATGGTGGTGTGCATGGCGCCCCGGGCAGGGGCGTCATGGTGGCCTGCCCTGCCAGCGTGGCAAGTCATCGGCGACCCATATGGCGCCTTTGACCAGGGCGTCGTTATGTTTATCATGGCGCCCCGGATGCGGGCGTCATGCAGATAGGGCTATTTTGTGAAATGTTTTAAAAACGAGGCCATTTTGTTTTGTGCTGAACTTTGGTCAAAGGGCCAGTTTTGTGATTTTTCACCCCACCCGCAGACGGCGCACCGAGCCCACGCGTCAGCGTGCCAGCCACGGTGCAGCGGGCGCGCACCCAGAGGAGACGTAGGCGGCGGCAGGCACGCGGTCGCGCCGCCCGAGAGAGCTCACCACGACACGGCTTTTCACGCGACGCCGACTGCACCCGCAGCACGGCATCGGAGTGAGCCCGGCGGGTCCCCCGGAGCCTTTGACCGCGCAGGCCCCATCGACCAGGTCGCCTCGGCCCCCGCGCGCCGCCGTCCCTTTCCTCGCTTCCGTGGACTGCGCGTCGCGCGGCGTATTCTAGATTTCACCAGGCATCGGGCGATCGAAACCCTGGTTCCACACATATCGGTCATTTCGTTCGTTGGGTACGTGTATAATTAGGTCGAGTTTTGAAAATGGTTCATCTTAACCAATCCCGTCAGTAAGATTCAGCCCGTTTCACGTGAATTTTCTTTGTCTTTTCCTGCGAATGGGCACCAAGTCACCAACTATATGTTGCACTTCTTTTCCTAAGGGAAGTGGATCTTCCATTTACCAAAGTAAGTAGCCAAGCAAAATCGTTAGCAAACAAAATAATTTTTTGATGCCTTTCTAATCACGCTCCAAACGAATCTCGTGATGATACAGTGGTACATGATGTGATCACAATTTTCATCCTCACTGCACCAAATATATTTGCCGTCTTCCGAACCATGACTTGAAATTAATCCCCAGTACTTGCCATGAAAATGTCTTGATCTTCGCCGGGTCCATGCTTCCAAATGTCCATCACTTTCGTATCGAGGCGTAGATTTGAAAATTTCTTTTTATAGAGATCGTGTGGCAAACACTCAGCTTCTAGGACAAGAAATCCCTAGCCAAGAATAACCTCGTTGTGGCCAACCAACTTATTTTTTTGTGGCCAACCAACTATGAAGACGAACCATTCGGCGATCTCGGGTGGCCTAAGAGAACGCCTAGAGTTCGGACTCCCCTGAGACGTTGTCCAAAGATCCGCCATTAAGGCGTCGGATTATGTGTGATGGCAAACATACTCGGGAATTTGGGCCAGTTTGGTTTGTGTCCTGGCCAATGTGCGTGGAGAATTTTGGTGCCTGGAGTGTGCCTGAAAACTCTGAATTTTGTGCCTGGCGAGGCTAGCCTGGGAGAGGAATGTTTGGTTGGTGGCCTTGACTAATAAAGTGTTAAGAGATAATTTTATATGGCAAAAAGGTTATACTAGTGTGGAGCCCATCATCCATCAAAATATTAAATTACTAATCAAGAGCCAGGCACGCACCAGGCGTTCAAAATAGATGGCCTGGACCAGGTTAAGCCACATGTCTGCTAAACCGTCTAGGCTAATTACAGTACAGATGAACCAGGCTAGGCACACATGCATTTCTTTAGGGTAGCAACCAAACACAGTTTAGGCAATTTTCAGGCACGCTCCAGGCCACAGGTACTTTCTAGCCGGGGCATGATCCAAACACACCCTCTATCCCCGAAGAGGCTCACCACAGATCCAATTATCAAGCCAAAATTGGGCCAAGTGCCCATGGCCAACCGTGAATGTTGTCCTTAACCTTAGTATATGCTACTTCTGCTTACCCCTCACTTTCTCCTAGAAGAATCGAGATAGCCGAAAGTACCTTTATACACCTGAGCTCAAATGCTCCTGGTGTAAATAGTAAAATAAAAAACATTTCAAAAAATTCTGAATTTTTTGTGGCATACTTTAAGAGATGTTTGTTCTGCATGTAAAATTTCATCATGAAATCACATTGGCGGTAGTCGTGGCACAAGAAACAAAATCAGAGCTTCAAAATGCGTTTGAAAGTAGCATTTACAGAGCATCGATTTTGTGTTTTTCGTGATGAAATTTTGCATGCACAACAATCATTTCTTAAAGTATGTCACAAAAAAAATCAGAATTTTTTAAATGTTTTTTATTTTATTTATTTTACTGTTCACACCAGGAGCATTTGAGCTCAAGTGTAGAAACTCCACATCCCGAGATCGCATCTTATCGAACTTTTTATGTACCCCATCTTGCAAGAAGTAGAAAACCATTACGTACATAGAAACATTGGTAAGGCATTCATTAATTAGCAGAAGCCTCCCTCCGGAGTACAAGAAGTTGCCTTGCATGGCTCAACCTTGCCAACCACCGGCTCAAAATCCATGATCCTTAAGCGCGCGGCCCAAAATGGTCATGCCTAAGTGAGCAATTGGAATAGAACCCATATTATAACCCATCATATCCGCAACCCTAAGATGCGACTCCAGATCATCCCCACTATAATGGTCACACTTTTCTCGAAATTGATTTTAAGTCTTGACATGGTCTCAAAGCACATGAGAAGGAACTTGAGGTTAATAACCGCCATAGGAGAGATCCGAATGAGGATTAATATATCAATTGTCTATTGCACATGAGAAAGACCTCCAGGTAACACCTTGGCAGCGACTCCCTAAATATGACCCACCTCTTTGGCATAGTCAAGCATTGCCGCCAATGCGTCGTAAACTATGTTAAACAAGGTAGAGGTAACGGATCACCCTGTCTTGCCCCTAACATTCGTAAAGAACGACCAGCCTCACCGTTGATATTGATTACTGTCTAGCCACCTCAGACAAGTTGCATCATCCAACTAGTCGAATGAGGGTGAAACCTTTCTTGCGAAGCACCTCCTCTGGAAAATCCCATCTAACCCGACCGTACATCTTCTCAAATTCAGTCTTGAGGATAAATGTCTCCTTCCTAAAACAATTAATCTCATGGAGCACCTCATGCAGGACCACGAAACTGTCGAGGATATTCCTCCCATGAATGAACTTTGTTTGCTTAGGGTCGATCACCTTGTGAGCCCCTGGCGCTAATCTATAGGAAAACTCTTTGCCATCAACCTAAAGCTCACATTATTTAATGTGATCAACCGAAATTATCATATTTTATCCTCTCTTCTTACTTTTGGAAGAAGTGTTAGCACCCCATAGTTCATTCTCTTGATGTCAATATGGCCTCGCGTGAAGTCATCAACAAATCTAAATTGTGGGGCCATCATAGACTAGAACTTCTTATAGTAAATCATCAGGAATCCATCCCATACGGGCGCAGTTTCCGTACGCATGTCCATGAGAACCTTACAAATCTCATTGAGGGTGAACGGGGCCACCAGACCCTAGTTAATCGCCTCGGAAACGCTATCTAGTCCTCCGAAGCCCTCCCCACCTCGGCAACCCCTAGAAGCTCATGGTAGAAGTCGTAGATATGTCATCGTAGTGCTAGGTCATCCGAAATAATCTCCTCCCCCACCTTGAGAGCCCAGATAACAAACGACGCCTTCTACAATTCACTATCACGTGAAAGAATGCAGTTATCACATCCCCCTCTAAGATATAGTGTCGCCTCCATCTTTGTTGCTAATACAAATCCTTGCAGATGACCAGAAAGGTAAACTCAGCCTCAATCTCATACCTTCGGGCCCATTCCGTTGTTGATACACCACTCAAGTCTGCCTTAGAATCCAAGTCAGCGACCTCGGTAACGAGGGCCCCCTCGTATGCTTGAGTGCACTGCCCAAGTTGTCACCCCAACCATGAAGTTGATGCCTCAAGGAGCGGATGCAATGTTGCCAGACATCCAAACCATGTTACAATGGCTCGTGCCGATGAGGTTACTGGGAACGCGCTCGATGCCACACCTCGTCGACCCTCTCCCTGAATCCCGGCTTGAGTAGTCATTGATTCTCAAAGGAGAAGTGCCTCGTTGTTTGCCACCACGGCTCCCCAAAACAAAGCATGAGGGCATAGTGAACGAACCCCAACATAAGCTCAGCCGTCAGTAAAGATGTTGGAAATCGCTTCTTCCAATCACCAGTCACAAATACCCGATCTAAAATGCATCGAACGAGATCATCCTAATTATTAGTCGAAATGAATCTAGCCCCAGTCCGGTGTAGCTCTATGAGTTCCAGATTCGCCACCCAGTCGTTGAATAGCTCAAGGAACACGAGATTATCGATTATTTGATTACCCTTGTCCCCCTATCCACAAATAAAATTGAAGTCACCCCATATTACCATAGGAAAGTTTGACGAGGCCACCTTATTATGCATCTCGGTTGAAATGTGTGAGGCCTAGAGTTATCGGCAGGTCCGTACATCACCACAATCTCCCACTTGACGCCATTATTCTGCTGGATCACTTCCACGCAAACAAAGAACTCGTCGCGAGAAAAATTAATAATCTTGAACGCCTCCTTGTTAATACCTTGCAGGATTCTTCTAGAACACCCATTAGCTGACAACCAATTCCACAAAAAATCTGCAACTCCTCCCAGAGCATTCATATTCAACCTGGACAACTAGGCTCAGATGGTTTCTTTTAGCCCGATAAAGTATCAGATGTGGAAATAATCGACTGAATCAGAAGCGGAAGATGATACAGTAAATTTCGTGTGGTTGCTCGACACGCTACTGATATGATTGAACATTTTATGACATTAGCATTAGTTTTATTTTGTGTCTGTGATGAGCATGATCAATAGCCAGATACATGCAAACAAGGTTTACACCGGAGCCATGTTTGAGAAATTGGGGTAGGTTTTGTACTAAGCCCATGCTTATCAAGTAAAAGAGTTGGAGAAAAATGTGATTTACAAAGCAACACAGAATCGAGCCAAACATAGAGAGAAAGGGAGCAAGGTGGTTTTCCTAGTTAAAATGATTGATCTTGGTGCTCAATCTGAGTGTGGTTTGTTTGAGCACATGGGTATGTTGTGATGTCATATTCTGAAGGTATGTAGCTTGGAATGGATACAAGTATTTCCTCTGTACCATGAGCTGATTTGTTTTATTTCTTGCAGGTGACAAATGATCTGGGCATTACGGAGATACCCAAGAGACGCATAATAGTGAAGAGGTGGACAATAGATGTTAGAGATATTTTGCAAGATCATCTGCACCACTATCAGCGAGACCAACTTAATGGCACCCCATTAACATTCAGGCACAATAGGGTGTACGTTCAGGCCGTGGAGTTGGTTCGGCTGAGAGACACGAGCGTGGAACCTTCTGAAACTCTAATGGGGCTTTTCAAGCCTGATATGGCAGTGATGGCACCGTTTGTCAAGGCGAGGGATGGCCTTGGACTCGAGGATCTTCCCGGAAAAAGAAAGCCGCGAGGTTATTACAATTTAGACTCACAAATGGCGTTCCAACAAATGGTAGAATTTAGGGACTGAGCAATCCGCTTACTGAGTTAGGAGCACCTACCAAGATGTGAAATGCATGCTGACCTTTGAATGCGAGAGACAAAAACCCTATGAACAGATGATCAAGATCATGCAGCATCTTGAAAACTCAAGGTCATCAGCCAACGAAGTGCCCAGAAAGAGGTGACATTTCAAACAACATGGAAGGAAGATAGATGCAACAATTGTGGTGTGCCACGGCTTCCGAAGAACACATGCGGAAGGCAACCGGTAGATGCTGGAGGGATTTTGGATACCGTAATGGCACATGCATTGTTAAGTACATTTGATTGGTATAACACTTGTATGTCATAACATTGTGACTAGGCTTAATCCATTTTGTAGCTAAAGTGAGATTTTGTCCGCTCTTGATATTGTTAGGACAGAAAATCTCATTCTTTGAACACTGCATGTAGCATTAGAAAAGATGGAGACAACTATTAACCGATAGAGGTTTGAATGCAAAAATTGTAGAGCTGGTGACATGGCCATCCCACCAGACACATGTCCTGCATGCCATGAGGACATGGGATTATTGGGAGTAGGTATGCTTGGGGGAGGAAGAAGAAGAGGTCGGCACCATTTAGTGCGCTCAGTTCCGAATAGTGCAGGGAGAGCAGAAATGGGGAAGATGAATTGGGTTGATCGCTGATGGCGTACGGCAAACGCCGACTCGAGGTCCAAGAAACAAGAACCCAGTGCAGGCAAACATTTTTTTGACTCGTAAACCACAGAACAATAGTTCTACGCTAATTTTCATATAATATATGGTAAAGGATATTTACAAGGTGAAAGACAAAAAGAAAGAAATCATCCTATTCTAGTTCTAGGTTTCATGGGGAAGGAAAGTATTAAGCAACTATAATCAACATCATAAATGTTATTCTATCAAACCTCTTAAAACTGCCACATTCTTGGCCTTGACTCTATGCTCTAGGATTTTTAAGTCTTGTTTGAACAAGAATTTCCAGAAATTAGAATTAGGGTACTTCTCTTCTAAAAACCTTGTCATTTCTTTGCATCCAAATGTTCCAACATCCCAAAATTATAAAATCCATAGCAATGGGCTTTGGGAGCTTTTGACATACAAACATGCTTTCATCAAATGGAGAAATTCCTCTTTGTCTTTGTGGGAAAATGAGATTTTAGCATTCCTCTGCAAAAGAGAAGTCCCAAAAAAATGCATCAAAGTTTCCTCAATGCTTTCAGTGCACATGACACATTCATATGTTTCAAGGTGCATGGATTTTCTTCTTAACATATTCCTTGTATTTGTTCGGTCATGTAGTAACATCTAAAAGAAGGTCTTATGTTTGACTCTATTACCACTGCTCGAGAGCCACTTAAATAGAATATGAGTTTCAGGCCCAGCCATAAGCTTATGATATAATGCAATGGATGAATGTTTTTTGTTGCCATTTGAACAAGACCAAACATCAGGATCTTGATTGTTGGTGTTCAGCTGAATAATGTCTTGTAGTTGGTTGAACTGATCAAAAGCTTGAGCCAAGAGCGGTGTATGGAAGAAATTTTGGATGTCCCCTGACTGAATCAATTGAGCTAGAGTAGCCTTACCACTTTTTGCAAAGGAGAGCAACTCAGGGAATAGATGAGCTAGTGGTCTGTTCATCCAAGTATCAAACCAGAGGTTAATTGTCTCCCCATTGCCTGCCTTACATGTTGCTTAACTTTTAAAATCAGGCAAGAACTTTAAGTGTGTTTTCCACCAGGTAGAACACACCATTTTATCACTAGGGAGCTCAGTGGAGTAGTCCTGACTCTAGACCATGTGAACCCAGGGAAGGTTTGCTTTGTTGAAAAATTTGTGCAGGTTTTTCATAAGAAGGGCTTTGTTGTGGACATCAAGGTCCAAAATTCCTAGTCCACCTTGACTTCTTGGTTGGCAGACTTTATCCCAGGCAATCAAGGCAGGGCTTGAGTTATCTTGGCTAAATTTCCCCCAGAGAAAGTGTCTGATGTACTTGTTTATTTGTTCAAGAATTCGAGAAGGAACAATCAGGGTACACACGAAGAAGATTGGTAGGGCTGAAAAAACAGATTTGATGAGTTGCGGTCCGCCATTATAGCCAAGCATAGTTGAAATCCATAGTCTTTTTTCAATTTTTTACAAACATGAGTGAAGTCTTCATTTTTTTTAGCTTGTGGTCACTTAGGGGGAGGCCTAAATATGTGAAGGGAAAATGGCCTAAAATGCATGTCCAGACAAATGTGCAAACGGCAAGACAGTATGGGACCATGGTGGGCTCCAGCAATAATGGATAACTCACGAGGCGTCGTGGTACTGTTATTGATGTTTGCAACCGCAATACTCAAAGATATACATCTTTGTGCTCCCATCCTTACGTGAACCAACAACTCAGGTAATGGGGATCATATGGTGGTACGATCCATAATGAATTTTTGTATATCTATTAAGATACTAATCTCTCTAGGTTTAGGCCTCGTGCTATGTTGGGGCTATGGGGGGCTGGGGCCTGCTTGTAAGTGTTTGGGTCTTTGGTTGAGGGTTCTTGTTTGTTTTTATTTTTGCCTTTTTGTATTTTCTCTTTTTATTTTTTTCACATTTTAATTACTGAACATTTAACAAAATTTGCAATTTTTTAAAAAAGTTATGAACATTTTTAAAATCTCCGACCATTTTTTAAAAAGTCATGGACATTTTCTAAATTCATAATATATTCAAAGTTCACTAGTAACGCTTTTAAAGTTTCTCAACATTTCTTAAATTTGCAAACTTTATTTCAATTTGTTTGATATTTTTGAATTACATGAATGTTTTAAATTTTTTCAAAGATTTATTTAGATTCACTGTGTTTTTAATTTGAAACATTTTATTTATTTACATTTAAGAAAATCCATGAACATCTTTTGGTTTAACGATCTTTTTCAAAAAAGAATATATAGGGAACTTCATGGGCCGGCCCATGTGAACATTATAGCAGGAATTCCACGGTTTGAGCGTGGAATAGGAGCTTCCAAGGTGCTGACACGAGGACCACCGACTGACACCGAGGCCAAAATATATAAGGAAACCATAACCACACAGTGAACGACTCCATGGTGATCCTTACCATCTGTAGCAGCACCCAACATGAAATATGAACGAAAAAAATACAACACCAGAACATAAGCCCAAATCAACGCAGATAAAACCAAAACAAAATAACCAACCGCAAAACGTCGTATTTTTTCATAAGTGAAAAACGGCGCCTTGCGCGTTAGCCTCTACTGATCAACAGTTAAGAAAAAAGATATAATCACCTTGGATTGTGGATGCCTTCGCTCGGACACTCAATTGCGGCATCTATGTGGTGAAGAAGTGCAGGGCCACGCAAAAAATGGAGACTGGACTACCGCTCTTGTCACCATCCTCATACAGCTTCAACAGCCGTTGATCTATGTGACCAAAGCACCACAGGCTCTCGGTGTGGGTCTTGCTGGCCACAACAGCCGTTAATTTCCATGTGTACTCTCTAGACTTACCAGTTAACTCCTATAGAAGTTCAAACTTCAGTTACAAATGTTTAATTTTCCTAGTGCCCGTATCAATTCGATAATCAATAGGTTTGCGGCATCCATGTATCCTTTCGTGTTCCGTCTCCAATTCTCCATAACTCAACCTATGCCTCTTCCTTTCCCGTGTCATCAATTAAGCCTGCACCTGGACGGTTATATGTAGTAGGACACTATGATCTTTTAGTTTCGGCTGTGTTTATGCAGAGGATCAAGAGTTCAGGACTCCACGAAGAGAAGCCGAATAGCATCTCCTAGGAAAAATGGTATTCCGTGATACGATCTATCTTTACCCTTGTTTTGTTTCTGACTGTACTACCTGTTTTTTGTGATCTGGGTTGAAATGTCTGATCGTACTTTGAAACTGTGGTACTTTCTCTGAAATGTTTGGTTAATTTTCTTGAAACTCTGGTCGCCTCCCTCCAACCAATGTTGAGCTGATAATCTTTCGTTGACGCCATTAGAACCCCGAGAAGCAGATCAAGTTCATGACCTACAATGTTTGGTCCCGCGATGACATTGCCGTCTACAGAAGAATGCAGGACATCGGCGGCTGTGTGGAGAAACATCAGCCAGATGTGATCTTCTTTCAGGTAACACACATACGTGATCAGAATTCAGAAGTGTGCTCTTTGGTTGTTCAACCGAACAGTTTCCGTTCTTATCTGTCATATAACTTGTGTTCGACGTCCAGGAAATCACGCCCTACATTCTTAAGATTTGCCATAGTTTCTCATGGTGGAAAGATTACCATTCTTCACCCATTTCCCTGGAAGAACGCGAAGAGGAAAGCTTCTGCATAACACTACCCCATTTCCTAGTCTTATCTGATTAGTGCCTAAATGCTCGCCAAGCTAATAACCGAATCCAAAAAAAAATCACATGTGTATCGCAATTGTCACAGCTGAGCAAGGTTCCTCTGGAGAATCACGCGCGCTGGAAGTTCACCAGCACGGCCACAGGCAAAAGCTACCTAGAGGCCGACATTAGCCCGGGCCTGGAGCCGGGGTCCAAGACGGCGATGAAGCCAATCTGCATCGCCACGACCCAGCTCGAGTGCCCCTGCCCACCGGAATCGGCGCGCTGCATGGAGCGCTACACTCAAGCAGAGCACGCCATGGCAGCGCTGTGCAGCGCAAGGAACGTCGTGTTCGGCGGCGACATGAGCTGGGACGACAAGATGGACCTGCCGTTCCCTCTCCCCGCAGGCTGGGTCGACGCCTGGACAAGACTGATGCCTAGCTGCGATGAAAACAGCTGGACTTACGATGGTTTCTTCCCGGAAATGATCGGGGTGTTCACTGGCTACACAAGCACGGAGATGAAGGTGCGGTCAGACCGATTCGTGTGCAAGCTACAAGATTACACACTGAAATCAATCGAGCTGATCCACGATAAGGGTCTTGGGATTTATTACAGGAAGACGTCCAAGGCGTACAGCATGGAGCTAAAGCGGAGCTGTCACCGCGGGCTGGTTCTGGCCATCGTCCCCAACAAGCCCTCGTAACGTGCAGACTGCAGAGACAGCAGCGCGGGCAGATGAAATGTGTCTTGTTGATCTGAACATCTGATGGCACTGCGTCGTTTTATCTCTGGTTATCGACTTATCGTCTCTGAGTTGCAATTATATTTGTGTTTAAAACATTTTCGTTGAGTCTTGTTCCCATGGCGTTTGAATGTTTCATACGTAGAAGCTGTGTCAATCAAACTCTCTAGAGCCAGAGATCTTTCTCTGCCACTAAGCGTTGAAGTCCTTTATAATTGTCTCTGCAAGACCAATGAACTGCACACCTTGCTAAAAATAAAGTCTATTAGGAACCTTCTCTTTTCAGGAGGTCCCAAACCCATGCAGTCCTGAAACAAAACTGACATTATTTACTTTTGTTTCTTTGGCAGTCCACCCCTTTTCTTAACTTGCTCAACCCTGAAAACAGGGGAGGTTTCCCGGCAAATGAAGAGGAGGGAGGAGGCTTAGAGGAGAGACCGGGCTCCCGGTGGCTAGGGTTTCGCCACATGTGGAGGATGCCACATGGGACTCTCTCAAATATGTTCTCTATTTTCAATTTAAAGACAGTGCGCGGTGACTCTGTTAAAATACGTTGCCTAGTCCTTTTCATCAGTTCGGACTTTTAAGAGATTTGGCTAGCGCACCAGTTCAATATGGTATTAGAGCCACAAAGTCTCAGGATCAAATCCTGGCAAACACACTATTTAATATAAAAATAATTGCGACCTAATCTCGATCCCACGTCTAAGATCTTCATGTACGTCCACAGCCTAGACATGTGGGTGGGGGGGGGGTGTTAAAATTGTCCAGCGCATCAGCTCAATAGACTTCAATTTTGTTTCCAACTTTTTTTATCCGTTCCAAGACATAGAATGGTGAACTTAAAACTCCACTTTTTCACTCTTCATTAAAATTTTATATGAATACATAAGAGCATCTCCAACAGACACGCAACCGCGCGGCACGTTAAAACTATTTTACAGCGCCGAAATAGCGTATTTTTGCGCGCAGCAAGGCGCTGGCTCCAACGGCCGCTGTAAAATATGGCGCGCGCGAGCAGCTTCAGCAGACGCTACAAAAAACGGCGCGTGCGAGCAACCGGTACTACCATGCAACACATATGAATAGCATATAGATAAAAATTCAACATATAGATAAAATTCATATGATACAAATAGCATAGTTCATGAAGCCCAACACCACAAACTAGTCCATAAGATACAAATAATAAAAATAGATAAAAACGATACTACGATGCAAAACATAGTAGAAACTACTCCTCGTTGTCCTCCTCCTCGGTGGTGTAGTCCGACGACAGAAACGCGTCATTCCATCGAGGATCATTGTCGTCAAAGGTCGACGCCGGTCCCAGGTCGCACTGCGCTAACGCCAGTGCCTTCCGCTCACGCCTGTCCGCCCGATTCGCGGCTCGCTGCGCCCTCCTCTCTGCCCAGAGCTCGTTCTCTCGGGCGACATCCTCCGGGAAGCGCCGGCGCCACTCCACCATGGCGTACTCGTCCGCCTCGGCGATGAGGAGGCGGTGCTCCCCCCTACGCTGGACGCGGCGATCCTCGTCGGTGACTAGCCACGGCGGAGGCGCGAGCTCCTGCTCCTGCTCGCTCATCCGGGCGTCGGAGAAGTTCATCTGCGCCCGTGGCCTCCCGAGGCGCCACGGCGCTGCATCATATGCGCGGGCGGCCTCATGGGCGGTCTTGAACGTCCCGAGACCGAGACACGTCACCGGAGCGGATCTTCGCGTAAAACATGCCGAAGGGGCGAGCGCGGACGCCGCGGTAGCCGGAGCTGCTCCGGGCGCGCGGCGGCATGTCAGCGGCAAGGGAGAAGGCGCGGCGGCATCGAGAGAAGGGCGCGGCGGCGAGGCGCTGGAGGCAAGGAAGAAGGGGCGGCGGGGAAGAAGAAGGCGCCGGAGTGACGGTTGGCGTGCTCGGGCGCGCGCATTTTATAGAGCGCGCCGGACGCCGCGCGCCGGGCCGCTTTTTCGCGTGCGCACGCGATTTTTTCCCACGCGCTGGATTGTCCCGCCCCTGCTGGAGCGCGCCAAACCACCCCGCGCGCGCTAAAACATGCTTAATCCCCACGCGTGATATATAGCGCGGCTGTTGGAGATGCTCTTAGTACGGCGGTGCGGATGGTGTTTTGTAAAAAAAATAGGTGGTCATGCCAAAACATCAGCAGGGAGTTTTTTTTGTTGGGAAAATCACAATTCATTAATTAAAAGAGTTCGGAATCTCCGACGCTATTACATGTAGAATACATTCAGGAGGTACATCTCGCCATTCCTGAGACACTTGTTCACTAGCAGCTAACTTAGCAAGGATATGCGCAGCTCTATTTGCAGTTCTTCGTCTCCATGAAACTTTGCATCCCTGCCAACCCTGCATCAGACACTTAATATCCTCCACAATTGGCCCAGCCGCCGAAAGGTTTCTGCATGCACTATTTATCATCCTAACAGCCTGGTTGCAATCCATTTCAACATGAATCTTTGAGACACCCAAGTTGGAGCACTTTCCGACATGCCTTCAGCTCTATAAACTCTGGGTTCGAGTCGTTCGGGAAGAATTGAACTGCAGCACCCCGAAAGGCGCCATCAAGATCACGCAAGACCACTCCTCCTCCTCCTGATGTCATTGATGATAAAAATGCTAGTGCTAGTCGCCATGTCATTGATGTCGATGATGATGCATTCTGAATATAGAGGATGTCTTGGTGTTCTTGTTTGCAATGTACCTCCGAGTGGCCTATGTTTTGCCGGAATGTTGATTCGTTTCCGTTCCGGCAAATTTCAGGTGCTTGATATGTCATGTCTTTAGCAAAGGTCCTGCCGAATTTTTTCATGAATTTTAGCATGACTTGTGCTACAATGTAGGACATATCGAGTGCTTGTGATTTGCCAGAACGGGAATTCAATGATATTTCGGCAAAACATAGGGCATTTTTTCTATGTCATTGCTCGATATATGGAACGGGTTGACTTTAGGTCTGTTTCGGCTCCTTGTGTGTCTTTCAGTGAGGGAGAGTGTCCACCATATATATATATGAGAGAGGAAGAATCCCGACTGTTGTCGTGGGGGTCGCTTCTCCTTCTTTTCCTTGCGCTAGATATTTGTAATGCACTAGGGAAAGGAGGAGTAGCGACCATCACCGATGGTCGAAATATCAGAGAGGGAGTGCCCACCATATACGTGAGATGAGAGTTTAGGAAGGAAGACTCGACAGACCTAAAGTCAACCCGTTGCTTATTGAGTAATAGTGATATGTGTGTTGAGTTTCCTGGTAGTTGCCTTCGATCGATTTTCAATGTTTCAACTATGAACATAGGAAATGTCAGACGACGAAAGGGGATTCATTATGTGCGAATACTGCGAAGACGAGCGCGGCCTGTGCGACAGGCCTCACCTAGTTGGTGGTAGGCGCTTCAGCATCATGCTGGATGAGACATTCGAAGTGGATACAGTAAGTCACAACGACAAGTCTTTTTTCGTAGTTAAGCATGACTTCTGCTTCTTTTGCTTCAACTTATAATTTTAAATTTTTACAATTCTACTAGCGTATCCCCTGTCATGCAAGATTTTATGTCTTGGATAAGATTGGTTTTAGTACTATAGACAATATGGAGGTAAAGAGAGTTCACTTGAGGACCGAGCATGGTTATACTTTTGCCGTAAAATTATACAATGCAGCGACCTACTCCTATTTTGAATGCGCAAATTGGAGAGCACTATGAAAGACGTATGCATTTGAGCCTAATATGCTTATCACCTTTGATATTCGTCCGGAAGATGAAATTGAAGGTAATATCAACATCTGGGTCGATGTGCATACGCCTCCAGTTCTACCATTATGTGAGTTTCTCAACCATATTTATTAAGTAATTTATATTGTTTATTTAAAAATAGTTGACAACTAATTTCTATTGACAGCTTATTTCTATTCAAGCAAACATGTCCGGTTCTTGGTAGACAGCACCTACTACTGTCCCGGGGCTGAACTAAACTGCGAGGAGATAAGTCATTATGTTTCATGGCTTGAGGATCTTGATACTGTCAAGACAGGTTATTTTCCTGGACTTCATGTAACACCCCCAGTGGTTAGCCACAGTAATCCCATTTTGATAATGCTAAGTCATCATGATTATCAGTGCCTAAACATCATTCGCATCATATTGCATTTCAACTCCTAACTCAAATTCAAATTTAAATGAAAGTGGAAAATAAAAGTTGTTCAAATTTGAAAACTAAATTGTTCATTAAATGGCAAATATTCCAGAGACTATTCTAAAATTATAACCAACTTTTAATAAGTAATTTATGTGGTTCTAACAACCATAAAACAGGGTTGGTTAATGCCTTTTTAATTAAATAAAACCCAAATAAAAAGATGTGGACACCTAACCAATTTTTGGTAGTAGCAGATAATGTCTAGCATTTAATGGAATAAGTGCCATGTTTTACAAAAACCATTTTGAGGCCTAGCTATTTACTAAACAGAGATATAAGAATAAATAAAATAAAAGAAAAAGAAAAAGACAAAAGGAAAACAAAACAGGAAATAAAAAAATAAAACAAACCCCCCACCTCCCCACTGGGCCTCGGCCCAACTGGCCGGCCCAGCTCGCCCCCCTGGCCTACTTAGGCCTCCCCACTCCCCCCCCCCCCGCCGAACCTAACCCAACCACCCCACATCCACCCCCCCCCACTCGCTCGCTCGCTCCTCCCCGATCCAAAACTAGACCGGGCCGAGCCCGACGCCGGCGCCCGTCGCCGCCCGACGCCGCTGCGCCCCGCCTCGCCGTCAACCGTCGCCACCTCGCCGTCCCCGTCCCCCCTCCCGATCCAGGACGGGATCGGGGCCGCGTCGCCACAGACGCCGCGCCCGAGCGCCCGGCGCCATCGTCGCCTCGCCTCGCCGCACGCTCGCCGGACGTCGCCTCCTCCCCTACGCCGCGTCGTCCCCGTCCCCCACCACGAGCACCGCTACCGCCCCACTACAGCTCGCGGTGAGCACCGCGCCGCCCGCGCCCCTTCTTTTCCCCTCGGCCACCGCCGGCTCGCCGCGCTCCGGCCTTGCGCGCGTCGCGCCCTGCTCCTCCTTCCCGCGCGCTGCGCTGCTGCTTCGGCTTGCTGCAGCTCGAGCCGCCAACGCGCGCGCCCGCGCGGCCACAGCCGCGCCGGCTCGCCTCGTCGCCGCGCCCACAACTCCCCCCTCGCGCGCCCCGCATCCCTGCCGATTCGCGGCCACCGCTGCGCCCGTCCGCTGCGGCCCCGCTTACTGCTCGCCTGCGATCGCCGCGCCGCCGCTCTGCCCCCCTGGCTCCGCCTCGCCCGCGCCTGCCCATCGCCGCGCACGCGCTCGCGCGCCGCGCCTGTGGCCCGTTAGCCCGCGCCCCGCCACCCGCACGCCCGCGCCTGTTCGGGCTACGCCCGCGCCCGCGCCCGTTAGGCTCCTCTGGCCAATGACAGCCGGGGCCCACGCCCCAGAAATTAAAAAAAAATAGAAATAAATAAAAATTAATAAAATTAATAATTAATTAGTTAATTAATCCTGATTAGGTTAATCTAATTTAGTTAATTAGTTTAATTAAGTATTAATTAATTAGTTAACACTAATTAACTAATCAGTCAATGACAGCGGGCCCCACCTGTCAGATTATGCTGACGTCATCAGTTACTATTCTGGATAATGTTGAATTTAAATAAATAATTAAATTCCAGAAATTAATAAAAACTTTAGAAAATCATATAAAATAAACCGTAACTCGGATGAAAATACTTTCTACATGAAAGTTGCTCAGAACGACGAGACGAATCCGAATACGCGGTCCGTTCGTCTGTCACGCGTCCCTAACTATCCGAACATGCAACCGTCCCTCTCCGGTCATCTGTCTGACAAATGTCCGGAACCGGGAAAACATTCCCGGATGGATTCCTCCTTCCTCGGTGATGTGCAACCATACGTTAGGACACACCCAGCACTACATATTGTCATGCCGTACTTTGCGTTGCTCATGTTTGCTCTATATTTATACTGTTTCCTCCCCCTCTTCTCTCTCGATAGAGCCGGTACCGACGCAGCTCCGGAGTTCGACGACCCCTGAAGACCTTGCCCTTGCCGCCGAGCAACCAGGCAAGCCCCCCCCCTTGAGCATACCGATATCGCCCATTCTATTTCTCATGCTTGCATTAGAATTGCTGCTGCTGCTGCTTTACCTATTCTGATGCATAGCCTGTTCATTGTAACCTGCTGTTGATAATTACCTGCATATCCTAAACTGTTTAGTCTAGGCTGGGTAGAGACCTATCAGTGACCCCACTTATCCCGACTGCCGCGCTGGATCGTCAGAAGACCCGATCAACGGGATTGAAGACCAGGACCCGACACCGCACATCACCCCCCCTTAGTTGTAACGACACTGCAGCGTTACTATCGAGTGCCGAGGGTGAAACCTCATGTAGCACTTCTGATGTTAACTCTGTAGAGTAGCTATTCGGTCGTGGTCATCGAGGGTGATTCCTCCTTCGCCACTTCCGGTAACGACGCTGTCGTGCAACACATCAAGTGTGAACCCATCGAGGGTGAATCCTGCGAGTTCACCTTGACAGACACATCGAGTAGGAATCCAACGAGGGTGATACCTCGGATTCCCCTGATGTTATGGACACACGGATACTTGGACTTTACACTGTTCCTTGGATAGGCGGGTCGGCCCTGAGGGGTACCCGCGTGCGCCTGAGAGGCGAGTGTTGTGAAGACGGGTGCCAGTGTGGTGCCCGAGTGGTGAATACGAGGCGCGGCCGGGCATTCTTAACCCTTGCAGCAAGTCCTCGAGACGGGGCGACGGGGTCACATCTTTCGTGAGTCTCTGCTCGTTACCGCAAGCCCCTAGTCCTAACGATTTGGATATTTGATCCGAGCAGGTCTCTGGCCTGATAGCACTAACCATCACGTGGGCATAGTATGGGCGTTCTGCATTGTAGCATCAGCCGAAAGCTCTGTCAGACGTCTAGTTCAGCCTTGCGGCCGGGACGGACCGGCGCCCTCCGGGTGCCTGGCTTCACCCTGCTCGCAACGAGCCGGAGTGCACAGGGCGATGGCCCAAGACCCCTGAGTGCTTAGGATGTAGACCGGCGGGGACCTCTCTGCTGAGCTGTAGGTAGGGCTGCAGTGTGTCGTTTGACCGAGGCCGGGCATGACCCAGGAAAGTGTGTCCGGCCGGAGTTAATCGAGCGTGTTGGGTAAGTTGGTGCACCCCTGCAGGGAAGAACACTTCTATCGATAGCCGGTCCTACGGTAAAGGACACTCGGAGTTGTATCCTGATTGATACAATTTAGAATTGGATACTTGGATACTATGGCTCTGGGATTGCTTCTCGCAGGGAGTCGAGAAGGGATCTCCGGACGAGGTTGATGACTGTATGGCTCTGGGATTGCTTTCTCGCAGGGAGTCGAGAAAGGATCTCTGGGTGAGGATGAGACTTAATGATACTGCTACATTATATTGTACTGTGCTACTCTCTTCTATTGCTGCAAGACCTCTGAAGATGCTAGTCTTCGATAGGACTAGGCCTTCTCTCTATTCTGGCATTTCTGCAGCCCAGTCCACATATACAGCCTCCCTTTGAAAATGTTGCATATGTAGTGTAGATCCTTGCTTGCTGAGTACTTCTGAGTACTCACGGTTGCTTTGTTTTCCTTTTCTCCCCATATCAGTTTGTCGTGACCAGATGACGGAGCCCCTGAGACAGCTGCCCTGTCGACGATCGCTACTACTACTACTACCCAGAGGATGGATTCTGCTATGAGTTGACTGACGACCAGGAGTAGGATCGAAGGGTCCCAGGCAGGAGGCCTTCGCCTTTCGATCGTAGTGTTTTATTTTGCCCCGCATTTCTAAAGGCCTTTCTGTTTCTCTTTTAATATTTGTACTCAGATATCTGATGCTTCCGCTGACGCTTGTTCGCAAGCTTATGTATTCGAGCCCTCGAGGCCCCTGGCTTGTAATATACAGCTTGTATGACTTTATTTATGTTTTAGAGTTGTGTTGTGATATCTTCCCGTGAGTCCTTAGGCTTGATCGTGTGCATTTGCGTGTATGATTAGTGCACGATCGGGTCGGGGGCGTCACACTTCGAAATATTGGTACTCGTGCGACCACTAGTGTGCGTATTGAACTACGGTCACATCTATTTAGGAAAGATGGTAAGATTTTTACTATTTGTCCTCAGTGCATCTTTTGCATACATTATTTTTTAAACTAAACTTCATTGCTAAGTATGTTACTACGATGTTCTTCAACAGGGACTCTCGATGAATGTTGTGCCTCGTTGGATCGAGCCTAAAGGTCGCATGATAATGATTAGCTTACGACCAAGACATCCTATATTGCACATGAGTTCATTCATGATTTCTCAAAGCGAGCAAGTCTTAATAGTCCAAGACTGAAGCAAAATTGTGAAGGATCACAACAGAGAAGTACTAGGGGGCAGCAATCAGAAGCGCAGCCCGCAATTAGGAGACAGGTTCATCTGCATTCTCCAATATGATGAAGCAGGAGTGCTACACATGTTTTATGCTATTTTACCTGAGAGAGAGTAGTAGGAGTGATAAGCTAGCTAGAATGAGTTTGAAGATGATGATGTGCTACACTATGACTATGATGATTAAATAGCTATAGTTGGTGGTAATGACTATGATGATTAAATAGTGTTGGTGGTAATGACTATGATGATCATTAGCTAGTGTTGTTGGTGATGATATGATGCAAGAGTTTTTATATTAATATGATGATGATGTTGATCCAAATGAATCTAATCCATGTTTCTTCCTCATAATGATATTTTAATTCATCATGGACATAATGATATAACAACCTCTTAATTGGTAATGTATCAAAATTTGTATAACGGCGTATAAATACACTAAAAATAAAAAAAATGAAAAACAGAATACTAGTAGTGCTGGATTGGAAGCACGCTACTAATAATTAGATTAGCAGTAGCGCTGGAAATAATACACGCTACGGCTATACGTCTTAGCAGTAGCGTGTGTTACCGGCGCTACTGCTAAGAAATAGCTGTAGCGCCTTACTAGTAGCGCGGGGCCCCGCGCTACTAGTAGGCATTAAACCCACGCTACTACTAGGCTTTTTCCTAGTAGTGTGTCGTTCCAATCCGCAAACCTCTCAAACCACGAAACAACGCCTTTGCCTCGTGTTCAGGATTCTTCAGGGCGCGCGTAAGCTCGTCGTTCTCTCTGTTGGGCGTGAATGCCCCCGTTCAAGCCTCTTCTATTGCAACAAGTAAATCGTTGGAGGCTTCTTTAAGACTTGCCCGCTCCAAAACCAACCATGTTTTTGGGTCCAACTTCCCCCCATGCACATAAAACCAAGTCCTGCACCTTTCGGGCCAGCTCAATGTAACTGGAGTGACCCCTGCAGCAATCGTCTCTTGCTCAGCGATATCCCACTTAGGCCGGGCCACCTGGTAGCCACCTGGCCCAAGAATATGGTGCCACTTCTTTTTCGCAGCATTCATCTTGTTTATTCTCGACCGTTCCTGAGCTATTTCCGATTCCTTGAACTTCACGAAAGCGTCCCAGTGATCTCTTGCCTTCACCAGTGCTCCCTTAAATTTGGGAGTCTGCTTTCCTGCCTTGACGTACCCGGCCCATATATTTTTCTTATGGTTGTTGAATGCTATCGCCATCTTCTTAAGAGCACTCTTCTTGACTTTCTCCAGATCTGCATCTGTCAAATGATCTGGTAGGGTGAAATATGACATGAGCGATTCCCAAAGCAGATCTTTTGCTCTTTCGAAGACAAAAGTAACTCCTAGATCTCTCTTTGCTGGCTTTTTCCAATCTTGAACGGAGATCGGGATTTGGTCCATGACAATAACTCCGCATTGACGAGTGAACTTGTTCGCATTCTTCTTAGGTTCAAGCGGTTCGCCATTTAGTTTGATGGCATCGATGTTGTACTTTACGACATCCTGCAACTTTTTGGCCGGGCCTCGTACTGCCCTGCTGCTTGTAGAAGATTTTCTCGATCCGGAGGGCTAAAAGAAGAAAAATCGATTCGTTAATATATATACAAATCAATTAAAACATGTGATGATCACCAGATGCCTTATATAAATATACCTCGCCGGTCTTTGTTATTTGAAGAACATTTCCTTCGTCATCATTGTTGTGGCCTTCATCAATTCGTTCGTCTTCATCAAATATCATACCCTCACCGGTATAGTTCAGATATTGCGAGCCGTCATCTTCAGGTTCATTCTCATCTGGGCTCGGGGAGCGTATGATGTCGAACAGAGTCTTTTCTCCTTCTCTGCCGGTATTGTCCATAGTTTTTATTTAACTAATCCAGAAGAAAGATAAAACAATTTAGTATTCAAATTAGAATGCATGTAATCAATAAGGAAAAACTGAATCATAGTAGATAATATGCATCTCGAATAATATCACTAATATATACATCTCGAATAATCTAGATAATATGCATCATCGAATATAATCTCGAATACATCGTCTCGAATATTATCGAATAATATAATCTCGAATACATCGTCTCGAATATTGTCTTAAATACATCACTAGCTAATACAGATCGAATATTATCGAATAATCTAGTTCACTCGTGGTTCCTGAGGCGTGGGCGGTGGACACACAAAGAGAAGGAACCATCACAAGATTATAGCTCGGGTGAGATCCCAGAAGAACCTGCCAGGTATTGGAGAACCTGACGTCCAACGCAACCATGTAGCGACGGACGTGCTCGTCCTCCTCCCTGACACGGCGACGTACCACCTCCGCGGGGGCCGGCTGCCTCCGCACCGAAAGTGGCGCACGCGACCGCCACCAAAGAAGCTTCGGGTCGACGACGGGAGTCTCGTTCCTCACCAAGCTGCGCGCCCCGGAAGGTAGCACCTCACAGTGCCAGCCCGGCGGAGCCCAGCCCGGACATGGCGCCTCTGAAGCAGGACGTCATCGCGAACGAGTCGACGACGAGGATGCGGGCTGGGCATCGTCGACAAACTTTTTTAAATTTACAACATTAAGATATTAACATGTTTTTCATCAATATTTTTAAGATACAACATTAAAATATACATACATACATACGTACATGTGGTCAAATGTTTTCTATGCAAATTGTATACAAACATATATTGTATACATACATCATACATTGTATTCATACATATATACATATACTAAGCCATCTACAAACATCTAGTGAAAAAAATATCAATCTATGAAAAAAAAGATGAACAAAATTTGTGTGTGTGTGTGTGTGTGCGCACTACCGGCGGCGGCGCGGCGGCTTCGATTCGAGGGAGTAGAGGGGGAGAGGGGCTCACAGCGGGCGAGGTCGAGGCGACGGCGATGGCGACGGCGAGGTCGAGGGAGGAGAGGGGCCGGCGAGGTCGATCAAGGTGACGGCGAGGCGAGGCGAGGTCGAGGCAAGGTCGTGGCGACGGCGATGGCGAGGCGACGTCGACGGCGACGGCGAGGCGAGGCGACGGCGACGACGAGACGAGGTGGCGCAGCAGCCTGGCGGCGTCCTCTGGTTCGGCGTCGTCGGGAGAATGGATGATTTGGGGGGAATTTTCGAAGTGGCCGCTTATATACAAACACCTTTAGTCCCAGTTGGAGAGGTCGATTTTGGCCAGGCCAAGCGGCGGGAAGCCAGACCTTTAGTCGCGGTTGGAGCCACCAACCGGGACTAAAGACCTGTTCCTGGCACGGCGAGGTGCGGTGGAAGTTTAGTCCCACCTCGCCCAGCGAAGTGCGCCCGCACTGGTTTATAAGCCCTGCCACGGCAGCTCCTTCGAGCTCCTCTCTAAAGCCGGCCTTTGTGGGCCTATTGAACCTGTACTGCCCTGTGGGGCTTACTGGGCCGTGCGGGCCTACATCCTGGCCCAACTAGAGGTTGGATTTCTAGTCGTATGCAGGCCGTGGCGGCTGAGTAGGCGGGCTTTTTTTAATTTATTTATTTTTCAGTTTTTTTCTACTTTATTTATTTTCTTTTGTTTCTGAGTTGTTTTTTGCTTTATTTAGAGTTTCTGAGTGAATCTTTTTGCTTTAGGTCAAAAAAATTATAAACTTTCTGTTAGTGCCAGTAGTTTTCAAATTTGAATAGTTTAAATTTGAATTATTTGAATTTGTGTGAATCACTAGTTTGTGAATAACTTTACTTTAAAAATAGATTTTTCAGTGATTCTTTTTTCTGCTGTTTAATATTAGTGTGTTTTATCATTATATTCAATTTGGTAATTCTTAGGTTATTTAAAAAAATGAAATGCCTTTGTAACATATGAGTTTTCGTCCGAAATCATGATACTTTGAAAGAGATTGTCCATTTTGTACACGAAGTGCATCCAGTTTTTGCCGTAACCCCCTCAACTTTTTAGCACATGCTATGTGGGTGAAATGATGATACCATGCCAACTTTCAACCTTTTCATAGTTCATTTGTAGTACTTTTCAATTTTAGGGTTATTTAGCTCAAAAAATCAGTAAATGCATGAAATATAGCAAATGAAGTCAGAAAGGGTTGAAAATTGAGGACTTGGCTTTGAATGGTGCATACTGAACGCACAAAAAGTTTGTAGTTGAAATAAGTTATAAAAATGAAATGCCTTTGTAACAGATGAATTTTCGTCCGAAACCCTGATACTTCGAAAGAGATTGTCCATTTTGTACACGAAGTGTATCCAGTTTTTGCTGTAACCCTCTCAACTTTTTAGCACATGCTATGTGGGTGAAATGATGATATCATGCCAACTTTCAACCTTTTCAGAGTTCATTTGTAGTGCTTTTCAATTTCAGGATCATTTAGCTCAAAAAAATCAGTAAATGCATGAAAGATAGCAAATGAAGTCAGAAAGGGTTGAAAATTGATGACGTGGCTTTGAATGGTGCATACTGAACGCACAAAAAGTCTGGAGTTGAAATAAGTTATAAAAAATGAAATGCCTTTGTAACAGATGAGTTTTCGTCCGAAACCCTGATACTTCGAAAGAGATTGTCCATTTTGTACATGAAGTGCATCCAGTTTTTGCCGTAACCCTCTCAACTTTTTAGCACATGCTATGTTGGTGAAATGATGATACCATGCCAACTTTCAACCTTTTCAGAGTTCATTTGTAGTGCTTTTCAATTTCAGGGTCATTTAGCTCAAAAAATTCAGTAAATGCATGAAAAATAGAAAATGAAGTCAGAAAGGGTTGAAAATTGATGACGTGGCTTTGAATGGTGCATACTGAACGCACAAAAAGTCTGGAGTTGAAATAAGTTATAAAAAATGCATGAAAAATAGCAAATGAAGTCCTACATAATGCATGAAATAATTTGTTTGTACATAATATTTCTTCATGTTACAAATGCCAAAACACATAAGTACCCTAACTATTACAAAGATTCCCTCCGGTTTGTCCGAAGTAGGACTTTCCAGATATATAAGTCCGGAAGCTCACTAGAGAAGAAAGTGATGATAGTGAAGCCGGTCACATCCCAGAGTGGGATCATTGGGTATAAATTTTTTTCTTCGCGTGTGTCCCTTTGCGCCGTAACCATGGACAATTTTCATCATTTAACTGGATGCTCGGGTCAATATTCACTGTGAAGGGAGCAATTTCATGAAACTTTTCATAATCTTCTGACATGTCTGTCTTGTCCTCCACTCCCACGATGTTTCTTTTCCCTGAAAGGACTATGTGGCGCTTTGGCTCATCGTATGATGTATTCGCTTCCTTATCTTTTCTTTTTCTCGGCTAGGTAGACATGTCCTTCACATAGAAAACCTGCGCCACATCATTGGCTGGGACAAATGGTTCGTCTGCGTACCCAAGATTGTTGAGATCCACTGTTGTCATTCCGTACTGCGGGTCTTCCTTTACCCCGCCTCCTGTCAGATTGACCCATTTGCACTGAAACAAAGGGACCTTCAAACCACGTCCATAGTCCAGTTCCCATATCTCCTCTATGTAACCATAATATGTGTCCTTTGGCCTATTGGTGTTTGCTGCATCAAAGCGGACACCACTGTTTCGGTTGGTGCTCTTTTTATCTTGGTTGATCATGTAAAATGTATTCCCATTTATCTCGTACCCTTTGAAAGTCAATATATTCGAAGATGGTAACTTGGACAGCAAGTACAGCTCATCTGCAACCGTGTCGTCATGCATGATACGTGTCTGCAACCAACCGACGAAAGTCCCCGTTTGTTCACGTGTAATCAAGTCGTCAGACTGCTTCGGGTGTTTGGAGCGTAGAATATTCTTGTGTTCCTCGATATACGGAGCCACCAAGGCGGAATTTTGTAGAACAGTGTAGTGTGCTTGCGCCCAAGAATGCCCGTCCATACATATTACTTGGTCCCTTCCTAGCGTGCCTTTTCCACCCAGTCTGCCCTCATGCCGCGATTCAGGAACACCAATCGGCTTAAGGTCAGGAATAAAGTCAACACAAAACTCAATGACCTCCTCTGTTTCATGGCCCTTGGAGATGCTTCCTTCTGGCCTAGCACGGTTATGAACATATTTCTTTAAGACTCCCATGAACCTCTCAAAGGGGAACTTATTGTGTAGAAATACAGGACCCAGAATGGCAATCTCTTCGACTAGGTGAACTAGGACGTGCGTCATGATATTGAAGAAGGATGGTGGGAACACCAACTCGAAACTGACAAGACATTGCACCAAATCATTCTCTAACCTTGGTATGATTTCTGGATCGATTACCTTCTAAGAGATTGCATTGAGGAATGCACATAGCTTCACAATGACTAATCGAACGTTTTCCTGTAGAAGCCCCCTCAATGCAACCGGAAGCAGTTGCGCCATAATCACATGGCAGTCATGAGACTTTAGATTCTGGAACTTTTTCTCTGCTATATTTATTATTCCCTTTATATTCGACGAGAAGCCAGACGTGACTTTCATACCAAGCAGACATTCAAAGAAGATTTCCTTCTCTTCTTTGGTAAGAGCGTAGCTGGCATGACCCTGATACTGCTTTGGATGCATGCCGTCGTTTCCATGCATACGTTGCTGGTCCTCCCGTGCCTCTGGTGTATCTTTTGTCTTCCCATACACGCCCAAGAAGCCTAGCAGGTTCACGCAAAGATTCTTCGTCACGTGCATCACGTCGATTGCAGAGTAGACCTCTAGGTCTTTCCAATAGGGTAGGTCCCAAAATATAGATTTCTTCTTCCACATGGGTGCGCGTCCGTCAGCGTCATTCGGAACAGATTGTCCGCCAAGACCCTTTCCAAAGATTACTTTTAAATCCTTGACCATATCAAGTATATCATCACCAGTACGGAGGCGAGGCTTCTTCCGATGATCTGCCTCACCTTTGAAATGCTTGCCTTTCTTTCTTACGGGATGCCTGCTCGGAAGAAATCGACGATGTCCCACGTACACATTCTTCTTACATCTATCCAAATATATACTATCGGTATCATCTAAACAGTGCGTGCATGCGTGGTATCCCTTGTTTGTCTGTCCTGAAAGGTTACTGAGAGCAGGCCAATCATTGATGGTTACAAACAGCAACGCATGTAGGTCAAATTTCTCCTGTTTGTGCTCATCCCACACACGTACACCTTTTTCATTCCACAGTTGTAAGAGTTCTTAAACTAATGGCCTTAGGTACACATCAATGTCGTTGCCGGGTTGCTTAGGGCCTTGGATGAGCACTGGTATCATAATGAACTTCCGCTTCATGCACAACCAAGGAGGAAGGTTATAGATACATAGAGTCACAGGCCAGGTGCTATGATTGCTGCTCTGCTCCCTAAAAGGATTAATGCCATCTGCATTTAAACCAAACCATACATTCCTTGCGTCATCTACAAAGTCCTCCCACTTTCTCTCGATTTTTCTCCACTGCGACCCGTCAGCGGGTACTCTGAACTTCCCATCTTTCTTACGGTCTTCTTTGTGCCATCGCATCAACTTGGCATGCTCTTTGCTTTGGAACAAACATTTCAACCGTGGTATTATAGGAGCATACCACATCACCTTGGCAGGAATCTTCTTCCTGGGGCACTCGCCCTCAACATCACCAGGGTCATCGCGGCTGATCTCATAGCACAATGCACCGCATACCGGGCATGCATTCAAATCCTCGTAATCACCACGGTAGAGGATGCAGTCATTAGGGCATGCATGTATCTTCTGCACCTCTAATCCTAGAGGGCAGACATCCTTCTTTTCTTCATATGTACTGTCGGGCAATTCGTTGTCCTTTGGAAGCATCTTCTTTAACATTATTAGCAACTTTTGAAATCCCTTGTCAGATACACCATTCTCTGCCTTCCATTGCAGCAATTCCAGTGTGGTACCCAGTTTTTTCTTGTCATCTTCGCAATTTGGGTACAACAATTTCTTGTGATCCTCTAACATGCACTGCAACTTCAGCTTCTCCTTTTCACTTGCGCAGTTTCTCTTTGCATCGGCAATGACCCGACCAAGATCATCAGCGGGCTTATCTGATGCCTCTTCTTCAGCTTCTTCCCGCATTGCCAGCTCAGCTTCTTCCCCCATTGTTGTACCATCGTATTCAGGGAACCCATGGCCAGGATAGCTGTCATCATCCTCTTCTTCTTCATTCTCTTCCATTAGGACCCCTCTTTCTCCGTGCTTGGTCCAACAGTTATAGCCAGACATGAAACTGGACTAAAACAGGTGGACGTGAATGGTTCTTGAGTTAGAGCAATTGTGATCATTCTTACAGACAGCACATGGACAACACATAAAACCATCCGCCCACTTGTTTGCCTCAGCCGCAAGCAGAAAAGTATGCACGGCATTAATGAACTGGGGAGAGCATCGGTCATCGTACATCCATTGCCGGCTCATCTTCATTACACAACACCGAAAAGACCAAATTAATACAAGTTCATACACACTTATTCTCATAAAACAACATACACACTCTCTAGCTAAAGCATTTAAAGGCAACAACAAATGCGATCAAGATCGCAACTAAGGTAACAATTGATCCAACAGCATAATGATACCAAGCCTCACTGTCAATGGCATATTTTCTAATCTTTCTAATCTTCAAGCGCATTGCATCCATCTTGATCTTGTGATCATCGATGACATCGGCAACATACAACTCCAGTTTCATCTTCTCTTCTTCAATTCTTTTCAATTTTTCTTTCAAATACTCATTTTCTTTTTCAACTAAATTTAACTTCTCGACAAGAGGGTCGGTTGCAATTTTCGGTTCACATACCTCCTAGATAAAAATATCTATGTCAACTTGATGGGCATAATTTGTCATAAACACGAAATGCAACAAATAGTTATAAAAGAGAATATACCACATCCGAATCATAAACCGGACGAGGGCCAACGGGGACGGATATCAAAACCATGCCACTATGTATAACAAACAACGTACGGGTAAGAAAATTATACAAGTAACTATCTAAATCACACAAACATGTTTTTTTTATAAAAATGATAAGAACAAGAGGCTCACCAAGGTGGTGCCGGCGACGGGACGGTGCGGGCGATCGACGGTGGTTAGGACGGGGATGGGAAGGCACTAAGTAAACCACACCTACATATGCAAACTAAGAAGTTAATTTGAGCTCAAATTGCATATAAATCAAATAAACTACCACATATAATTACTCCCAAACTAAAACCCACAAATCACTATACTTATAGAGCATTGCAAGAGCTAATCTAGCAATGAGAGATGAAAGGACAAAGTTGCTAACCTTTGTGAACACTTGGATGGATGGGGTGCCTTCAAATCTTGACAAATTTTGGCAAAAATGGAGGTGAGCTCGAGCATGAGGGGAAGAAAACAGAGAGGAGGGGAAAAACAGAGAGCTTTGACTCGGGCTGGACGAAGCACTATATATAGAGTTATCTTTAGTCCCGGTTGGTTATATGAACCGGGACTAAAGGTGCACCTCTAGTACTGGTTCGTGACACGAACCGGTACTAAATGTGCTCGTGGGGCCCCAGCCTGACACCAGCCTGCCACCACCCCTTTAGTCCCGATTCATGTCACGAACCGGTACTAGAGGTTCAACACGAACCGGGACTAATGATGCCCGCCCCCCTAGCCGTTGGAACCGGGACTAATGGTCACATTAGAACCTGTCCGTTTCCAAACCGGGACTAATGGGGCTCACGCAAAGTCATTTTTCTACTAGTGTGGCATCCATTTCTCAGGTGGTACACGCTCAACAATTCCTATTTTTCTCGGCATCACCTCATACCACTCATCCATAAGCCTTGAGACCAAACATGATATTTCATGTGGGGACTGAATCCTCTTACCATCCCTCACATTGTTTCTCGCAAGCCAAAGCCCATACAATCACTGCATCATCATTTCTCTCTGCTCATCTCCAGTCTCAGAAATTCATTTGGCCAACCATCTGCCGACCTCCCACTAGTAGAAAATAGGGCATCAGTCCCTGTTCCAGAGGGCCTTTAGTCCCGGTTCTGCAACCGGGACAAAATGATCGGGACTAATGCCCATTACTTTTAGTCCCGATTGGCTTACGAACCGGGACTAAAGGAGCTCCACGTGGCCGTTGTGGGGCGCCCAGGCAGGAGGACCTTTAGTCCCGGTTGGTAACACCGACCGGGACTAAAAGGCGGCCACGCGTCAGCAGCTGCCAGGCGTTGGGGTTTTTATTTTTTTAAAGGAGGGGTTTAGGGGTTTTGGAGGGTTTAGGGGTTTTCATATTGTGTTTCCCCCTTTTATTTTTGTGTTTACCCTTCAATTCTTTTATATTTAGGGTTTCATTTTTATTTAATGTTTTCCATTCAACTCGACGCTAGCTACTACATATAGCAATGAAGGAACCATTACACAAGATCGTCATGAACATATATAGAGAGAAGTGACCTCTCTTTCTCCGTTCTTGGTCGAATATCAAGTTTTCGTATATCTATTCGACGCTACTACATATATACAATATAACATCTCTTACGATCCCTGACATCATCTACCTAAATCCATTTGCAATTCCATATGGTATTCTCCGTGTTCAGGT
Source organism: Thinopyrum elongatum (assembly GCA_011799875.1). Lineage (NCBI taxonomy): Eukaryota > Viridiplantae > Streptophyta > Magnoliopsida > Poales > Poaceae > Thinopyrum > Thinopyrum elongatum. The sequence goes on from CM022298.1 coordinate 677,575,052, forward strand.
ATGACGTGGTCAACAAAGAACCCCGCCAATTCCTCTTGAATTGCTCGTATGCGATCATGTGGTAGGAGTTGATCCCGCATCTTCCAGATCTAATTTAAAGAAGGGGGTCAATACATATATATGAATGAAACTCAACACAATTGATGGTAATAAAATAAAATTGTGAATATTGTTTACGTACTTCAAATTGTTGGTCAGAGAAGCCCCGCTCAGAGGTCGAGTGGCGAATGAACTTGCAAACGTAGTATCCACATAAATTATTCCCGGCTGCCTGCCACAAGCACTTTACGAGAATAGAGTTCAATCAAACTGATAATCAAGCATGATAATGGTACTGATGAAACTAGAATCAATGAGAGATTCGCGGAACTAGCTAGTACTACTTACTTTGGGGTGTGTAAATCGCAGCTCCTTCAGACCCGGAACCATTCTGGTGACCTTTTTCCAAACCCTGCCCGGCAAAGAAAATGATTACTTGATATCAGGAAATGAAGGAAAGTTGCTGATATGGTGCGATAATGATTGAACTTACTTCTGGAGCATTTCACTCATGTCCGCCCACTCCTTTTGCTATTTACGTCTCGAGTCTAAGACAGTTACTACTCCCCTGTCAAGCTTAATGGATAGCAGAATAAAGTGGAAGCTGCACACGCATAACTCATCAATTACACTTATCCTCGAGTAAGCGAAACTGAATATGCACAAGACAGTAACGCTCACTTGAAGTTGTAAGGAAACAGTATTTCCCTTTTGTTTTGATGTCGAAGGAACGCGTTTAGCAAGTTTTTCTTAGTATCTTTGGCTCTGTTTTGTACCGCCCATTCATTTACGGTATTTGGGCTAATGAACCCAATGTCATAGATTTGTCCTCTTTTGCATTCGACGATCTTCAATCTGCATAATATAGTGAGGATAATTATATATACCTGCAATGAACGGGCTGAGCTAGAGACTTAATTACAGAAATAATACTTATAGACAGTAGCAAGTCATGAGAGTTTTGTCGATGGCGTCTTGATTGAATAACTGAAATAATTCCACAAATTCAATGTACATCATGTCGACTACAATGAAGTCGTGCTCATCTTTAATTCCCAACAACATACTGTCGGTCCCATCCTTGCTACAGGTTTCCAAGTACCAGTCATGCAATCTTCGCATCATCGTTGGTAGATGCGGGAGCTGATCAGGTTTGACGAGAGGCTTCCCGTGCTCGTATCTAAAGGGTGCTACTACCTCAGCCGTTTCAAACTGTACATCATCGCCCACGTAATCACCAAGAGTGGTACCGGGCGCTAGCCCCGGATGATTAGCGATATTGCTAGACACCTTGAGCGGGGGGGGGGGGGGTCACAATTGCTTCTCCTCTTCGCCGAGCTGGGGAATTGTTTTCCCACTTTGTCTTGCAGCATTGGTAGTACTTCCCGACCGCCGCGCTTCATCATATGTCTTTTCAATACAGCGGTCATAGTGTGATTGCGGCGGAGGCAGTGGTGGTCGCTTAAGGGCATCCAGAGAGCGCTTCGCCTTCACCGGATCTATTATTTCCTTCGGAGGTGGACGTTTCCGTTCAAAATGGGCCTGCAGTTCGGCAGCCACGATGTCCTTGTTTTCCTCGTCAGTCCTCTCATATGGTAACTTAGCAGGAGCCTTGACGCTTGGACCTGCTCTGAATTTCTTCCCTGTTGTATTGCTACCAGCCGGAGCGGCGGCGGATCTCTTCCACCGTTGCTGTGGTGGCGGAGTCCGCTGACGCGCTGGAGCCCGCTGAGGCGGCGGAGACGGCTGACGCGCCGGAGACAGCTGAGGCGGCGGAGACGGCTGACATGCCGGAGACAGCTGAAGTGGAGGAAGATTCTGCTGAGGGGCCTCCTCCGTTAGAGTCCGCTGAGGCGGCGGACACGGCTGACGCGCCGGAGAAGACTCAGGCAGCGGAGATAGCAGAGCTAGATTGTGAGGAGTCTGCTGAGGCGGCGTCCAGTTTGGAAGCAAGATGTTCTCCTTTCTCCATAGACAAGTAGTCCTTAAGGCATTTTCCAGAAGAATCTCCCCTTCACCTGTAGGGTACTCAAGCTCCAGCCCCTCAAATCCGTCCATTATTTCATCCACCCTGACAATAGCAAAGCCAGCTAGAACCGAAGCAAAATGGAAAGTTGCATCAGGTCAAGGAGGTAAGACATAGCCGACCGCCACCTTCAAGGTCAGGTTATGGTATTTTACCATTAGCACACAATGTTCATTATCCGTGATACCATCCACGGGGTAGCGACGAGCCCTGATATCAGGCTGAACGAGCTCCGTGGAAGCCACACTGCTTCTCAGCTAAGATGGTGGGGTAGCATCGTGGGCAGTATCGAATGAAGGATCTTCGTGCCTCTGAGATGGTGGGCCGGTAGCTCGCTGGCTCTCAAGTGCCTCTAGTTTCACTAATCTTTGTTCCATCTTCTGCATTTGGCTTGCTTCCTCTTTCTTCTTTCTCTCTCGGCTTCTATAACCAGTGCTGCCAGGAAACCCATGCACCCACGGAACGGAGCCTGATGTGCCTCGTGTTCGTCCAGGGTGTTCAGTATTCCCGAGGGCCTTTGACAGCTCGCCCTTCTCTCTGTCGGGATGGAACCTCCCTTCCCGTGCTTCCTTGATTGCTTCCTCAAGCTTTTTGATTGGTGTTTCAAGTTGAGCTTTCGTGAAAACACACTTCCCTAATTCTGGGTCCAAAGTTCCCCCAACCCCGAAGAACCAAGTCCTTGCCCGATCTGGCCAGTTCAATGTCGCTGGTTGGACCCCTTTAGCAAGCAGGTCGTTCTCAAGTTTGTCCCACGTAGGCCGGGCTTTGTTGTAGCCACCTGACCCCGTAACATGGTGATACTTCTTCTTTGCAGCATTTAGCTTGTTTGTCTATGACCTTTGCTTAGCTTTCTCAGATTTCTTGTATGCCACAAATGCGGGCCAGTGATCTTTTATCTTCGCATATATACCGGTGAATTCTAGAGTCTCGTCTTTGTCCACAAACTTTGTGTTCAATGTTTTCTTCCACTTCTTGAATAGTTCTGCCATCTTCTTAAGAGCCCACGCCTTGACCTTTGGGAGAATAACTGAGTTATTCGGATCCTCCTCTGGCGGTAGGCTGAAATTTGTCATCAGCGAGTTCCAAAGATCATCTTTCTGTCTATCTTCGACATAAGAAACTCCAGGGTCCTTCTTCTTATTCCATTCTGGGATGCTGATGGGGATGTTGTCCCTAACAAGAACTCCGCACTGATGTACAAATTTGTCTTTGCTCCGCTTGGGAGCAATCGGTTGGCCATCTGGAGTGACTTCTTCGATCGTGAACCTTTCATCCTAGCCCAACTTTTTCTTCGGGCCTCGTCTCCTTATAGAAGTTTGGCTCGATCCGGAGGGCTAGAAGAAGAAAGAAGCGTTAATATATGTACATACAAAACAATTAATGCATCTAGTCAGCAGAGGCTTAATATATATATATATATATATATATACCTCGCCGGACTTTGAAACAGTTAAGGCTCCCTTCTGAATTCGATCACCGGAGCCGTCATGATCTCCTTCCTCCTCCATTGGATCACCGGAGTCATCATGATCTCCTTCCTCCTCCATTCGATCATCGGAGCCGTCATCCTCTCTTTCATCACCGTCGGTGTCGTTGAGAAACGACAAGGTGATATCACCTCCGTCGCGGATTATATCCCCCAACAACTCTTCTTTTTCTATGTCACTATCCATAGTTTCTGCAAATATTACAACATGGAAATATACAACCATGAGAGATGGATTAGTGGCAAACATAGACCTAGCTAATCACAACAATGAATCATATGCATATATGAGCAATGGATTAGTCGAAAACATCATGCAAAGTTATCGAGGGTTATACTTTTGAGAGAGGATACTTTGCGGACTGCCTCTCTCATGCATGTCTGACGTCCCCCCTCATGTCGAAGTTATCGGGGTTATACTTTCGGGAGAGGACACTTTGCAAAAAAATTGTTCTTTAATTTGAATTCCCGAGAGAGTTATGAACAACCGCTATGCAGGAGATCTAACTATCCATTCTACCCCATTGACCTATGCCGGCCGCCTACTGAATAAATAAAGTCCCTTCGGTTCACTGAGGTAAGACCGGTGAATTAGACGTCAATAGTATTATACACAACAAATGGGTATGGGCGGGAGGGGGTAGAGATCGACAACGCTCTTTCTTCTAGGGTTTGGGTGGCCTCGAGAGTTGGTCGGGCGAGCGGACCGGGAGTAAATTTTGAATATATGAGTTGTTACTCCCTCTCTCCATAATTAAGGTAAATTTCATTATCATCATGCCCATTTAGTAAAGTTGCCTCTCCCCGATTTAGGCAAAGTAAAACTTAGTAAATTTTAACCAAGTCTATAGAAAAATAATATTCATCATATGAACATTTTAACTTAGTAAATTTTAACCAAGTCTATAGTAAAACTTAGTAACTTAGTAAATTTTAAGTAATTTCTATGAACAAAAAAATATTCTATGAACAAAAAAAATCATCATATGAACATTTTCTATATAAATCCATCCATCCATCCATCCATACATACATACATACATACATACATGGACAAAAAAATGCTATGAACAAAAAAATATTCTATGAAAAAAAAATCATCATATGAACATTTTCTATATACATCCATCCATCCATCCATACATACATACATACATACATGGTCAAAAAAATGCTATGAAAAAAAAAATTCTATGAACAAAAGAAAAATCATCATATGAACATTTTCTATATACAGCCATTCATCCATCCATCCATCCATACATACATACATACATGGACAAAAAAATGCTATGAACAAAAAAAATTTGTATGAACAAGGGGCGGCGGCGGCTAAGCAGAGCAGAGCAGGGGCGGCGGCGGCTAGCAGAGCAGGGTCGTCGGTGGCGGCTAAGCAGAGCAGGGGCAGCGGCGGCTAGCAGAGCGTAGGGGCGGCGGCGGCTAGCAGAGCGTAGGGACGGCAGCGACAGTGTAGGGGAAGGGGCCGGGGAGCTCACTGGGGGTTGGCGTCAGGGCAGGGAGCGGCCGCGGGCGTCGGGGCAGGGAGCGGCGGCCGACGTCGGGGGCGGCGGAGCAGCCTGGCGGCGTGAGGGCAGGGACGGCGACGAGGAGCGGCGGAGCAGCCTGCGGCGTCGTGTGTTTCGGCATCGGGGAAGAGAATGGGGAGAAATTATCTAAGTGCTGGTTATATAGCCACACCTTTGGTCCCGATTGGTGGCTCGAACTAGGACGAAAGGCCCCCCTTTCGTCCCGGTTCGAGCCAGCAACCGGGGCCAATGGCCTGGGAGAAATACACCTTTAGTCCCGATTGGTGGCTCGAACCGGGTCGAAAGGGGGGCCTTTCGTCCTGGTTCAAGCCACCAACCGGGACCATTGGCCTGGCACAGCCGTGTCAAAGGTTTAGTCCCACCTCGCTAGTTGAGAGGCGCTCGCACTAGTTTATAAGCCCCGCCGCCGCTTCCGTTTCGAGCTCCTCCCTAAAGTAGGCCTGTGTGGGCCTAACGAACCTCTCACTACCCTGTGGGGCCTACTTTCCATGTGGGCCTGCATCCTGGCCCAACTAGTAGTTGGGTTTCTAGTCGTATGCAGGCCGTTGTGGCCTAGTAGGTGGCATTTTTTTATTTTTTCTGTTATTTTAGTTTGCTATTAAATTTTTTAACAAAAAATACTTTATGAACATTCTTTTTGCTATTAAAGTTTTTAACAAAAAATACTTTAATAATTTTAGTTGCATAAATTTTATATAATTTTAAGTTAATATTATTTTGATAATAACTAGAGGTTTATAAAAGCTTTTTAGTTGATTCTTTTTGCTATTGAAGAATATTATATTTTTTTAGTTGATCATAACAAAATATTTTAATTGATTCTTTTTAGTTCATTCTTTTTGCTATTAGAGTTTTATAAAAGCTTTTGCCTAGTAGGCGGGCATTTTTTTAATGTTATTTTAGTTTTCTATTAAAGTTTTTAACAAAAAATACTTTATGAAAATTATTTTTGCTATTAAAGTTTTTAAGAAAAAATACTTTGATAATTTTAGTTGCATAAATTCAATATAATTTTAAGTTAATATTATTTTAATAATAACTAGAGGTTTATAAAAGCTTTTTAGTTGATTCTTTTTGCTATTGAAGAATATTATAGTTTTGTTTTAGTTGATCATAACAAAATATTTTAATTGATTCTTTTTAGTTCATTCTTTTTGCTATTAGAGTTTTATAAAAGCTTTTTAGTTCATTCTTTTTGCTATTAGTTCATTCTTTGAGCTAAATGACCCTGAAATTGAAAAGCATTACAAATGAACTCTGAAAAGGTTGAAACTTGGCATGGTATCATAATTTCACCCACATAGCATGTGCTAAAAAGTTGAGAGGGTTACGGGAAAAACTGGATGCACATCGTGTACAAACTGGACAATCTCTTTCGAAGTATCAGGGTTTCGGACGAAAACTCATCTATTACAAAAGGGATTTCATTTTGTTAACATATTTTAACTCTAGACTTTTTGTTCGTTCAATATGCACATTCGAAGGCACATCATCAATTGTCAACCCTTTTCTGACTTCATTTGCTATTTTTCATGCATTTAATGATTTATTTTGAGGTAAATGACCCTAAAGTTGAAAAGCACTACAAATGAACTCTGAAAAGGTTGAAAGTTGGAATCGTATCATAATTTCACCCACATAGCATGTGCTAAAAAGTTGAGAGGGTTACGGGAAAAACTAGATGCACTTCGTGTACAAAATGGACAATCTCTTTCGAAGTATCAGGGTTTCAGACAAAAACTCATCTATTACAAAAGGGATTTCCTTTTTTTAACATATTTTAACTCCAGACTTTTTGCATGTTCAATATGCACCATTCAAAGGCACATCATCAATTTTCAACCCTTTTCTGACTTCATTTGCTATTTTTCATGCATTTAATGATTTATTTTGAGCTAAATGACCCTGAAATTGAAAAGCACTACAAATGAACTCTGAAAATGTTGAAACTTGGCATGGTATCATAATTTCACCCACATAGCATGTGCCAAAATGTTGAGAGGGTTACGGGAAAAACTGGATGCACTTCATGTACAAACTGGACAATCTCTTTCGAAGTATCAGGGTTTCAAATGAAAATTCATCTATTACAAAAGGGATTTCATCTATCTTCACTTTTTCTTCACTAGAGAGAAAGTTTTCACTTTTTCTTCATGTGTGTCACTTACTTATTGCGCCGTAACCATGGATAATCTTCATCGTTTAACAGGATGCTTGGGTCAGCCTTCACTTTGACGGGAGGAATTTCATGAAACTTTTCATAATCTTCAGACATGTCTATCTTGCCCTCCGCTCCCATGATGTTACTTTTCCCTGAAAGGACTATGTGGAACTTTGGCTCATCGTATGATGTATTCGCTTCCTTATCTTTTCTTTTTCTTGGTTTGGTAAACATGTCCTTCACATAGAAAACCTGCACCACATCATTGGCTAGGACGAATGGTTCGTCTGTGTACCCAAGATTGTTGAGGTCCACTGTTGTCATTCCGTACTGCGGGTCTACCTGTACCCCGCCTCCTGACAGATTGACCCATTTGCACTGAAACAAAGGGATCTTAAAATCATGTCCATAGTCAAGTTCCCATATGTCCACTATGTAACCATAATATGTGTCCTTTCCCCTGTTGGTTGATACGTCTCCATCGTATCTACTTTTCCAAACTCTTTTGCCCTTGTTTTGGACTCTAATTTGCATGATTTGAATGGAACTAACCCGGACTGACGCTGTTTTCAGCAGAATTGCCATGTTGTTATTTTTGTGCAGAAATAAAAGTTCTCGGATTGATCTAAAAATTTACGGAGAATATTTTTGGAATATATAAAAAATATCGGCAAAAGAATCAACCAGAGGGGGCCACCCAGAGGCCACAAGCCCTGGGGGCGCGCCCTGCAGGCTTGTGGGCCCCCTGGAGCCCCTCCGACCTCAACTCCAACTCCATATAACCCTATTCGGGGAGAGAAAAATCAGAGAGAAGGATTCATCACGTTTTACGATACGGAGCCGCCGCCACCTCCTGTTCTTCATCGGGAGGGCTGATCTGCAGTCCGTTCGGGGCTCCGGAGAGGGGGATTCGTTGCCATCATCATCACCAACCTTCCTCCATCACCATTTTCATGATGCTCACCGCCGTGCGTGAGTTATTCCAACGTAGGCTTGCTGGACGGTGATGGGTTGGATGAGATTTATCATGTAATCAAGTTAGTTTTGTTAGGGTTTGATCCCTAGTATCCACTATGTTCTGAGATTGATGTTGCCATGACTTTGCTATGCTTAATGCTTGTCACTAGGGCCCGAGTGCCACGATTTCAGATCTGAACCCTTTATGTTTCCATGAATATATTTGTGTTCTTGATCCTATCTTGCAAGTTATCGTCACCTACTACGTGTTATGATCCGGCAACCCCGGAGTGACAATAGTCGGGACACTTCCCGGTGATGACCGTAGTTTGAGGAGTTCATGTATTCACTAAGTGCTAAAGCTTTGGTGTGGTTCTCTATTAAAAGGAGGCCTTAATATCCCTTAGTTTCCATTAGGACCCCACTGCCATGGGAGGGTAGGACAAAAGATGTTATGTAAGTTCTTTTCCATAAGCACGTATGACTATATACGGAATATATGCCTACATTATATTGATGAATTGGAGCTAGTTCTGTGTCACCCTAGGTTATAACTATTGCATGATGAATGCCATCTGACATAATTATCCATCACTGATCCGTTGCCTATGAGCTTTTCACATATTGATCTTTGCTAAGTTACTTTTCTGTTGCTACTATTACAATCATCACAAAACTGCTACTGTTACTTTTGCCACCGTTACCGTTATTTCCATACTACTTTGCTACTAAATAGTTTGCTCCAGATATTAAGTCTTTCAGGTTTGGTTGAATTGATAAATCAGCTGCTAATACTTGGGAATATTCTTTGGCTCCCCTTGTGTCAAATCAATAAATTTGGGTTGAATACTCTACCCTCGAAAACTGTTGCGATCCCCTATACTTGTGGGCTATCAAGACCTTTTTCTGGCGCCGTTGCCGGGGAGCATAGCTCTATTCTCTGAGTCACTTGGGATTTATATCTGTTGATCACTATGAGGAATCTGAAAGATAACAAAACCAAGATTTTTCCCTCTACTACGAGGGGAGGTAAGGAACTGTCATCTAGCTCTGCGCTTGATTCACCTTCTGTTTTGAGTAAGCTTGTGACACCACCACTTGCTATTCATTCTGATATGTCGCAAGAATTGATGATGCTACTTCTGCTATGCATGATGCTTATGATGATACTACTACTTTGCTTAATAATACTATGCCACTGGATGTAATAGCCGTGAGTGACAATATAACGAAAAGTGCGAAAGAGCCTAGTTTGCTTATATTAGCCACCAAAGAAGACATGAGAGAATTTAGAGAGGATCCTACAACCATGCCTCTTGTGCTTATGTACAAAGGTGAGGTTTTAGTTTCTAATGATATGCAACCTATTTCTCTTGGTGTGTCTATGGTTTTGCAGGAATATGGCGATGTGTTTCCGGAGGAGGTACCAGCGGGGCTGCCACCATTGCGTGGGATTGAGCACCAAATTGATCTCATACCAGGCGCCACCCTCCCCAACCGAGCGCCATACAGGACCAACCCCGAAGAAATGAAGGAAATACAAAAGCAAGTGCAAGCACTCCTAGACAAAGGGTATATTCGTGTTTCTCTTAGTCCTTGTGTTGTTCCTGTTATTTTGGTGCCTAAGAAAGATGGTACATGACGCATGTGCGTAGATTGTAGAGCTATTAACAACATCACTATTCGATATCGTCATCCTATTCCACGCTTAGAGGATATGCTAGATGAATTGAGTGGTGCTGTTGTTTTCTCTAAAGTTGATTTGCATAGTGGTTATCATCAAATTAGGATGAAAGAAGCGGATGAATGGAAAACTGCTTTCAAAACTAAATTGGTTTATATGAGTGGCTAGTTATGCCTTTTGGTCTTACTAATGCACCTAGTACATTCATGAGATTAATGAATCATGTTTTGAGAGAGTTTATTGGCCATTTTGTGGTTGTATATTTTGATGACATACTTATTTACAGCCGCAATGAATCTGAACATTGTGATCATATTAGACAAGTTTTGCAAGTGTTGCGTGATGCTAAATTGTATGCTAATCTTGAGAAGTGCACATTTGCAAAAGATAAGGTCATATTTCTGGGATATGTTGTATCTAAGCATGGGGTAGAAGTAGATTCATCTAAAATTGAAGCAATTCAAAGTTGGCCTACTCCCATCAATGTTAGTCAAGTACGAAGTTTTCACGGTCTTGCTGGTTTCTATCGGCGTTTTGTGAAAGACTTTAGTACTATTGCTGCACCATTGAATGAATTAACTAATAAAGGAGTGCCTTTTGTTTGGGGCGCTGCACAAGATCATGCATTTGATGAGCTGAAGCGTTTGCTTACTTCTGCACCATTACTTGCACTACCAGATTTTTCTAAGCAATTTGAAGTTGAATGTGATGCTAGTGGTATAGGAATTGGTAGTGTGTTGATGCAAGAAGGTAGACCTATTGATTTTTTCAGTGAGAAACTTTCTGGTGCTAGACTGAATTATCCTATTTATGATAAAGAATTGTATGCGCTTGTTAGAGTTCTTGAGGTTTGGCAACATTATTTGTGGCCAAAATAATTTATCATACATTCTGATCATGAAGCTTTGAAATATCTGAAAGCTCAATCTAACTTGCATAGGCACCTAGCTAAGTGGGTTGAGTTCATTGAGTCGTTTCCCTACATAATTAAGCATAAGAAAGGGAAAGATAATGTTGTTGCTGATGCTCTATCTAGGAAGAACATGTTATTGACACATCTCGATGTTAAAATTCCTGGTTTAGAGAGCTTGTGTGATTTCTATGCAACTGATCATGATTTTGCTGAACCATCTCGTTTGTGTATGCTTCGAAACGCATGGGACAAGTACCACATACATGATAGATTTTTGTTTCGTGCTAACAAACTATGTGTTCCAGAATCATCGGTGCGTTTGCTATTATTGCAGGAATCACATGCAGGAGGATTTATGGGTCACTTTGGGCATGAGAAGACGCTGCTCATGCTAGCTGATCACTTTTATTGGCCCAAGATGAGGCGCGACGTGGACAGGTTTGGTAGGCGCTGCATTACATGTAACAAGTCCAAGTCAAAACTGAAGCCTCACGGTTTGTATTCACCACTACCTACACCTACCACACCATGGGAAGATATAAGTATGGATTTTGTGTTAGGTTTGCCACACACTAAAAGAGGTCATGATTCTATATTTGTGGTGGATAGATTTTCTAAGATGGCACATTTTATTGCATGCCACAAAAGTGACGATGCATCGCATATTGCTAACCTGTTTTTCAGGGACATCGTACGCTTGCATGGAGTGCCAAAGACAATTGTTTCTGACGGGGACGTGAAGTTTATGAGCTACTTCTGGAAGACCCTATGGGGAAAGGTAGCAACGAAGTTGATGTTCAGTACTACATGTCATCCCCAAACGGATGGTCAAACGGAGGTGGTGAATCGAACATTGTCACAATTGCTGCGAGCTATGATCAAGAAAAATCTGTGTGAGTGGGAGGAGTGTTTGCCACATGTTGAGTTTGCATATAACAGAGCGGTGCACACTACTACCCAGCTTTGTCCTTTTGAGGTGGTGTATGGTTTCAAACCTATCACACCACTAGATTTGCTGCCTCTTCCATTGCATGACAGAGTAAATATGGAGGCATCGAAACGAGCAGATTATGTGAAGAATATTCATGAGAAGACACGAGAGGCTATTGAGAAGAAAGGCAAGAACATTGCTGCTACAAGAAACCAATCAAGAAAGCAAGTTTTGTTTCAGCCTGGAGATATGGTTTGGGTGCATCTGCGCAAGGATAGGTTTCCACAGCTGCGGCATTCCAAGTTGCGGCCGCGTGGTGCTGGTCCTTATAAGGTGCTAGCCAAGATAAATGACAATGCCCACTCGATTGATATTCCTATTGCTGAGTTTGGTGGCGTTAGCAACAGCTTCAACGTTGTTGATTTGTCACCATATGATGGAGAGGACCTTGGAGCGTCGAGGTCGACGCCTTTTGAAGGGGGGGGGGAGATGATGAGGACATCCCTACTATTGTTCCATTCCCACCTCATGATGTTGAACAACCAATTGCTGCAAAGAAGAAGTCCAATGATGAAATCAAAATTGGACCTATTACAAGAGCCCGTGCAAAGCTAATAGAACAACAGGTGAATTTGCTCCTAATAGATTCTGATTATTTCATTAATGAGAATTGTTTACTGCCTAAATCTTTGTGTGTTTGCATACTTAGGTTCATGGGAGAAGAAGGCATAGCACTTGGGAACGAGAAGTTGAAGCAGCTGGAGCAAGACGTGGTGATCGTGCACATGGACGCGAGGGAGGAGAGGGAGGCCGGCGACCAGCATGAGGAGGAGGACACCACGCAGGAGGCCACATTTGGCGCACCACCAAGTGCTTGTGCGCCATACACATAAGGCCTACGCGCCTAGTTGGCTGCACCCAACCATTGGGTCAGTTTGTATCAGTTTGAGTTGAACTGAGTCGGTTTGGGCTGAACCCAAGTTGGGTTCGGGTCTGGTTTGTGTGGTGGACGCCCCCACCCCTATAAGTACTCTTGGGGCGCCCACAATTAGGGGAGACCACATTTAAACAAAAACCCTAGTTCATGAGACTGCTGTAAGCATTCATCTTGAATTCTTGTCTCTAATTCGTTTTGATCTGGAGATTATATACTACAAGTTAAGTGTGATCTGCTATTCCATTGGGAATTAGTGAATTGCAATTGCACCGTTTCGTGGTCGACGGCTACGTTGTGCAAGTGTGTGAAGTCGTGAATATCCGAAGGGTAGAGAGCTGTTGCATTGGCATCAGGGATCTAGCGAGGAGAGATCATCGGCGACACCCAGTTATCTATCATCATCATCATATCACCACCAGCTTACTGAGAAGATCGGGCCACCCCATATCAGTTAATGCTGAAACTAATGATATTTCTGAAACTGAACACTTTGAGACACCTGCTAGACCTAGCTCTCCTAGATATGAATTGCCTGATATACCTGAGGGTTGTGTTATGGATGGAGAGGTAGCTAGGGACTTTCTTGCTTGTAAGGATAGAGATGATCTTAAGAAATTACTATGCAAGTGGAAAGAAAAATCTTTGAATGCTAGAATGCAATATGATCCTAAGTTTGCTACTTCACCTATCTTTGTTACTGATAAGGATTATGAATTCTCTGTCGATCCTGAGTTAATTACTTTGGTTGAATCTGATCCTTTCCATGGTTATGAATCTGAAACTGTTGTGGCACACCTTACCAAATTGAAAGATATAGCCACCCTATTTGCTCATGAGGAAAAAATTTGTTACTACTATATTCTTAAGTTGTTTCCTTTCTCGTTAAAGGGTGATGCTAAGATATGGTTTAATTCTCTTGCTCCTGGTTGTGTGCGTAGTCCCCAGGATATGATATATTACTTCTCTGAAAAATATTTTCCTGCCCATAAGAAACAAGCTGCTTTACAGGAAATATTTAACTTTGTGCAAATTGAAGAAGAGAGCCTCCCACAAGCTTGCGGGAGGCTTCTACAATTACTTAATGCTTTGCCTGATCATCCTCTCAAGAAAAATGAAATACTTGATATCTTTTATAATGGACTAACCGATGCTTCTAGGGACCACCTAGATAGTTGTGCTGGTTGTGTTTTCAGGGAACGAACTGTTGAACAAACTGAAGTGCTATTGAATAATATATTGAGTAATGATAATGATTGGACTCTTCCCGAACCACCTCCTAAGCCAACTCCGAAGAAAAGAGGTATTCTATTTCTCAGTCCTGAAGATATGCAAGAGGCAAAGAAATCTATGAAAGAAAAGGGTATTAAAGCTGAAGATGTTAAGAATTTACCACCTATTGAAGAAATACATGGCCTTAATATTCCGACACAGGTAGTAGAGGTAAATTCTTTCTATAGATTTGACGAAGGTGATATTCCTCATAATAAGCCTGCTAGTTAATGCTTGGATGAATTTGATAACTTTATTGTTAAACAAGAAAATTTCAATGCTTATGTTAGTAGACAATTGGAACGAAATGCTTATATGCTTGACTGCTGTAGAACTGTTAATGATCTCAAAATTATTAGTAAACATGCTTCCATGGTAAAAACTCAAGTAGAACAAGTTCTTAAGGCACAAAATGATTTGCTTAATGAGATGAATAATAAGGTGAATGATAATGTTGTTAGAGTTATGACTAGAGGTGGTAAAATGACTCAGGAACCTTTGTATCCTGTGGGCCATCCTAAGAGAGTTGACCAAGATTCTCAGAGAATTAATACTGATGCACCTAGTCCTTCTAGTAATAAAAAGAAAAATAAAACTGATAGGACTTTGCATGCTTCTAGTGAACCTGTTGTAGACACACCTGAGAATCCTAATGATATTTTTATTTCTGATGCTGAGACACAATCTGGTGATGAACATGAACCTAGTGATAATGTTAATGATGATGTTCATGTTGATGCTCAACCTAGTAATGATAATGATGTGGAGATAGAACCTACTGTTGATCTTGATAACCCACAACCTAAGAATAAAAGATATGATAAGAGAGACTTCATTGCTAGGAAACATGGTAAAGAAAGAGAACCATGGGTTCAGAAACCCATGCCCTTTCCTCCTAAACCATCCAAGAAAAAGGATGATGAGGACTTTGAGCGCTTTGTTGAAATGCTTCGACCTGTCTTTTTGCGTATGCGTTTGATTGATATTCTGAAAATGTCTCCTTATGCTAAGTATATGAAAGATATTGTTGCAAATAAAAGAAAGATACCAGAAGATGAAATTTCCACCATGCTTGCTAATTATACATTTAAGGGTGGAATACCAAAGAAACTAGGATATTCAGGAATACCAACTATACCATGCTCCATTAAAAGAAAGTATGTTAAAACTGCTTTATGTGATTTGGGAGCCGGTGTTAGTGTTATGCCCTTCTCTTTATATCGTAGACTTGATTTGAATAAGTTGACACCAACTGAAATCTCTTTGCAAATGGCTGATAAATCAACTGTTATACCCATCGGTATTTGTGAGGATGTGCATGTCGTAGTTGCAAATGTTACTATTTTAACGGACTTTGTTATTCTTGATATACCCGAGGACGACAGTATGTCGATCATCCTTGGTAGACCCTTTTTGAATACTGCAGGGGCTGTTATTGATTGCAACAAGGGCAATGTCACTTTTCATGTTAATGGTAATGAGCATACGGTACACTTTCTGAAGAAACAACCTCAAGTTAATAGCATCAATTCTATTGGAAAAATTTCAACTATTGCTATTGGAGGTTTTGAATTCCCTATTCCTACTGTCAAAAAGAAATATGATATTCTTATTGTTGGGGACATGCATATCCCCGTTGAGGTAACCTAGTGTTATTCGAAAATTCTCCGGTTTCATGTCATTCGGAAGAAGTTTGTTAATAAGACTTGATCAACCTTGTTAATGGATTCCTTTTGATGGGCATGAGATGGATGAATTTAGAAAGCACAGCTTTCTGTACCCACTTTTTACTTTCTATTATTTAGAATAAATAAAGCAAAAATACTATTATCTGTCTGTTTTCTAAATTATCCATGCAATAAAAAATGTCCCAAAAATAAAAGTTCTCCAAATGCCTTGAAAATTTGGTATGATTTTTTATGGAATATTTAAGAATTTCTGGCATTGAAAACACACCAGGGGGCAGCACCAGTGGGCCACAAGCCCATAGGGCGCTCCTAGGTGGCTTGTGGGTCCCACGTGGGTCCCCCTCACTTATTCCAGCACCCATCCACTTTGTCTTCCTCCAGAAAAAATCATCCCGTTGCTCAAACACGTTTTCTAGCTCATTTTGCTGCCATTTTCGATCTCCTTGCTCAAAGCTCCATTCGCAAAACTGTTTTGGGGGATTGTTCTTCAGTATGTGACTCCTCCAATGGTCCAATTAGTTTTTGTTCTAGTGCTTTATATATTGCAAATTTTTGCTGCTGTGGTGACCTTGTTCTTGAGCTTGCATGTCAAATTTATATGGTCCAAAGTAGTTTTGATACATGATATAGCCTCTAGACACTTGTGGGAGTAGTTGCTATCAATCTTGTTGAGTTTTGTGCACTTTTATTTTGAGTCACTAAAAATTTCAGAAATTTTTCAGAGGAAGAAAAATGTTTAAGAAGATATACCAAGGGGGTTCCTCGACGAAGAAGGCCCCAAGACTTGCAATACGTGAGCCAGACCTTGAACCACCGAGGGAAGCTCTAGTGCAGCCTTGTGAATGGCCATCAGATCAGTTCATGGTTCATGCTAGTTTTAAGGAGGAATTTGACGCATACGTACAAAATGCTGGCCTTGAAGACTTCGTGTCAGATAAGTGTCAGCAGTACTATCACCTCACTGATTCATTTGTGCGAAGATTTAAGTTTACGTCCCAATGCAATACTCATTCTGTTCTATTTGATCTTTATGATAAATCTTATACCATGGACCTAGAAGATTTTAGTGTTGCATGCAAAATTCCACAATGGGGTATTTATAGTGAGCCTCGTAAAATTGATTGTTCTGAGTTCCTTGCTAGCATCACCAGGGGAGAAACTAGAAATGTAACACAAGCTACTATAGGGAGCATTCACTATCCTGCTATACATTACTTTGCTCTCTTTATAGGTAGATGCATTAATGGTAAACATGATCATAGAGACCTTTGTGCATCAGATCTTAGTGTCCTCAAGTGTGCGGTAATGAGTGATAAACGATATAACTTGGGGGCTATTATTGCAAGGAGGTTACATAATAATGCTAAAGATGGTGATTTCTTTGGTGGGATTTATGCCACCCGGTTAGCTAATTATCTTGGGGTACCCATAAGGGAAAATGACATTGAGTTACCACCTGCTTTCCTTGATTATAATGCTATGGTACGCTATCAATTTCTTGAGAGGAACGAACAAGCCCTCTTGTAGCGACTAATCTTTGACAGGGAGCGCGTCTTCTTTATCACGCTTCCCACTCCTACCTTCTTTAACTTCCAGGTAAAACGGAGATACTTTATTACCAGAGAGGAGGCACACGAGTATGAGAGAGAGGGGGAGGCCGCTCGCCTCCACGCTGTAGCCCTTCAGGCAGTGGCAGCAGCAGCTCAGTACAACCCCAACTACGATTTTGGATACTATCCAGGCCAGCTGTGGCCCTAGACCAACTTAGGCCAAAAGCCTAAGCTTGGGGGAGTACGTATTTCTCACCGACATTACATTCATGTTCACACACTCATTTCAGTTGTCGGTGTTCATACTTTTTCATTGTATTATCCATGTTAGTTTATTTCTTTTTCTCGCTTTCTTCTTGTGTGTTTGAAAAAGTTTTAGAAAATCCAAAAAAAATAGTTCTCGCTTATTTTTAGTTTTTCTTTCTATTTTAATTTAGTTGTAGTATTAAAAGAAAACCCAAAAAGATTTCTCGTTCTTCTTTTGCTTGTTGGGAGCTTTCCCGTGTAAATAGTTTTTCTCGTTCTTGTTTTACTTTCTTCAGAAAAACAAAAACTTCAAAAATATTTCAGTGTGTTTCTTTGAAATTCCTTTCCTTTTCTTTGGGTCGTAAGGAGAAGACCACGATGAAAATGTTGAGTGGCTCTCATATGCATTATTGTTGATCTAACAGAGAGCCCATATGACCTTGTCTTCTTCTTTGAATAAATGTTTGCAGATTCCAGCTTAGTCCAATGCACGTGCACTCTTATTATTATTCACACCGTTCAGTCATGCAAGTGAAAGGCAATAATGACGATATACGATGAAATGATTGAGATGGAGAAAAGCTGGTACGAACTCGACCTATTTTGTTTTTGTAAATATGATTAGCTCATCATTCTTGATTCAGCCCATTATGAATGAAACATGTTTGCAATGACAATTAGAGATTATAGTTACTCATGCCATGCTTAATTAGCTAGGAGTGTATAATGGTTTGTCTTGCGTGCCAACATGAAAATTAAAATGGTTATGATGTAGTATGATAGGATGGTATCCTCCTTTGAATGATTTAAGTGGCTTGACTTGGCACATGTTCACGCATGTAGTTGACTAAAAATCAACATAGCCTTCACGATATTTATGTTCATGGTGATTTATATCCTACTCGTGCTTGCACTCAATGGTGGTTAATCTCAATGCATGTTTATGACCGTTGTCGCTCTCTAGTTGGTCGCTCCTCAATCTTTTGCTAGCCTTCACTTGTACTAAGCGGGAATACTGCTTATGCATCCACTTCCTTAAACCCAAAGTTGTTCCATATGAGTCCACCATACCTACCTATATGCGGTATTTACCTGCCATTCCAAGTAAATTTGCATGTGCCAAACTCTAAACCTTCAAATAATAATCTGTTTTCTATGCCCGAATCGCTCATGTAGTGACTGGGGGCTGTCAGTATCTTCCATGCTAGGTGGGTTATTCTCACGATGAGTGTTTATTCACTTGTCATTCACGAGAAAGTGGCTGGTAATCGGGATGCCCAGTTCCATGCTCGAAATCAAATCAAAATATAAATATCAAACAAAACTCCCCCAGGACTCTTGTTGGTATGGACGGTACCCGTGGATTCGGCTTGCCGTGGAGTATGATTGTTGGTGGAGGGGGGGTAAAAACTTTACCATTCTGTTTGGGAACCGCCTATAATGTATCTAGCATGGAAGATAGTGAGATCTCTTGGTTGTTATGTTGACAATGAAAGCATACCGCTCAAAATTATATTCATCTCTGTTTTAAAAGCTCGAGCTCTGGCACCTCTGCAAATCCCTGCTTCCCTCTGCGAAGGGCCTATCTATTTACTTTTATTGCTGAGTCATCATCTTCTTATAAAAAGCACCAGTTAGAGAGCACCACTGTCATTTGTATGATTTGTTATTAATTGATATTGAGTGTGAGTGTGACTGGATCTCTTTTGCCATGAATTATAATATCTAGTCAGTCCTTGATCTTCAGGGGTGCTCTGCATTTATGTTTTGCGGTCTCAGAAAGGGCTAGCGAGATACCATTTTGTCATATCATATCATGATTGTTTTAAAAAAAGTGTTGTCATCCGAGATTTATTATTATTGCTCGCTAGTTGATTATGCCATTGATATGAGTAAATGTGAGACCTAAATGTTATTGTGAATATGGTTAGTTCATAATCTTTGCTGAAAACCTGAATATTGGCTAGACATATTTGCAACAACAAGATCAAACAGAGTTTGTAAAAGTTTTTCTTTGTCACTTTCAGTTTTCAACTGAATTGCTTGAGGACAAGCAATGGGTTAAGCTTGGGGGAGTTGATACGTCTCCATTGTATCTACTTTTCCAAACTCTTTTGCCCTTGTTTTGGACTCTAATTTGCATGATTTGAATTGAACTAACCCGGACTAACGCTATTTTCAGCAGAATTGCCATGGTGTTATTTTTGTGTAGAAATAAAAGTTCTCGGATTGACCTGAAAATTTACGGAGAATATTTTTGGAATATATAAAAAATATTGGCGAAAGAATCAACCAGAGGGGGGCCACCCAGAGGCCCCAAGCCCTGGGGGGCCGCCCACCCCCCTAGGGTTTGCCCTGCAGGCTTGTGGCCCCCCTGGAGCCCCTCCGACCTCAACTCCAACTCCATATAACCCTATTCGGGGAGAAAAAAATCAGAGAGAAGGATTCATCACGTTTTACGATATGGAGCCGCCGCCACCTCCTGTTCTTCATCGGGAGGGTTGATCTGGAGTCCGTTCGGGTCTCCGGAGAGGGGGATTCATCGCCATCATCATCACCAACCTTCCTCCATCACCAATTCCATGATGCTCACCACCGTGCGTGAGTAATTCCAACGTAGGCTTGCTAGACGGTGATGGGTTGGATGAGATTTATCATGTAATCGAGTTAGTTTTGTTAGGGTTTGATCCCTAGTATCCACTATGTTCTGAGATTGATGCTGTTATGACTTTGCTATGCTTAATGCTTGTCATTAGGGACCGAGTGCCATGATTTCAGATCTGAACCTACACTACAATAAAATTGACATAATGTGACGAAAATCCTCGTGACAATGGTGGACAACGTCACTGAAATGCCTAATGTGTGACGTTCTCGTAGGTGGCATCACCAATTACCGTAAATCGGTGACGATAAACGTCACTGAAATGCCTCAGCACATGAGCACACCTGGCTGCCAATTTCTATGACGGTTTGGTATTTTGCCTGACAAACTTACTAGTCACCGAATACTACAAATGTGTGATGATTATTTTTTTGCCATGCAGCGTCTAGCAGTGGGACCTGCCATAGCTAGTTCAAGGTTATTGAGTGGTAGGACACATGCGTCGATTTTGGCAGTGGGACCCGCCATAATTTTTCAACGGCTATTGGGCGTTGCAATTATTTTGTTCTATCTAATATAAGTAGGTAGTGGCCATGGAAATACTTGTAATTATTGTTTTTTATAAATGGAAAACCATTGTTTTGTTATTTTTTTGTTGAGATAGTTATTTTGTTCTTTCTAATATAAATAGGTAGTGGATCGACAAAAAAACTTTAATCAGGCTTCATGAGCTGATGTTGTTTATCCAAAAAATAAAAATGGATATAAGAGAGTGAACTGATAATCGGAGAAAATATTTATTAACACGATTATTTTGTTCTTATATCTAGAATAAATAGGTAGTGGGGCTATGCCAAAAACTTCAATTGGGTGCTCGTGAGCTAATGTTGTTTTGTTCTATCTCAAAAGTTAAAATGGAAATAGGAGAGTCGATGGGAAATCTTATCTTTTTCATTCTCTGTATAAACAGGTAATTGTTGGGAAAAAAAACTTGAATGGAGCGCTCGTGAGGTGATGTTGTTTCATTCTATCTAAAAAATTAAAATTAAAATAGGAGATTCGATGCAAAAAAAACTTGGTCTAGGAGTTTGAACCAGCGACGACCAGGATCTGCACCAACAGCGTTGCCATTAGGAAAGAGTTCAGACGCTATATAAATTGTGCTAAAGGATCTTTATTACTATCTTCTTGGACCATACGCCTAGGCCTAGGCATGTGTGACTCTTTATCTATAGGTTAGTTTGCCTCAAAAAAAAATTGTACGTCAGTTATTTCTTCGCGGGGCATATGTGACTCGATCTGATTGTCTTCTGGGTTCTTGCTGGCGGCGCGTCGCCGCGGGGAGAGGCAGGACGGTGATAGGCGAAGCACGACAGGGATCGGTTCCGGCTGGCCGTTGCCAATTCCAAGTAAGTGCCTCCACTCCCCTATTCCCACGTCAGGCCGATCCATCCGGCCACCTTATTGTACGATGCGGATCAGCGCCGCCGCATCGCATTGGCTACCACACCGTGCCTCCGCCTCTCCCTCTTACCTCTGCTCTTCCACCACAGGCATCGCATTAGCTCGTGGACGTCTGGGACAACGTCTCTCGTCCCCAACCTGTCAACAACTAGCCACCGTCCTGTCACCAAATGTGCTCAGAGTTTGCAGTTTAGACTTGCCAGTGCTCCCGGCTTGGCCCCAACTCCCAAAGCATCGATCCCGCCAACCCCGGCCAAGGTAAATTGTGTGAACGATTGAACTGTTATTTCTGCTATATGTGTGTATGAATGTTTCTATGATGCATATAGCATAGATAGATGCATGGTTTTGCAATGACAGTGAGCATATATATGTTTGTGTATAGGACATGCACAAGCCCGTGGCATTTGCAAACCAAGCCTATATGCTGTACTTAGGAAAGACAATGTGTAGGAGGTTTTGTTTTACTAAATTCATTGCCTGAGTAGATGTTCTCATCAATCTTGAAAGGGTTAAATTTGTGCCCGCTTTGTTGTTGTAGTTTACTACTGGTTTCACTAGTGTTAGTAGTAGATTTTGCTTCGATGCGGTGTAAGCATAATTTGCTAAGGGTAAACTATTATGTTGTAGTGCAATGGGTCGAAGCTGGATACAAGGAACGCGTTTCACACCACCATACATGAAAGGTGTTGATGAGTTTATGGGTTTTGTTCGCCAAAATTTCAGGGAAAACCAGGACATACTGTGCCCATGCCAAGAATGTCTGAATGTGGAACACCGCAGCCAGGCTGAAGTAGAGGAGCACATACAATGCAATGGTATGTCCGTTACATATACAAGGTCGGTCTTTCATGGTGAAGCAGTCAGTGATGATGAAGGTGATAATACAGAGGGTGCTGCATATCAATCAGATGATGATGATGATTGTGATGTAGGCAATGGAGGTGATGTTGCGTATATGGTAGATGATATGTTCATGTCTGGAAGGCAAGGCAAGGCAAGGGTAAGCCTAACCTGTTTTCCAAGCTAATGGATGAAGCGAAGAAAGATCTTTATGAAGGATGTAGTGATTTCACATGGCTGTCGTTCATTATTAAGCTCCTCCATCTCAAATCATACAACCGAATTACAAATAGAGCATTTAATCAGTTTGTTGAGTTGATTAGTGCGGCGTTTCCACATGCTGATATACCTAAATCATACACTGAAGCTAAGAATGTTCTTAGTGAAGTCGGGCTGGGTTACGAGACAGTTCATGTTTGCAAGTTTGATTGTGCACTGTTTTGGGGCGAACATGCTAACAAGAGCCATTGTCCTGAATGCAGGACTTCAAGTTGGAAAGACGAGAAGGGAAGGAAAAAGATACCTCACAAGGTACTTAGGTACTTTCCTATCATCCCAAGGCTTCAAAGATTTTTTTTGTCAAAGGAACAATCAGCAGATGCAAGGTGGCATAAGCAGAAAAGGGTTGTTGAGGCAAATGTTATGAGACACCCTGCTGATGGTGAAGCATGGAAGCACTTTGATAGTGAGTTCAGTTGGTTTGCTAAGGATGCCCGTAACATGAAGCTTGGTATTGCCACGGATGGATTCAACCCCTTTGGAAACATGACTACTTCATATAGTATGTGGCCTGTTTTTATCATCCCCTACTACTTCCCACCCTGGATGTGCATGGACCAATCTAATTTCATGATGTCTTTGCTTATTCCTGGCAGAAAAGCACCTAGAAAGGAGTTCCATGTTTTTATGCAACCGCTGATTGCAGATATGATGAAGCTTTGGGGAACCGGTGTGGAAACATATGATGCATTGACGGGGGAACCATTTAATTTGCATGCAACATTTTTGTGGTCGATTCATGATTGTCCTAGACTGGCCTTATTTTTTTGTCTACTAGCAATGAAAGCCAAGTTTCAAGAGATAAGTTAATGTAATCATGTACATTACAAGTACTCCTCCAAACAAGTTTAAGCATATTTCAGTCATCTAGTGTTGATAATGTAGGCTGGTAGATCTTTCGGCAATTCATTAAGTTCACTTTCTGTCATCTTTTCCAGCCCAGTTACTAAAATCATGCCACCAGTTCTGGAGAGTGATATGCGTAGCAGGGAATATCTTCCGGAACAGAAACGCAAGGGTGAGGCGTATTTGAAGGAAAGGGATGCAAGGATTGCGGAACACAAGGCTGCGGAGCGGGAGTCTCTTAAAGACATACAAAGCTTAGCTCGTAGCCTTGTATACCCTACTGCCTCTAATGCGCAACCGACACAAAATGCACGAGGTGCTGATGATTGCAGTGTCTCAGAGTATGAACCAGATGCTGAAGAGGAGGCCCATGCAGAGGAAGAGGATTTGAGAGATGAAGAGCAGGGATCTGTTGCTAAGTCCAAAGCAATGGTAATATATCATGCAGAGTTACATCTTAAATAATATGTACAATGTGGATTCACAGGCTTTAATTTCACCTTGGTTGTATCATGTGTATGTCACTATGCACTATAAGTATCACAAATAGTTGACTCAAAAGATTTATTCATATTTTCTGTCCCTCCACTTTTCCTAATTAATCTAGATGATGATATCTCTGTTCACTGCATTCCTATTTGAACCTGTGCTGACATTGCACAAGTTAGTGTTGATTAACTGCCTTGTTTGATCTAGGCACCTGAAGGTTCTACCATGCCAAAAATGAAAAAGCATGTCAGATCCAAAAATAGTGCAGCTGCTACCTCAAGAATAACAAGATCTAGAGCTACCACAACAACTGAGTCAGTTGAAGCTACAAACCATCAAGAACAGTATGCACCAAATCCAACAAACACATCACCTCGCCTAACTTCTAATGATAGCAACTCGCCTGATGCTGATTCAGGGGTACAAGGTTCTCAAGACATGATAGGCACATCCGGACAATCAGATAACATGATTACATTACAAGGCCAAGGTATATGCGACATCATCGCTTCACCCCTTCTATTTTCCATTTGAAATTGTAACCTTCTAATTTATCTGCCAGCTTGTAATGTAGATGCATTAGGATGCTCCACTGGTCCAACTGATCCATGACCGTCAAGGAGAGGTCGTGGACGCAGACCACCATGGGGCATGGGCTTCAGGAGTATGCAAGCAAAAATGGAGGGAGGAAAATGCGTATTGATTTTACAGCGGGGAAATTGAGACCTACAGACCCCGTCCAAGCAGCAAAGCTTTCTTCTGAGTGGGGTATCCACATCAGGAGCAGAATGCATGTTGCTACGCACTGGAATGACTATGCCAAAAGCCCACTCAACATGTTATTCCCCATGCTATTAAAGATATCGCGGTGGGATAGTTTCCTTCAATTTTCATACACGTGTTCACATGTTGCATAGTCAATTTAGTGATATATCCTATATATGATTGGTATTTCAGCTTAACTTTGAGATGGAAAAGGATGACAAGGTTGGGAATGATGTATGCACAAAAGTAATCTAGAGGGGTGTTCGACAACAACGCTACATGCTAAAGAAGAAATACTTCAATGGTTATACTGCTCAGGAAGCATTATCAAATAAGCCAGCGAACATTACTCATGAGAATTGGACCAGCCTTGTCAATAAATGGTCTGATGAAACAAACAAGGTTTGTAACAAGATATGCGACCAACAATAGTTTTTGCACTCACACCTACTGTACCGTATGTAAATACTTATATTCATTTTCTTTATATAGAAAATATGTCAAATGAATAAGGAAAACCGAGAAGCTGTCAAGCATCACCAAAAGACTGGATATATGTCTTATGTTGCCTATTTCAGCAAACTTGTAAGAATGCCAAATATCTTACTTGTAGTCCTATCTCTATTGCATCTGGCCAATATATATGTAGTAGTAATGTTACAATTTCATATATCTTGTAGAAAAAAGACAAGTACAATAATCAGGACCCAAGTCCCATTGAGTTTTTCAAAGACACCCATACAAACAGCAAGACTGGTAGTATGAGCGAGCCGGCACTTCTAGCTCATGTAAGATTTCTTCCTCTATTGTTTCTGACTTGAAATAGATTCTCATATTGATCAAGTGTAATCTAGCATATGAACTTTGCCTTAGCATCAATGTTTTTATTTATACTATAGAATGCGATGGAAAAGAAAAGGGAAATGCAATCAAAAGGTGAGCAGCCAGTATCCGATACAGCGATTGTGGCTGAAGTTCTAAAGGAAGAAGGCCCCCATAGCACCTTCCTTTCCAGCATGGGGTATGCATCAAGATTCGGGAGGTCTGGGAGCTCTACTTCATCAGCCCAGATCCGAGTTTTAGAAGCAATAATTGAACAAAAGGATAGAGAGGCAAGAGATGCAAATGACAGGTAATTATCTTATTTCCCTTTTTGTTCTTGTTGTTTCTTTTTGCTTGCTTCTGTGTGAACATTGCACTCATTGCAGTGAACGAAAGTTCAATTAAGGAGTGCTTATTTTAACCTGGGTTGTTGACTTGATATCCTTTTGGTGATGCTTCCTGTAATCAAGCTGTTTGTTTTGCATATTTTAAAACATTATAAGTTATTCTTGGGTTTACTATTTCATAGGCCCATGAGCATGCTTGCCTTGACATTTAATAATGTACTTCTCTATTTCAAATTGGTACCCTTGTACCTTATCTTGTCCATTTTCATCTCATTACGATGCAATGTTGTTGTGTTTTGTCATTTATAGGCATCAAGAGGAGTTTGCCACAACACTTGAAGCACAAGAGAGAGCATTTGAAGAGATACAGAAGAAGCAACAAGAAGAATTGGAAGCTCTAAAGAAGAGCCAGCAAGAGAAGAATGAAGCCTGGGCAAAGAAGCAAAAGGAGATGGATAATCTGCTTGATTTTCTCTTGAGGGCTCAAGCAACTCAGCAGTCCCAGTCCAAACCAGATGGTTCATGAATGCCATCCTTACATTGGAATCATCAGGAGAACATATGTGGTCTTTAGTTAATATTAGTTTTCTTCTTGTCTATTGTCTGTGTCAAACTTGAGTCTGTTTTTTACTGTCATTTTTGTTTACAGAATGATTTGGCTGAGACGATTTCTCATATAATATGATTTGACTTTCATATCAATTTATGATGTGATTTTGCTCTTTAACTTTTTTATATAATCTGATGTGAATTAAATACTTATTTTCATCCTAATTTAGATACGAAAGAAAGTAAATATATTTTGATGATGTCATCTTCATCCATAATAAAAGTAGTGGCACTAGTAGTGGGATAGCCGCTCGGGTGTTGATGTGGCATAAAATTAGTGACGTTGCGTCGTCACCGAATATGGTACAGTATGGCATATTTACTCCTAACATGTGACATTAATTGACCATCATGGAAATAGCAAGTCGATGACATTCTATACAACATCACTGAAGGTCCCAATTTCGGTGACGTTTTTGCGCGTGCGCCGTCACTAGGAGTAATGTATGATGGGGATTCCATCACGATGCTTGTGACGCCCATAAAATGTCACCGGGGCATAATTTGTGACGTTATTAGCTATTCGATGACATTTTTTAGCTCGTCATAGTAGGCCCGATCTCTTGTAGTGCTATTATGTTTTCATGAATATATTTGTGTTCTTGATCCTATCTTGCAAGTTGTAGACACCTATTATAGTAGGCCCGAAGGTGACAATAATTGGGATTCTTTCCGGTGATTATCATAGTTTGAGGAGTTCATGTATTCACTAAGTGCTAATGCTTTGGTCCGGTTATCTATTAAAAGGAGGCCTTAATATCCCTTAGTTTCCATTAGGACCCCGCTACCACGGGAGGGTAGGACAAAAGATGTCATGCAAGTTCTTTTCCATAAGCACGTATGACTATATACGGAATACATGCCTACATTATATTGATGAATTGGAGCTAGTTCTGTGTCACCCTAGGTTATAACTGTTGCATGATGAATGCCATCCGACATAATTATCCATCACTGATCCGTTGCCTACGAGCTTTTCACATATTGATCTTTGCTAAGTTACTTTTCCGTTGTTGCTGTTACAATCATCACAAAACTGCTACTGTTACTTTTGCCACCGTTACCGTTATTTCCATACTACTTTGCTACTAAATACTTTGCTGCAGATATTAAGTCTTTCAGGTGTGGTTGAATTGACAACTCAGCTGCTAATACTTGGGAATATTCTTTGGCTCCTCTTGTGTCGAATCAATAAATTTGGGTTGAATAATCTACCCTCAAAAACTGTTGTGATCCCCTATACTTATGGGTTATCATTGGTGTAACACCCCCAGTGGTTAGCCACAGTAATCCCATTTTGATAATGCCAAGTCAGCATGATTAACAGTGCATGATCATCGTTAATATCATATTGCATTTCAACTCCTAAGTCAAAATTCAAATTTAAATGAAAGTGGAAAATAAAAGCTGCCTGAACCTGAAAACTAAAATGTGCATCATGTTGCAAATATTCTCATAGCATTTATAAAAATGATTGCAACATTTGTTGGAATTGTAAAAGGACTCGAACAACAAGGAACAGCAGCAACATAACACTGTTTAATCCTTTTTCAATTTAAATAAAATCCAGACAAAAAGATATGGACCCCAAACCAATTTCTAGCAGTGACAGATAATGCACTGTAAATAATGGAGAAAGTCTCATATTTTACAAAAGTCTTTTGGAATAAAAATAAAAGAGAAAAAGAAAGGAAAATAAAATAATATATAAAAAAAAGAGTAAAAAAGGAAAAGCCCCCCCCCCCCCGGACCAACTGGGCCGTGGCCAGCTGGCACCAGGCCACCACCAGGCCGCCCCACCCGGGCCTATAACCCCCTCCCATCACCCCGAAACCCTAATCCCCCCCCCTCGCTCCTCTCCCCCCCGATCCAGTTCTGGATCGGGCCGCGCCGACGCCGCGCCCCAGCCGCTCGCCGTCTCCGGTGCCACCTCGCCGGACCTGCCTCTCCATCGTCGCCTCGTCCCCGTCGCGCCCCCTCTCTCCCTCGGCGCGCGACGCCGCCGCGCCCCGGTGCTCGCCCCCGTCGCCGTTGGACGCCGCCTCGCCGGAGCGCTCCACCGCCGGCCTGCTTCCGCGCCGTCCCCGTCGTCCCCGTCACCCTCCTCGCGCACCGCTGCCTCTTCCCTCCATCGCCGGTGAGGCCCGTGGCCTCCACTCCCCTCCTCTCTGCCCGCGGTCATCGCGCCCGCGCTGTCCCCGCCGCGCTCCCGCACGCCCTGAAGCTCCCTCGCCGCGCCCTTCTGTCGCTCACGCAGGCGCCCCGCGACGACCGCTCCGCCTCTCACCGCGCTCGCCCCGCTCTCCCTGCTGCGTCGCTCGCCAGCCACTGCCGCCCCGCACGCGCCCGCACCGGCTACGGCCGCCGCTGCTCCCCTCTGCTCCGCCACCCCCGCCGCCTGCGCCGCGCGCCGCCACCTCCCTGCCGCTCCGGCCCCGCGCGCACTGCCGCGCGCTGCCGCGGCCTCGCCCGCGCGTGCCATTTGGGCACCGGACATGTCCGGCCCCAAACGGGCATGCTCCGGACATATCCGGCCCTGGTCCACTGACCAGTGGGGCCCACAGCCCTGCCTGTTAATTAAAATAAATAATAATAAACAATATAATTAAAATAAATAATTAATTAGTTAATTAACACTGTTTAGATTAGTCTAATTTGATTAATTAGATTAATTAAATGTTAATTAACTTAAGTAACCCTGGTTAATTAGAGCTAATTAATTAGTTAACCTAATTAACCTTGCTGACATCAGCATGATGTCATGCTGACATCAGCGAGCACTATTCTGGATAATGTTTAATTTAAATAATTAATTAAATTCCAGAAATTAATAAAACTTTAGAAAATCATATTAAATAATCCGTAACTCCGATGAAAATACTTTGTACATGAAAGTTACTCAGAACGACGAGACGAATCCGAATACGCGGTCCGTTCGTCCGCCACATGTCCCTAACTATCCGAACATGGAACCGTTCCCCTCCGGTCATCTGTCTGACAAATGTCTGGAACCGGGAAAACATTCCCGGATGGATTTCTCCTTCCTCGGTGACGTGCAACCACACGTTAGAACACACCCGGCACTGCATATTGTCATGCCGTACTTTGCGTTGCTCATGATTTGCTGTGTATTTATACTATTTCCTCCCCCTCTTCTCTCTCGTTAGACCCCGACACCGACGTCGTCCCCGAGACCGACGCAGCTCCGGAGCCTGAAGACACCACTGACAACCTTGCCCTTGCCGCCGAGCAACCAGGCAAGCCCCCCCTTTTGATCATCCCGATATCGCCCATTCTATTTCTCATGCTTGCATTAGAATTGCTGCTGCTGCTGCTTTACCTATTCTGATGCATAGCCTGTTCATTGTAACCTGCTGTTGATAATTACCTGCATATCCTAAACTGTTTAGTCTAGGCTGGGTAGAGACCTATCAGTGACCCCACTTATCCCGACTGCCGCGCTGGATCGTCAGAAGACCCGATCAACGGGATTGAAGACCAGGACCCGACACCGCACATCACCCCCTTAGTTGTAACGACACTGCAGCGTTACTATCGAGTGCCGAGGGTGAAACCTCATGTAGCACTTCTGATGTTAACTCTGTAGAGTAGCTATTCGGTCGTGGTCATCGAGGGTGATTCCTCCTTCGCCACTTCCGGTAACGACGCTGTCGTGCAACACATCAAGTGTGAACCCATCGAGGGTGAATCCTCCGAGTTCACCTTGACAGACACATCGAGTAGGAATCCAACGAGGGTGATACCTCGGATTCCCTTGATGTTATGGACACACGGATACTTGGACTTTACACTGTTCCTTGGATAGGCGGGTCGGCCCTGAGGGGTACCCGCGTGCGCCTGAGAGGCGAGTGTTGTGAATACGGGTGCCTGTGTGGTGCCCGAGTGGTGAATACGAGGCGCGGCCGGGCATTCTTAACCCTTGCCGCAAGTCCTCGAGACGGGGCGACGGGGTCACGTCTTTCGTGAGTCTCTGCTCGTTACCGCAAGCCCCTAGTCCTAGCGATTTGGATATTTGATCCGAGCAGGCCTCTGGTCTGATAGCACTAACCATCATGTGGGCATAGTATGGGCGTTCTGCATCGTAGCATCAGCCGACAGTTCTGTCAGACGTCCAGTTCAGCATTGTGGCACGGTCGGATCGTACCGACCCTCCGAGGCGGTGCTGGTATCCACCCTGCACACAACGGCCCGGAGTGCACAGGGCGATGGCCCAAGACCCCTGAGTGCTTAGGATGTAGACCGGCGGGGACCTCTCTGCTGAGCTTTAGGTAGGGCTGCGGTGTGTCGTTTGGCCGAGGCCGGGCATGACCCAGGAAAGTGTGTCCGGCCGGAGTTAATCGAGCGTGTTGGGTAAGTTGGTGCACCCCTGCAGGGAAGAATACTTCTATCGATAGCCTGTCCTACGGTAACGGACACTCGGAGTTGTATCCTGATTGATACAATTTTAGAACTGGATACTTGGATACTATGGCTCTGGGATTGCTTCTCGCAGGGAGTCGAGAAGGGATCTCCGGACGAGGTTGATGACTTTATGGCTCTGGGATTGCTTTCTCGCAGGGAGTCGAGAAAGGATCTCTGGGTGAGGATGAGACTTAATGATACTACTACATTATATTGTACTGTTCTACTCTCTTCTACTGCTGCAAGACCGCTGAAGATGCTAGTCTTCGATAGGACTAGGCCTTCTCTCTATTCTGGCATTTCTGCAGCCCAGTCCACATATACAGCCTCCCCTTGAAAATGTTGCATATGTAGTGTAGATCCTTGCTTGCTGAGTACTTCTGAGTACTCACGGTTGCTTTGTTTTCCTTTTCTCCCCATATCAGTTTGTCGTGACCAAGATGACGGAGCCCCTGAGACAGCTGCCCTGCCGACGATCGCTACTACTACTACCCAGAGGATGGATACTACTATGAGTTGACTGACGACCAGGAGTAGGATCGGAGGGTCCCAGGCAGGAGGCCTTCGCCTTTCGATCGTAGTGTTTTATTTTGCCCCGCTTTTCTAAAGGCCTTTCTGTTTCTGTTTCATATCTGTACTCAGATATCTGATGCTTCCGCTGACGCTTGTTCGCAAGCTTATGTATTCGAGCCCTCGAGGCCCCTGGCTTGTAATATAAAGCTTGTATGACTTTATTTATGTTTTAGAGTTGTGTTGTGATATCTTCCCATGAGTCCTTAGGCTTGATCGTGTGCATTTGCGTGTATGATTAGTGCACGATCGGGCCGGGGGCGTCACAAGTTGGTATCAGAGCCGACTGACTGTAGGAACCCCCCTTTCCAACTCCTTGGCCGAAGTTGAGTCTAGTAACCGAAAATTGTTTTACTAACCTGGCGGTGTGGCTTACGGGCCCACGTCGCCAATTGGGAGGTATTAGTATCTTTTACTCCTCGACCTTTACTCTGGGACTCTGACCTCTCTTCTATTCGGGTTAAAAGTTTACTAACGCCGACACTTAGGATCTCGTAATTCTCATCCACCCGAAGAGCTGGATATCTGTGCGATTTCCCTGATATTGATCTGATTAGTCTGATAATCATTTTCCTTTCCATTGTTTTGTTTAACCTTTCTCTCCGAGATCGGTTATACTTCTCCTTGTCTTTTGACAATCATGAGTTTCCTCTGTTTCAGATGGATCGTTTGTTTCCACCACACCCTGCGACGCAGCTACCAGCTGTTCGAGCAGGGATACATCCAGAGTACATTCTTTATCCACTGGGGCAGATGTCAATCCGGTACAATACCCCAGTACTATCTCCTCCAGATACCCGCAAAGACTTTGTGATTTATTGTGACGCATCCCGTGAATGATTAGGCTGTGTCCTAATGCAAGAGCGTAAGGTGATTGCCTATGGCTCTCGTCAGTTGCGCCCACATGAAGAGAATTATCCGGTACATGATCTAGAACTAGCTGCTGTGATCTATGCATTGCAGTTGTGGCGACATTACCTCCTCGGTAATCGTTGCGAGATATACACGGATCATAAAAGTCTGAAGTACTTGTTCACTCAACCTTCTCTAAACCTCCGTCAGCAAAGATGGATGGAGGCCATTGCGGACTATGATTTGGGTATTTCCTATACCCCTGGCAAGGCTAACGTGATGGCTGATGCCTTAAGCCGCAAGTCCTATTGCGACAACCTCATGGTTAGGCGAGCTCAACCTCGTCTTTTTGAAGAATTGTGCAAGCTGAATCTGCGTATTGTTCCACAGGGCTCTCTAAATAACCTTGTGATACAACCAGATCTTGAGAAAGCTGTTAAGAATGCGCAAGCTAAAGATGCTGAAATTGATCTGATGAAGAAAGACCTTCACCTTGTAAAGTATAGGGATTTCTCGCTGTCTGAAGATGGAACCTTGTATTTTAGAAACCGCATTGTCGTACCTCGCTTCGAACTTATGACTGACAAAGTCATGAAGGAGGCACATGATACCCCGCTGTCTATTCATCCGGGTAGCACCAAGATGTATCGTGATCTCCGTCAAAGGTACTGGTGGTCTAAAATGAAGTAGGACATTGCTCGTTATGTTGCTGAATGTGATGTGTGTCGCTGCGTTAAAGCAGAACATCAGAAGCCTGCTGGAATTCTGCAACCACTTCCTATTCCTCTATGGAAATGGGATAAGGTTCAGATGGATTTCGTTACAGGACTTCCCAGGTCACAGAAGGGTCACGATGCTATTCTTGTCGTTGTCGACCAACTCTCTAAAGTTGCACACTTTCTGCCTGTCAAGGAGACGATCACTGCTAGTCAGTTAGCAGAGTTGTATATCTCCAGAATTGTTTCACTCCATGGTATTCCGAAGGAGATCAGTTCGGACCGTGGTGGTCTTTTCACTTCCAAATTCTGGGAAAGTTTTCAAACAGCTATGGGAACTCATATTACTTGGAGTTCAGCTTATCACCCTCAATCTCAAGGCCAAGTCGAACGAGTTAATCAAGTGCTTGAAGACATGCTTCGGGCTTGTGTTATTTCATTCGGCAAGAAGTGGGAAGAATCTCTCCCGTATGCCGAATTCTCTTACAACAACAGCTATCAAGCCAGCTTGAAAATGGCTCCCTTCGAAGTACTCTATGGACGTAAGTGTCGAACCCCTCTGAATTGGTCAGAAATTGGGGAACGACCGCTCGTGGGTCCGGATATTATTCAACACGCTGAAGAACAAGTTCGTATTATCCGGGAAAATCTCAAGGCGGCTCAGGACCGCCAGAAGAGCAACTATGATCGCAAACGATTGGGTTTGACTTATCAACCTGGTGATCAGGCTTATCTGCGAGTCACCCCGATGAAAGGCACTCACCGTTTTGGAATCAAGGGCAAGCTAGCTCCACGCTACATTGGTCCTTTTCGCATAGTTGCTAGACGTGGTCAGGTGGCATACAAATTGGAATTGCCGCCGCAATTCTCCCATATCCACGACGTTTTCCATGTGTCGCAACTTCGTCAATGCTTCAAAGAATCTCCGCACCGAGCTGTGGATCACGAGGTGCTCGAATTGCAAGATGACCTATCTTATAAGGAGCATCCGATCCGCATTCTCGATGAAGCTGAACGTCGGACCCGTCAGAAGGTTACCAAGTTCCTCAAAGTTCAGTGGTCAAATCATACTGAAGATGAAGCCACTTGGGAACGCGAGGATAATCTTCGTGCGGAATACCCCGAACTTTTTCCTTCTACCTCTTAATTCTCGGGACGAGAATTCTTGTTAGTAGAGGAGATTTGTAACACCCCCAGTGGTTAGCCACAGTAATCCCATTTTGATAATGCCAAGTCAGCATGATTAACAGTGCATGATCATCGTTAATATCATAATGCATTTCAACTCCTAAGTCAAAATTCAAATTTAAATGAAAGTGGAAAATAAAAGTTGCCTGAACCTGAAAACTAAAATGTGCATCATGTTGCAAATATTCTCATAGCATTTATAAAAATGATTGCAACATTTGTTGGAATTGTAAAAGGACTCGAACAACAAGGAATAGCAGCAACATAACACTGTTTAATCCTTTTTCAATTTAAATAAAATCCAAACAAAAAAGATATGGACCCCAAACCAATTTCTAGCAGTGACAGATAATGCACTGTAAATAATGGAGCAAGTCTCATATTTTACAAAAGTCTTTTGGAATAAAAATAAAAGAGAAAACAGAAAAGGAAAATAAATAATATAAAAAAAAGAGTAAAAAAGGAAAGAGCCCCCCCCCCCGACCAACTGGGCCGTGGCCCAGCTGGCCACCAGGCCACCACCCAGGCCGGCCCACCCGGGCCTATAACCCTCTCCCCTCACCCCGAAACCCTAATCCCCCCCCCCTCGCTCCTCTCCCCCCCCCCGATCCAGTTCTGGATCGGGCCGCGCCGACGCCGCCCCCATCGCCGTCTCCGGTGCCACCTCGCCGGACCTCGCCTCTCCATCGTCGCCTCGTCCCTCGCGCCCCCTCTCTCCCTCGGCGCGCGACCCGCGGCCCCGGTGCTCGCCCCCGTCGCCGTTGGACCGCCGCCTCGCCGGACGCTCCCCCGCCGGCCTGCTTCCGCGCCGTCCCCCCTCACCCTCCTCGCGCACCGCTGCTCTTCCCTCCATTGCCGGTGAGGCCCGTGGCCCACTCCCCTCCTCTCTGCCCGCGTCATCGCGCCCGCCGCGCTCCCGCCGCGCTCCCGCACGCCCTGAAGCTCCCTCGCCGCGCCCTTCTGTCGCTCCGCAGGCGCCCCGCGACGACCGCTCGCCCTCACCGCGCTCCCGCCGCTCTCTCCTGCTGCTCGCTCGCCAGCCACCTGCCCCCGCACTCGCCCCGCACCGTCTACGGCCGCCGCTGCTCCCCTCTGTCCGCCACCCCCGCCGCCTGCGCCGCGCGCCGCCACCCCCCCCTCCCTACCGGCCCTCCCCACTGCCGCGCGCTGCCGGCGGCCTCGCCCGCGCGTGCCATTTGGGCATCGGACATGTCCGGCCCCAAACGGGCATGCCCGGACATGTCCGGCCCTGGTCCACTGACCAGTGGGGCCCCACAGCCCTGCCTGTTAATTAAAATAAATAATAATAAACAATATAATTAAATAAATAATTAATTAGTTAATTAACACTGTTTAGATTAGTCTAATTTAATTAATAGTATTAATTAAATGTTAATTAACTTAAGTAACCCTGGTTAATTAGAGCTAATTAATTAGTTACCTAATTACCTTGCTGACATCAGCATGATGTCATGCTGACATCAGCGAGCACTATTCTGGATAATGTAATTTAAATAATTAATTAAATTCCAGAAATTAATAAAACTTTAGAAAATCATATTAAATAATCCGTAACTCCGATGAAAATACTTTTGTACATGAAAGTTACTCAAACGACGAGACA